>OX451217.1:112277912-112735178 GCA_949628195.1 Phasia obesa
TTCATTCAGGTTCTATGCCGTTAACGTGCCGAATTATCTCATCCTTTAGCTCTTGAATTATTATTGCCTTATCGACGTACGCCTTTTCTTTCAAAAAACCCCAAAGAAAAAAGTCAAACGGTGTGAAATGATCTTGGCGGCCAATTTATATCGCCACCACGTGAGATTTGTCAAGCAAAAGAGCCAATGTTTCTTTGGCTATGTGGAAAGTGGCACCGTCCTGTTGAAACCACGTATCGTCCACATCCATATCTTCCAATTCGGGCCATAAAAAGTTCGTTAACAAATCACGATAGCGAACACCATTCACAGTAACTGCGCGACCGGCCTCATTTTGGAAAAAATACGGCCCGATGATGCCGCCAGCCCATACCAGTTACTCTTTTTGTTGGCATTGAGCTTTCAACAATCACTCTTGTATTAAAATTATCCCAAATGCGGCAATTCTGCTTATTGAAAAATTAACGAGATGAAAATATATATCGCTCATTTACTTGAAGACCGTCATAAGTCAAAAAAAGGCATTTTGTAAAAAACGCATTTTAAGTTTTTTATTCTGCACTGTTAAGTAAAACAACATGAACATGCCTCAATTTCGAAGTCAAATAATAAAATGATATGTTATTTGTATATTATTTAGGGAAAATCTGGAATATTTTGTAACTAAAATATGTCGTTATTATTAATAAAAAAAATTGAAACAAATGAAATGAAATAACGGCATATTCTATTCCCACGCGAAAAGTACACAAGATAAAATCATGAAATTAATATACAACATGTAGCGGAATAAAAAGAACATTTCTGCATCACTAACTCAAAAATCACGTTTTTTGACTTATGACGGTCTTCAAGTAAATGAGCGATATGCCTCATCGCTGAAAATGATTTTCTTCGAAAATTGATCATCCAACGTTGCTATTTCTTGCCACCATTCTGGCCATTGACGATTCCATGGTTCATATTGCGTTAGTCTGATATTGAAAAATTTCTATTGAAATGCAAAAAAAAAAACTTGCGTCAAGGTGTGGTTCACATTCACATGATAAGAAACCGCTTTGGACAAATTTGTGAACATACGAGGTGAAATATATGTACGTAGTTCAAGATACTTAAGCTAAACTTCTAAAATGCGCTTTTATACTATTAAAGTTACAACTTGCTCTTGTAAATCTGTACATCTAGGCCTTTGTGTAAATAAGCTCATTCATTAGGAACAAAGCCGAACACAAGACCATCAATCAATACGTTAAAGAGTTTTACACATACATATACCGTTACACACATATACTTAAAGCTTTTGTATTATATGCACATTATTAACAAATCTATCATACTTTCATTTTGATACGCATTTTTCATACTTGATAAGAAAAATCGGAAGTGGCAGTTTGTTTTTGGTTCTTTTGTGCAAATGGATTCTTTAAGAAAAAATAAAAAATAATACTTAAGCTTCAGGTTTATAAGGGTTAATTGTGTTTGAAACGGTACAAAATGGAAAAATAACAACAAAAACATTAATGGATTTAGAACTTTAGAAAAAGAAAACAAAGCTTGCAGCTTATTATTAGGTCCGGAATTACTTTTTTTTTTCTTTGTAAAAATATTCCCTAAATTATTCTTTAGTTGAAAAAAAAAAAAACGCAAAAAAGGAACATAGATACGTAAATAAAGAAAGCGCATTAAAAATTAAATTATTTTGAAGCAGATGAGCTTTCTTTTTGTTCCTTATCATTGAGACTTTATACTTCCAAATCTTATTATTACATTATTTATTCATGGTCTGTCTAATCGTATATTCATATTTTTTCATCTTTAATTTCTTTACACAAATACATGTAAATGTAAATCGTGTATTTGCACAATGGCATTAAATTGAAGCCTAAAGCAGTCACTATAAAAAGAGCGTTTTTATTTGTACAAATAATGGGGGTGTTTTTAGAGATACGAAACTGGCGTTCAAATATATACAGGGTGTACACACACCTATCGCAGCGAATCAGGCTGTATTTCGACAGTAACATGTGGTATTTTTCAGTAAATAGCTTTATCGGGCGCTGTCTGGAAACTTGTTTTTTTCCAAAATAATGTTTTAGCAATGGATCATGGCATGTAGAACAAACGCTATGTAAACGCTTATCGTCGTTTTGAAAGTGTAAGTCTGGGTTTAATTTTACGGTGGTTTCTGTTGCCCACCTTTTGTACATTCCTATGGCAAATCCGTATAGGACACCATGTCACCCTTACATTTTAGGCACAGGATGTGTTTCGCAGAAATGATTTGAGAAATTGTTTAACATTCTAACATTATCGCTTTCATGATAAAGAGGATAATTCTTAAAACAGAGATATAACGAGTTGAAAGCCCCACAAAAATATTCGACAGAAAATTCTGTTATTATTTGCCTAAAGAGAAAAATTCTTAAAACAGAGATATAACGAGTTGAAAGCCCCACAAAAATATTCGACAGAAAATTCTACTATATGTCTCTGGATACACTAAAGCCCAAAATTGTATTTAAAGAATTCCTTTAAGGGTTAATTTCTCATTTATTCAGAATTGGTGCTAATGATATCCAAAGAAAGATCTAGATATGATATCTGGTAATAAAAATATGAGTATTTAAGCTGGTATTTATTTATGACATTTTTCAGCTTTAATTGATTTTCGTCATCACACAATGTCCAGCATATTCCAACCAGAAGAGAATAAAAAGCTACAGAATAATTCTGAACATACTTCGGAACAAAGTGTTACGTTTTACAAGTTTTTCCTGAAAAACCGTGCTCTATTCGACAAATTCATGTGCTATGCTGACAACTAAATAACTCTTCTGCCATTGGAGGTCAACATTTCAATTATAATTTTTTTTAAGACAACAGTATCTGCGAAGTTTTTTGCTTGTCTGCAGAAAACACCCAGAGTCTGTAGTGAGAATCGAACCCGCAACCCCCAGACTGATAGACTAGCGCGCTATCAATCAGTCCAATGAGGCACATGTGCTGGCGTCATTTATTGTTCATCTCTCTGACGTTAGGCCAAGAGAAGCAATATCCCTCCTACTTGGACGGTCATAACAGGGAGCATTTGTAATTAATATTAGAAAATTATTTTGATGCCTTTGAAGCTTAGACAATATCCCATAAGTAAATGTTATATTATAATATTGGTTTTAAGCTTAGATTGCTTCAATCTAAGCAATTTAAGCTTATATTGCTTCAATCTAAGCAATCTAAGCTTAGATTTGTGTTTCTGCACTACTTAACTTCATTCGCGCCAATTTGCTTTTATGCGACTATTTCAGTTTTCCAGGTTTTTCATATTTTTCAACCATAATTCCAATTAATAAATATGTTTTTTAGACATTGGCATACTATTTGGGGACTTTCGTGAATAATTAGAAAAGTTGTGTCTTCAGCAAGTGTCGATGTGGGTATTTGGTTGCTGGTTGGCATGTCCGGAATATACAAGAAGTAGAAATGGGTGCCAAAATACTTCCTTGACAAACTCTGGCTTTAATTGACTGAGGCGAGCTTAAAAAATCTTCTCCTTTAAGTATAAACTTACGATCAGTTAAATAATTTTTTTTAACAACTTATAGGAATTTCTGAGTAGTTTTTGCTTTAACTTGTATATTAGACCTTTATGTCGAACTTTTTCGAACGCAATAATAAAATTTTCTTTCCCCAAAAGCCCTTTTTACTTCGTTTAATAATGTGCGCATTTGTTCAATTTGAAATATGTACATCCTTTCTCGCTAGTAATTAATAATTTCTCCAATAGCTTAAACATATCTGGTAACAGCTATGTGGTTCAACCAACGTATGAACTTTTCCTGGCTTTGGTATGCTACAGCTACCATTTTAACGCCAATGTATCCCTAGCTTAGGTATCACAGTAATCGGAGTAACCTTCTAGTCCGGGTAAAGAAATCAAGGCCTGGATCGTCATTAAATACCCCTACATGGGGAATTTTCAGTATTTTCACTTGTGTTGTTTAAACTGCATATATGCTTTTTGGGGTTTAAACCAACAATTGCCCTTTCAATATTTCAGAGGGGTTGCTGCTTTACCATCAACGGTTGGCAACTCAAATATAATTGTAGGTATATTCGGGTTAAATATAATTTTCAAATTGTTAGCATGTAAATAAACTTTTTAGGTATCATCTCTTGCCCAACGAAGTTCGCAAAACAAGACTATGTATAATAGATATTAAAAGGTTTTTTCTTTGAATCATACTAAAAAGTTAAGCTCTTCTTTACATTTTACATTTTATTTAAGAATTTTTTTCTTCATTTTGTAAATTATTTATGGCCATTTTGATCTATAGTGGTTGAAACCTTAAATTTTGTTTTATCAGATAAAAAAGTCATAAACATAAATTTTCTCTCTTTGTTACTTCACTTTTTAACAAATTATTTTATTGTTTATTTTTGCTTCCCTTTTAATAGTATTGCTAAATGTTAAATACCGAATGAAAAATAAATCTTAAATTCAATATTTCTGTCGTTATCCAAATAAAAAAAAATGTTTTATTATGTACATAATAATTCATTGGCTACAGAGAGAAAAGTATTTATTTGGAAATTAAAAATTGAAATTAAGGATAAATGTTCAAGAAAGGAAATGCGTTCATAAATCATTTAGAGAGTCATGCATTAGAAATTTTAAGATGGATATTTTTTACTGTTTTACATTTTAGTTTTTTATTTTTTATGGATTTTTTTGCTTTGGCATAACAAAAGATCAGAAAAAGGAGAGGAAAAACAACAACCTAGAAAATCTTGATTTATGGTCTTATCGATTTATAAGACTTGAATTCCTAACCAGTCAAAATGAAATAAAATGAAAGCAACTATAAAATAAATAAAAAAGGCTACAACAATACACAACCTTTTTGCAGCAAAATTGCACACGTTTAAATACAACACACGTTCTTGGTTCTTAAAGCAACAGGAAGGGCAACGACTTTCATCTGAAGTATTAAAAAAATACCCAAAGATATGTAAAAATAACTTGGAAATGATTTAAAAAACAGAATAAGGCTTTTAATAGAAAATAAGTAAAAGAGGCATTAAAATCTTTAAAAAAAAAATAAATCTGAAATTTTCATTTTCTGAAGGCTTAAATTTGAAAAGGGTTAAATTCGTAAGGATGTAAATTGTTAAATACATTTATCCCATTGGCTTTAACATTATTAATAATTGTATTCACTCATACATTTATAAATATGTGTATGTATATGTTCTAGAAAACTTTCTCCCCTTTCTAATACAATGGTTTTTAAAGTTCTATTACAATTTTCACAGGAATTATTTTTATCAAGATATCAATTGACTGTTTTATCTTTAACAAGTTAATATTCAAATATTGACTTATGCATTGGAAATAAACAAGTCGTTGCGTCATGAAAAGGGTCTAATGTTCTTTTTGCCACCTAGATCTCTTTAAAATGGAACTAATGATACCAAATATACAGCAATTCCTGTCATGTATGACATTGATAATTACTTTTTATGGCTGAATATCAGAAATATTGCAGAATGTGAGGCAGGGATGGTAAAGAAATGTAAAACATTGTATCAACCAGCTTCTTAAATTTTTATGTTTTGAAAGCCATTGAACAAAAGATATTTAACTTATTCATAAAATGTTACAATACAATTAGAAATTATATTCCAAATTAATTTATCGAAGATAGCAGCAAAGACCTTCACTCGCTGTAGTGAAACACCCAGAGTTATGGTGGGAATTGAACCTAAAACCCTCAGACTAGCCCACTACCGTGGTACCCACCAAATCGATATTGATATATGTTTTTAATCTGAGATGATAATCATCTAGTTAGTACCTATTTCCGATGTTAACAATAAAATCGCTGATACTAAGACACAAAAATTATATTTTTTTTATAGTTAGGCCTATCTGTTTGTTCGCTCTCGAAGGAACCATTACATTCTACAAATCAAACAGATGAATGTTTTTTTTTTTTTTTGTAACTATTAATTTTATTATTGAATCTGTCTGTAGACATTCACAATAAGTATTGGAATCTTAACCTAAATAATATTTAAGTTGGTACTGCCACTGCAGCACTCAACGATTAGTTCGAGAGAAATTTTATCTTGCTAAATCAAGAGTTTGTACCCTCTTGAGACGTCTATGGCCCTCGAATAAAAGCAAATCCCTAGCAAGTGGATTTGGATGGACAGTAACTTTTGCGACGTAGCTCGTGCACGATTTTTTGATCTCTTCTCGGATGGTAGGAATATTGAGGTCCTTGTAGATGTTGTTGTTGCGTATATACCAAGGAGCGCACGTAATAATTCTTAAAATCTTTGACTGTCTTCTTTGTAACTTCTCAACATTTGATGCGGAGGCGGAGCCCCATAACTGGATACCATAATACCATATTGGTTTTAAAGCTGCTTTGTGTAGTAATACTTTGAGATCTAAATTTAATGAAGAGTGTGGCCCAATTAGCCAGAAAAGTTGAGTAGTTTTAATTTTCAGCTGTGTAATTTTGGCTGCAATATGATGGACAGCTTTTTTAAGTATTCATGAAAGTGCCCAAGAAGCATCACAACTTTTACAAGACCACATACTCAATTTGGAAAAATGGCTAGAAAAATGGAGAATAAAAGTGAATGAACAAAAATGCACTCACATAACTTTCACACTGCGCAGGGACTCATGCCCTCCTATTCGCATAAATAACCAAATGATACCACAGCTTTCAGATGTTAAATACCTGGGTATACATCTTGACCGTCGCCTTACTTGGAAAAGCCACATTGACTTCAAGTTAACACAAATGAAACTAAAAGCAGTACAACTAAATTGGCTTATTGGCAGAAACTCCACCTTGAGCTTAGATTGTAAACTTCTACTGTACAAGTCGGTCCTCAAACCAATTTGGTGTTATGGGATGCAGTTATGGGGCACTGCCTCAGCTAGCAATGTAGAAAAAATTCAAAGGCGCCAAAATAAGATTTTACGTATTATTACATCTGCTCCCTGGTATATAAAAAATTCGAACATCCACAAAGACCTAAATATGCCATCAGTTAAATCAGAAATAGCGGAACATGCAGTCACATATCTAAAGAGGCTTGAATCTCATCCAAACCCTTTGGCGCGTAACATGCTGAATGAACCTGGTTACATTCGACTAAAAAGAAGAGATACTGCTTTTCTTGGCCGTACATTAGAGGGATGACCCGCAAATGATTTCGAAATCCGTGAAACAAACATTATTTTTGTCTAGCACTGGCTGGACTTAAAAAGAATATTTTATTTTAGACTTAAGATACGAGTAATTATTGTTAGTTCAAAAATTATTGAAGATACAATAAATAAATTATGAAAAAAAAAAAAAAAAAAAAAAAAAAAAAAAAAAAATATGATGGACCCACGTGAGACGCCGGTCGAGATGTATTCCCAAGTATCTAACTTGGCCCTGCTCTGGAATTGTAACACCATTTATGGAAATGGGTGGACAGTTCTTCTGTCTTAACGTAAAAGTCATGTGAACGCTTTTCGAGGCATTGACCTTTATTTTCCACTTGTGCAGCCATTTCTCCAAGTCAACAATGTGGGTTTGAAGTTGTTGTGATGCCACGTCCGGCTGTTTGTGGGTACTTAAAAACGCTGTGTCATCAGCAAATGTGGATGTGTGTGTGAGTGGACTTGTAGGCAAATCTGCGGTATACAGTAGGTATAGGAATGGCCCAAGTATACTTCCCTGAGGGACACCAGCTGAAATTCGTTTGATTGACGAATAAGTACTTTTGGATCTTACTACGAAAGACCTGTTTACCAAATAGCTCGTAAGTAGTTTGTGTATGTTTTCGGGAAGCAGTGTTGAAATTTTAAATATAAGGCCTTCGTGCCAGACTTTGTCGAACGCTTGCGATATGTCAATAAATAGTGCCGAACAGTACTGCTTATTTTCAAAAGTTTCACGAATTAAGTTCGTAATTCTATGCACTTGTTCGATGGTGCTGTGCTTCTTCCTAAACCCAAATTGGTGGTTCGGGATTAAGTTCATCGAATCAATATACGACACTAAAGATTTTAAAACTAGCCTTTCAAATATTTTTGAGAGAACGGGTAATAAGCTGATTGGACGATATGATGACACCTGCGTAACATCTTTACCAGGCTTGGGGATCATAACTATTTCCGATTGTTTCCAAGACGATGGAAAGTAACCAGTTCTTAATATTGAATTAAAAATAAACATAACGGTTCTCAAAGCAGAATTTGGCAGGTTGATAATCATAGTATTAGTGATTTTGTCACTACCGGGAGACTTTTTTGGATTTAGATCACTGACAACTGCTTTCAGCGCGGGTAGACGAATTTTTAGCGGGTGAAGAACACGTTGTTGAACCGCTGTTGGTGGTAAACAAGAGTCAGTTTCATTAGGGACAAAAACCGTCTCCAGGTGGTTGGCAAACTCTTCAACTTTCTCGTAGGAGTTTCTTGCCCATTTACCATTTTGTAGGCGAATTGGTGCCTCATAAACAATAGGACATTTCATCTTTCGGACTGCCTTCTAAAGGCTGTAGTCCGTCTTCTCGGTGGCATCTAAGTTCCGGAAAAATTTGCCCAGATTTAATTCTTTTTCCTTCTGAAGGGCCTCACGCAACATTTTCTGACATTGGTTTAGTTGTGTTTTTAAAAACGGAGAGCGATATTCTTGCCATTGTCGCCTTAGTCGTCTCTTTTCTCTTACTAGAGATTGAATGTGACTTGGATCATTGGTAGATTTTTTTGTACATAAAGAGGTGGTGGGCGTTGATAACTTAGCAGCGTCAATCAGTATATTTGTTAGTTGGCTTACAGCCGACTGTATTTCACCTTCGGTTTTTAGTAAAGTGTTTTGCGGCAGGTGTGCGCTTACATACATTTTATATTTAAGCCAATTCGTCTTTCTATTTGGGAGATGAATTACTACAACATTCATCTCCCAAATCTTTCTATTTGGGAGATGAATGTTGTAGTAAAAAAAAAATTTAATTAAGTTCATCCTTGGAACTCGCTTCTGTCCATTATACGAGTTTAGAAAACTGTTATCAATGTTTATTTGTAATAATAAAACAATAAAACTTGTTCGATATATATTTGACAAACGAATCTCTCCGCACAAAAAAATAAATGTGAAAATTGGTTCTCTATCTTGCTTGGTGCCATAAAATTATAGTTGCAAGTATTCGGCCAAGCGAGATCTTGGTTCTCATTTTGAACTCAGTACTTTTTCCGGTCGAAATCTTTGGATAGGAACTTGACCTTCAGATTTATGTTTTTGCGCTGATAAGCTCTTTTATAAAGTTTCTGTTTTATCCACATCTTTTAAGTTACAGTTTACGGTCGGTTAGGGTTATGTAAGTGACTGCGCTAAAACTATGGCAACACTTGCTAATTTCTGATTTTCTTGCGAGAACAAAATTAGCTTGTTTTGGTAAGAAAGCACTGTAAGAAAAATTTAAATTTAATTGATTTGTTGGTGTTTTGTTAAAGTTTTAATATTTGGCCTATATTAATAGAATTCTCAATCTGTTTTAAGATTTTTAATACTTATAGAATATTTTTGGCTTTGCTAAAATTAGGAAAGAGGTTTCCTGATGATCAGGCTTAAGAAAGCAGTGTTCCCCCAACAAATAAAATTTTCCGGTGGGCAAATTTTAAGGGCCGATATTGGATGTAAACCACACCTAAACGTCAAGTTTTTTTCTGCATTTAATTCGACATTTCTCAATTTCAGACTAACTCAATTTGAACCATGTTTATTCCAAACGTCGTCAATTGTCGGAATGGTGGCAAGAAATGGCAACAGTAGATGATCAATTTTCGAAGTAATTCATCTTCAGTGATGAGACACATATTCACCTCAGTGGATTCGTCAATAAGCAGAATTGCCTCATTTCGGCAAATGATAATCCAAGAGTGATTGTCGAAAAACCCATGCAGCCACAAAGAGTGACTGTTTGGTGCGGTTTATGGGCTGGCGCCATCATCGGGCCGTATTTTTACCAAAATGAGGCCGGTCGGGCAGTTACTGTGAATGGTGTTCGCTGTCGAACTTTTTATGGCCCGAATTGGAAGATATGGATGTGGAAGACATGTGGTATTAACAGGACGGTGCCCCTTGCTACACAGCTCTTTTCCGTGACAAATTCAATAACCGTGTTATCTCACGTGGTGGCCAATTGACAGGCCGCCAAGGTTATGTGATTTGACACAGTTCGACTTATTTCTTTGAGGTTATCTGAAAGAAAAGGTGTACGTCGATAAGCCAGCAACAATTCAAGAGCTACAGGATAAGATAATTCGGCACACTATCGGCATAGAACCTCAATTATGCCTCAGCGTTATCGAAAATTTGGAGCATCGGAAGGTGTGCTGCCGAGGTCGCGGGGGCCATTTGGCCGATATTTTGTTCTATACATAATTGAACCATTCCAATATTATCAAAATAAAAAGAAATGACAATTATTTCCTAAATAATTTGTGTTTTATTCAAAATCAACATCGGCCCTTAAAATTTATTATAATGTTTTGGGTAATTAACACTCTATAATATGATTAAAAATTTCTCGTTTTGAAATTGTTCTGGCTACTTCTTCTCTGAGACCTAGTTGTATACCAAATTTTAGTATATGGCTATTGTGCCAGAGCTAAAGCATGGTGGTTGCGCTACTTTAGACAATAATAGTTAACACTTAATCATTATTAGTGGTGAAAATTAAAAATTATTTGTGATACTTCCTAGACCTTCTTGAGATTCTCAAAACTTGTGAAACATCGTGCTATTCAAGCCCTAATGCGAACAATTTAATCACCAACTATAAAATATTTGGAACATAGTCTGGACGTCTTTAAAATCAGTGAAAAATCTTTGTAATAATCGGAGTTTTAACACTTCCTAATAAAAAATTGGGCCACCTGTATGGTACCTTTTAATTTTGATTTTTTTTTAATTTTATTAATATATAGTCTATGTAAATTCCAATTGTTTGTCTATAACAGTTAAAAAAAATAATGCCAAATATGTCATTACTAAGTCACAAATGGGGACACCTTTTAATTTAAGAGTTCAGTTCTTTTATTACTTTTTACTTTACCATACGTAGTATAAGGTAAAGTATAGTAATCATGAAAAAGTCGAGAACGGGATTTCGACGGATTTATACGTTTTGAGGTCTCCTTTATCCTTTTTGGCTTTTTTCGCGATTATGTCTGTGGGTGAATGGGTGGGTGGATGTGTGCCACTATTATTGTGGAGTTTGTACAGGTCATACCGTTTGACATGTCAAAATTAAATTTAGTATGTGCCTTTGGTTTATGGAGATGAAGAGCTGTATAGTTTCTGAGCATAATCGGGAGTGGGCAAGGGGTGGTTTTCTTACCCCTAAATTTCGTGAACGCTCTATAGGTCATACCGTATGACATATTAGAAGGAAATTTAGTACGTGCCTTTGCTATATGGAGATGAAGAGTTGTGTAAATTTTGGGCATAATCGGGAAAGGGATAGGAGTAGTTTACTTACTCCCATATTTTGTAAACGATCTACAGGTCACACCCTATGACATATCAAAATTGAATTCAGTATGTGTCTTCGGCCTATGGAGGTGAAGAACTGTGGGTAAAATACTAATAGTTATTTATTTACATAAACATTATTGAGTCTTACCCTGAGATCCTTGTAGTTTGAAAATTTAAATTTATATAAAGTAAAGGGACTATAAAATCTAATCTGCGTCTTATATACGAGTACTAACGAAGACAAAATATGTATTTAATAAGATACTTCTTATATTCAATTTTAATTACAAATACTGAAAACTGAAAACAATTCTTGTAAAAATTCAGAAAATTATTACGTAAATAAATGTTTAACAATCGCATAATTGGTTTTATTTGAAATATTTCCATAAAAAACATCTCACTGTTCGCTAACAGTTTACAATTAAATTTTTTAAATTAAATTTATGTGTTTCCGTACAATCGAAATTTGTGTGTCGTTCTGTCAATTTTTCGAATGTCAGATGCGTAGGATCTTTATATTTTCGTAAAAAGTTTTTGAATCCAAATCAACTACAATATTTATGTTTTAAAGTTGTACGTCTTATGTGAGTGAAAAGATAAAATAACTTTGTGAACTTAAAACTACTTTTTATTTGGATCTACTCAATTTTCCACACCTACTTGGGCGTAGTTTTTCTTGTAACAAGTAGATTTTCTTTTATTTATTATTCGTATCCTAAAAGTAATTCTAACAACAATTTTGCTAACATTTTTGGGCATAATTTTCTTGTTATTTTTCCATCTAAATCTTATTTAAATAGAAACAAATTTTATGTACAAAAATTGAAACACTCCCAGCAATAATATAAAATAATCAAAATTGAATAAAATAGTTTTCATTTAAAAAGAACCTTTTAAAGCAAACACACAAAGAGTGGAAACACAAAAGATAAAAAGGTAAGAAAAAAGGTGTAACATCAAAAAAAAAAAGTTTTAAACCCTTTGGGTATTTACATTCTTGTAAAACAAGATTGATAAAGAAACTTTTATTAACTAGTGAAGAGGGCATAAGAGTCAACAGTGTTGGAGTGAATAACAATGGACATTTTTACATACATATGTATAAACCTATTTTATCTATATTTAAATATTTAGATTTCGTTGGAGAGCCATATTTTTAAAGAGTTCTTAAAACATCTTGAGAAAAAATTTAAAATTCGAACTAAATAAATTTTGCTTCTTCCTTTTGAAATTTGTGTTACAATAAGTATTCATATCTCAAGTCTAAAGCAGATATACTTAAGTATGTCCCGCCATTGCTAGGCAAAATATGTTATTTCTATAGTTGCTGTTATCATTTGCAGGCCATCTCGAAGTTCTGTTTTCTTTGATTTGTCAAAGAGAAGAGTTCCCATGTATTTAAAAAAACCATATGAAAATTTCGAACCAATTTTTCTTTTTTATTATTTATTTTAAAGCCTGTCTGATCCAAAATTCGAACAAAAAAAGATATGCCACAAGAATTTAAAAGCAAGTACCAAGTTACAAAAAAAAAAAAATTGGCAAATGCTGTTAAAGTTTTTAAAAAATATTCTTTTCGTATAATTGGATAAAAATAATTAATTGTAACTTCGGTTCAGCTTGAAAAGAAAAAAAAAACATTTTTTTGCTAAAAAACTCTAAAATTTTATATTTTATATATGTTGCAGTGAAGGAGCGTTGTGGATTGGAAAACTTTAAACAATGCAATTGCTTCAACAAATTCCTGGTTTTATTTGTGAGAGTACGTGCGAGCTCGATTTACGCAACTACCGATTACTGCAACATACCGATTAGCGCTACAGCTAATTTTTTTACATTAGTCTTTTTACAAGTGCAATTTTTTTTTACAAAAACAGCCTCGATAAGCGTTACTTTTCTTTTTTTCAAACGTAGTTTAAGCAACTATCTAAGCTTTACTCATAGAACCCTTCATATTTAATTTTATTTTTTGATTGCTGTAAGGCCTTTAACAAATTTCAGTGAGTTTCAACTGCCGTGCGCAAGATATACCCGTACGTTTATGGTAGCATATTCAAAAAACTTTATTATGTTTATAAATTAAACATTGCAATTAATATCAAAGATTGTACCATAAACTCCTAACTTAGCACCAAATACTTCAACTTACGTGGAACGGTGCACTTAAACGCTTAATTTAGGTGCATTTGGCCAATAATATTTTTCACTATTATATCTTCAAATGATATGTTTTTGTTGTAATCTCTGGATCCATTATTGCCACAACTTCAGTAGATCAGGAGCCATGCTAAGACCAAATTTATTATTGCCATTTATAACAGTATTACAGCGCCTCTGGTGTTAATTAGGCACAATAAATTTGAATCTGTATAGCCATTTTATTAATATTTTGATTGTCGCGGCTGGGATACGAACCCATGTTTTTTCATGTTTTCTATGAGAAAGATAATACTTTTTGGTATTTATAGTATTTCCAATCGTCTCTTAGGCTGCATCATTGAATTGTATTTCATTTTTCAATAGTGAATAACTTTTTATTTTCATTTCTTGAGCGGGTCTTTGTGACGGCATTTGCTCAAAACCTTTGTTGTTTCCATTAAATTTCGTGTTTATATCTTAAGATGATATTGATAGGTGTTGGCAAGAAAATGTCAAAGTTTGATTCTTCGACTTGGTACTCATTGAGGTATTTGTAGCAAAAGTTTCCTAAGTTTTGGTGAGTTAGAAGTAGCAAGGCTAATGTTAAGGCACAAGAAAATGAGAATGGTTTCGAGGGACTCAATACTGAGCCTTTATAGTACAAGGTATCTAAAATTAATTTTGACTGAACACCACCAGCAGAATTCCCGGACTGTTACTTGCGGGCGCAATCCTACGTAATTTATAAGATGAATGAGGGCACTCGAGATGGTGTGTACTCTAACAGTGGCGAATACGTGATCATTTATACCGGCAGTAAGTTGGCGTTGACGACTTTATAGAGTCATAGCCTATTCAAAACTGGTACGCAAGTAAAAAGGAGCTAATGCTGCAATGATGAACAAGTATAACGGGTCATTGTTTGGAGCCAGGGCCAGTTTATGGAAAACTATGGATTTTTCGAAGATGTGTAAGGCTAAGAAAGCAATGTTAAGTATATTGGAGATAGCAAAGCCAAACCATGCAGTGGCTGGGCGAACGGTAAGACAATGTGTTCGACGATATTTTAAGCTAAATATGAAGTCAGATTTGTTACAGCAATTGAGTGGCTTAATGGCAGCTAGTAAAGCTTGTTTAAGGGATAGTGTTGCAAAGAAATCACAATGGACTAACAGGTCTTTGAGTAAAGGCGTTTATAACTAACTAGCACAAACCTTCCTAAACCTCGTACTTAGTGGGTGCGTTAGCTACGTAAGTGATAATATATTATGGATATTTATGTTTAGACCAGCTATGATTATTCATTAGAGTTTAGCAGCCCCCCAAGGACTTTGTGAAAATACCATTTCAATGCTTATAATCTTCAGCACCGGTAGGTCATTGTCCTAGTACTTCCTAGTTTTCTGTCTCTGTTTGAGTTAGTTCGAAGCATAAAGCTATCAGATAGAGTCATTTCACATTATAAATGGTAGTCAGAGCCCCAGTAATGGAAAAATGGTCGTCTAGGGAGGACCAAACTTGAGCTGACCCATGACATGTAACCCAGAAGATAGCTTAGTGGCTATAGGTAATTGCAAATGTGATAATTTTTGTTTTTTGACTCGTGTTTATCCATCTAATGAGTTCCAACCGCTGAGTAATTGAGGTTACTTTTAATATGTTTGATGTTTTTATAATCAAGACTGCATTTTTTATTATTATTTTATTTCACAGAGTTTTTCTAAAATTTATTAAGATTATTAAAACTCACAGTCTTGTGAAATTTAGTGTTTAAATATGCAAACGGCTTACGTGTTTAGAATGCGTTAGAAAAAGTTCTTATTCAAATGTTAAAATGTCTTATTGAAGTGTATCAAGTACTATATTAAAAGGGACTATAATTTTTCAACCTATTATTATTGCTACTAATTTACAAAAAAAAAAAAAAAAAAAAAAAATAAAGAAAGCAACAATAACTTTATGACCTCTATCGTTGGTTGCTAGCAGCAGTGCAAGTTGATTTTAAGTTAATCTTTTTCTAAGGGAAAAATTATATACATTTGTATTTTTAGAACCGAAGTATAATATTTATTAGTTAGAAAAACGCACATTAACTAATTGTAGACCATCATTGTTCTTCATCATATAAATGTCACACAAACACAGAGAAGTAGCAAAAAAACCAGCAATTAAAGTCTTGATAATAAAAGGCATAATTATTTATTAATGATTTCATCGTCAGAAAATAAAAATAGTTTTATAAAACTATTTTTTAAACTTTTTTTTACCAAATTCCCTACTGTGCGCTGTTATAAAAATTTTTTATCTTACTTTTACTAGAAAAATATCAGATTTTTACATATGCGCTCGATACTGAAATACATTCAAATTATAAGTTGAATAAAAGCTTATTAAAAAAACTTATTATGAAGAAATTTTTTAATTATTTTTTTTTTAATTTTTTGAGATGGTGTTTTTTATTTTTTTTTTTTAATTTACATAATAAAAATTTTAGAGTGGGACTATGGTGGCATCAGAAGTTATTTAAAAAACTTGTTATTTTTGCAGTTTTAATGAATCAATATACATACATACATACATACATACATATGTATGTATTTATTTAAATACTTAACAAGTTTTAAATTATATGGCTTAATATCTAATAATTCTTAATGACAATTTTATCAAAGCTGGTATGAAAAAATATCTTAAGTTTTGACATAAGTTCATCGAACCATAATATAATTGCGTTTCGAATAGAAACTACGTTTCTATTTATTTAAGTTACTGTATAAAAAACTAGTTTTATGAAATTGACCTTCATATCAGTTCACATCTTTTTCCTTATTTACATTTTTATAAAACACAAAAAATTAGAATTTCAAGAAATTAGTTATCGATTCTCTAATACCACAGATTGTGTGGTTCGGAGCACAGCTTACGAAACTTAATCACTTAAACAATATTTGTTTCTTGTTAATTTGCATTTGACACAAACATTTTTTCATAACCTTTATTAAATAACCTTCACCCTTAAATAATATGGAATAATTAATTTGCTGGAATCATGTTTGCAATATTTTAGTATTAATAGTTATTACAAGTGTGTATGTAAGTAAAAATATTAATGTAAATGTGCCTTAAATAACCCACTTTAAGATAACTTTTATAGCCTAAATATAACCTATACATATAATAAAACAGTAACTCATTTTTGTCTGTCTGCCTGTCTTTCTCTTTGTGCTCGCATCACGTAAAAACTACTCGATGGATTTTAACAAAATTTTGTGAGGAGGTACCTTAGTATCCTGATTTCAGTATAGGATAGTGTGACAGGACAGTGAAAGTACGCCGATTTTTTTTCTTACCGATTTGAAGGTACTGCATACTTTAAGGCATCTTAATTTTATGAAAGCAGTATATTTTAAGCGCGGTTGTTCAACAGATAGCGCAGTTTTAAAATAATGAATAACTCATTTCCTGTTTGTCTTTTGCAGAGCTTTAGAATAATTTTTAGAATTTTATATAAATTTTAGAATTGTATCCAGGGATAGGTATCTTTATATAAAGTAAATACGTAAGATTCTTAAAATTTGGTTTAGATTACTTTCAAAGTAAAGTCGAACAAAATATTGTCAGGACGTACGCAACGTGTGTGGGCACCATTAATCCAAAATAAAAGCATTTTTGACACTTTTGTTTTACATACATATGTTTCATTTCTTTCTTTATATTATTATGTGTCGCATCCCTTTCTTTTTATGCACTTTACCGTAGGTGGAAAGGGTATATGTAAATTTGTCATTCCGTGTGTAAAGTATATACATAAGAGTGATGTCCGTCCGTCCGTGTTGATATGGAAATGTCATTTGCCAAGCCGCCGGACGAGATACAGAGTCACGTTTTGGTCCATTGATCGTAAAGTAAATGAATTTACGAATTCATATAAATTAAATCACGTTCAAAACAACATAAAAACTGATCGATTAATCCAACATTTTTTTAAGTTTTATTCGATTAATCGGTTAAATATTATGTTTATTTACTATCAATCTGATTCACTAACACTAGGGAAATGCAAATAATGGAACTGCGCACTTTCTATAGTTTCACTATTAAAATTTCTTAATAATATTGCAGGTCTGAGTCAGGTTTTGTTCATTAAGCCATAAAACGGACAACATTAAAAAATAATTCTTGCAAAAAAAAAACCGACTTCAAAACAGATAGAAGGGCACCAATTCTAAACTAAAAATGTAAGAAGAAATCTGTAAGAATTATATTTAAACCAAATAAAATATGCGCCAAAATTAGAGGGAAAAAAGTAAAGACTATGTGAATGCCAAGCCTCTCCCTATTACTGTTAAAAAGTTAAGCTATTTTCACCAGCATCCGTCTTGTATCGGGCCACCATTCATGCTTCTGTCTATAACGGTTTCAAAGATAGGGTCACATAGAACAAATAACATCTCCTATTGGGACACCCTTTAATTTACAATTTTAAATTAAAGACCTGTTGTTATATAGGACTTGGTCACAAAGATTCTTTGTAAATTTCAACTGTCTGTCTATAACGATTCAAAAGTTTGGCCATATATATCAAATTACATGAACTATTGGGACACCCTTTACATTATAATTCCAAATATTTATACTTGTTATTATACCAGAGAAAATAATGGATATTCTGCCTAATTTTCAAGTATTTGTGTTTAACGGTTCAAGAGATAGGGCCATATAGATCAAATTACATAATTAATGGGGACACCCTTTAGTTTCTAAATTCCAATTGTATACTTGATATAGTAGACTTTGCAATACAGGTTCCTTATAAATTTCAGCTGTCTGTCTATAACAGTTCTAAAGTTTGGCCACATTAACTATTGGGACACCCTTTTATTTCCAAATTCAAATTTTATACTTTTTGTTATAGTTGTCTTAGCAATACAGGCTCTTTGTAAATTTCAGCGGTCTGTGTACAACTGTTCAAAAGTATGGCCATATACATAAAATTAAATGAACTATTGGAGCACCCTTTAATTTAAAATTTTGAATATTTATACATTTTATTATAACGGTCATAGGAATCGTCATTCTGTAAAATTTTCAAGGTTTTGTCTATAAAGGTTCAAAAGATAGGCACATATAGGTCAAATTACGGCACCTACAGGGACACCCTTTAAAATTTAAATTTATTTTTTTATTAATTTCTGCCGTTGGGAGCCACAGAGCAATTTTTTAAAATTTTAATTTGGTGCCCTTTACAGTTCTTAACACACGTAAAAAACATGTGTGTTGTTTGGGGACACCCTTTAATTTTTAATATAATGAACTGTTTTTAAAACGGGACCAACCTTAAAGCATAACCTTTCAATTAAAGAAAAAAAATTTAAAATCGGTTCAGAAATGGCTGAGTTCTGCGGTTACATACCTAAAAAAAAACCGACATTCAGACGAATTGATAACCTCCTTCTTTTTTGAAGTCGGTTAAAAAAACGTTATTTACATACTAAATGAGCGCAAAATGTTCTCTCAATCTCATGATGAAGAGAGTTCGTATTTATATGCCTTCAAAAACGAATAAGAGCCACTCACAGTTCAGTTTCAAGATAAACTTCGAATTGAACCGCTAAAAAAAAAACCTAATGCTTTATCGTGGTTTAAAAGTTTGTATGAATAAACTATTTGTCCCCTTATTACGAAAAAAAGTTTATATAACTAATCACGAAATCAGTTTAAGAGTTATTGATTAATAAAGCCACATATCTTTTTTACAGCTTTTTAAGGCCATTTAAGGCCGGTTTATGGTTTAGAAACAACATTTTTATGCACAACGTATATTTTAACCCCTACATAACCGAAAATGAGCGAGGAGCAAAAAAAATAACACATTTGTATATATGGGTTGTCTATTGTATATACATATGTATATGCAGATGCAGGATATTATAAACAGGGAACATTTTTTTTTGCATAGTCTCTTTATAGATAACTGATATATATGTATATATTTAGAATATAGTTAACTACAACCTGACTAATTTTAAGTTAACTTCTGAGAAATCATTAGCACGACTAACTTCATCATAGGACATCACAGTGTTAAAAAAGTCAGTTATTTCTAATAAAAATAATCCAAGTATCAACTTATACTGGTTGCAAGTAGTTAGCTTAAAGTACATTAAAAGTTAGTTGAGTTGCCGATAGAGTACTTTAAATCTAATTGAGCATTTCTCATGCTGCCAAATTTGATTACAGTCAATTTAGGAATAAAGTCGGCATTGTAAAATCGATCTCAAAATAATTAATTGGTGATGAAAATCAACTTTCAAACGCAACCGAAATCGATTTATCATTCACTAATACACACATAAAATTGCCCACTTGGTCAATTTTGTTTTCAGAATACTCACGCAGATTAACAAATTATAGGCCGTTTAAACAAATCTTTAGTCACGATAAACAAGGTTTTGATAACTTTCAATCATACATTAAATGTCTACTATGACCAAAAAATGCAACATGGTATGTTAGAACTATATAATTTTTGATATACTTCTAACCACAATTAAAGTCTTATAAGTATTCCCGATTAATAGATTAATTATAACCATAATATATTATTAATAAACAATATATATTACTACGAATAATATGTAAGCAAAGGATGACTAAAAATAAACAAATAATTTTTGGTTTTAAAAATATTTTGGATTCGCCTTGGGTCGAATGCTTTTCGGTCAGTTCAGTGTTTCGTTTGTAAGCTAATTTTAGAAAGCTATTTACCTGGTCAGAAGTTTATACCTAAATAACGAGACTTTCTTCGTTTGCCTCGCGCTTAATGCAAAATTTAATTGCAAAATATATAGAAATAAAATTTATAAAATCTGAATATTTTGCCTTAACATAAAGAAATATTTAGGGGATTTACAAGGTGGCATAAAGTCATATGTCTTATGTTGAAAATATAAAAACCATGACTGTTGTGAACAACTCCTCACAATTGAGTGTTCTATATGTAACCAACGAGAGACAGTAAATTATATTTAAATTAGAAAAATAAGTACGGTTATAATCTCAGCAAAAAATTATTGGGTTTTGGTAAGCAGTAAAATAAAACCCATGTTCAAAAACGGTTCTCACAAACGATAATAACAAACTGCATCCTCTCTCGCTTACGCAGATGCAGGAATGCAAGCGAATAAGTTTTTATAAAGAAATTGGTGAAGCAAAGAGGCCTACCAAGCATGACGTCGCAAATAAAAATCATGGCTTCCTGAAGCAGTTTGGAAGGGAGAGTATATTTCTCTCCCCCTTACGAACCTGCTTCCAAATAAACGTAATTCTTTGCTAGGATCTTTTAAAAATACTAATTTGCTAACACACTTCCTAAAACAGGTGAATTAAAATTAAATTATCAAAATCAAATAAATAAAAATTCTTGAAAAAAATCGACACAAAAACAGACAGACTTGCAGACGGGCATCGAATCTAAACTAAAAAGTGGGTGTTTATGCCACTATTTTTGTGGAATTTGTACAAGTAAAACCGTTTGATGTATCAAAATGAAATTTAGTATGTGCCTTTGGTATATATCAATTGGCAATAATCAGGCAATGGGTAGTTTCCTTACCCCCAAATTTTGTGAAGGTCATACCGTATGACATATTGAAACGAAATTTAGTATGTGCCTTCGATATATGGAGATGGAGAGTTGTGAAAATTTTGGGCATAATCGGGAAGGGGCAAGGGGTAGTTTACTTAACACCCCAAACCGAAAATAATTAATTTTTCGATTCGAATATACTTTGAACTTGCTGTCTTTCTTTAGTATATCTATAAAAATATCTGTTTCCATTGGGTATGGTAAAGTTGAGTGCAGGCCACTCCAGATTTTTGTTTGCTAAAGGGGACTCATGCTGACTGGCAATAACCTTTTAAATAAAAATTAAAATAAGAATCTTTTGAAAACATAAAAAATACAAGGGAATTGATAACATTCTCCTTTTCTGAAGTTGGATAACAAACAAAAACACTGACACTAGCTTATTACAAAAACTATTGACTACTACAGCTCAGTGAGATGAATATTTGAAAGCCAACTTAAATCCATTAAGGTCCATAAAACAATTATAATTTAATAACTTCGCTTTCAGAAGTGGAAAGAGTAAGTTACTCTGTGCATAAAAATTAAAGATATATATGTATTTCCCAACAGCTTTTTAGCATTTCAACTCAGATGAGAACTCATATAGAGTAAAGATAACTTAACCTGGCTTTATTATTTAGAACTGTTTTGTTTGAAAAGCAACAAAAATTTTTTAAATTATTGTACAATTTTCAAATATTATGACAATATGATCCTGCGAATGTCCTAATTATGTTTATTTTTTAATCATTACAAGCTGATTTTATTTGTTTGATTTAAAAAAAAAATGTTAAACAAATACAGTGCCAGCTCGATAATCCGAAGGCGTGTAATCCGAATTATCCAGTAATCCGAATTGAATTTTTCACCTATTACATACTCTGTAGTACGCATTGATTGCATGCTCAATAATCTGAATTGCAAACAATTTAAAAAATGTGTTGAAAACTAACGGAAAATCATTGAGATGCAGAGAATTTGATGAGTGACATACATATGTATGTATGTAATAGGTATGCCAATGAGTATTTTTCTTGTTTAAAGTTTTGTTGAGAGTTTGTTTGAACCTGTTGTTTGTGGTTTCTTATGTATGGGGAAATTGACTGATTTTGTTTAGTTGATGGATGTTTTTAATTGCGACAAGATCAATTTGAATAATATGGCAAAAAAACGTGCAAATAAAACGCTGTCGTTAGCTGATAAGCTTAAAATAATAGAAGAATTGAATCGCGGAAAATCGGGAAAAAGAAAAGTCTGCTCCAGGTACCAAAATGAGCAAAGAGAGAATCACTTTCTTGTGCTGTGCTAATAAGTCGGGAACACACAAGCTGAACATTGCTGTAGTTGGGAAGTCGAAAAATCCACGATCGTTTAAAAAACAAAATATTGTTGAATACTATGCATCAAAAAACGCATGGATGACAACACATATTTTTACCTAATGGTTTTTTAAATCTTTTATACCACAGGTAAAAGAATATCAAACTGAAAACAATTTGCCAAATAAAGCTTTATTGTTACTCGATAATGCAAAATGCCATGGAGAGCCACTTGTATCTGAATGTGGGCAATACAAAATTATGTTTTTACCACCAAATTGCACCAGTATTATTCAACCTATGGATCAGAATGCGATACGGCTAACTAAACTGTTTTACAGAAAAGATCTCTTATGCGAATTGCTAAGCTCTGAAGCGGACAATTCGGTCATTTTTAGAAACAATTCAGCTTAAAAGATGCTTGTGAATTACTCAAACGCTCTTGGGAAAAGGTGCCCAATTCTTCCATAAAGTCTTGTTGGAAACATATTCATTCTCAGCGGTGGGATTCAGAGGATAATATCCCATTTTCATTGCTACTGCAAGAACTACCAGAGAATAACTGTTTTGAAGAAACCGAAGGATTTCGGACAATAACGAATTTATTACACCACAATAATGACGTGCAAATTTCTCAAGATGAAATTCTTAACTGGATTCTTAACTCTGATGAAATTTCTCGTACAAGTATAAGTTTAGAATCAGACATAGAAAATATGGAATCAGAGCCTGTAAAGAGAATCAGAGCCTGTAAAGAGACACGTTAAGAATCGTGAAGCTGTGCAGGCCTTAAATACTGCTATAGACTGGGCGAAGGAACGCGCAATGCAAACAGATTATATATTGATGCTAAAGGAATTGCGGAACAAGGCTTTGCAAGAAAAGCAAACATGCATCACAAACTATTTATGCTAAAAAATACATATATAATATGTACTAAAAACTTTAATTTTTACATTTTTACCAATAAAAATCAAATGATATTGTTTTCAAATTCTACCTTATGTTTTATATTCGAATAAAGTAAATTATAATTCATAATGACAGCACATTCGGTAATCCGAATATCTCGTTAATCCGAATTAGGGTCTGCAATCATTAATTCGGATTAGCGAGCTGGCACTGTATTTTGTGAATTATTATTTGAATTAATATTAACTTCAACACTTTATATTACATTCTTCTAGTATCTATGTTTCCTTGCCTCTTTATAATAATGAAAAATTAATAATTGAAATTATAAAATATTTTAAATATAAATTTAGTTTTTATTAATTCATAGGATTGAAAAACTAAAATAAATTTAAATATTATTTATAAATTAAAGAGATATTTTTATATGTAATCGTTATCAAATAAAATAATAAATAATTTCGTCCATAATAATAAAATAAACGGACCTATCATGTTTAATAGTTTTTAATCATATAATATTTATTTAATTAAACCATAAAATGTTTGTGTTTAATCATAACATCAAAATTTTTATTATTATGGTCATAATGTATTATTTAACATAAATATGTTTTATTTTAACATAAATATGATTATACCTTACTATTTTATTATTATATAGACAACAATATTGTTTTTACAATAATTGTAAAATTATTACATTTCGATACAAAAAAAAATCATTCCATCATAATATGTTGTCTAGATTATGGTAGATTATGGTTAGCTCAAATATGTTTATTTTTTCTTTAAGTAGTGATTGGTAAAAAAAACAAGGAAACTATGTTTTTTACCGAGTTGAAAGGTGCAACATTTTATTTAACATTTTATTATTGCCATTACTTCTAAACGATGTTCTTTGTTTTGGGCGGGAAGCGAACACACATCCTCCAGATTTCCTTGGCTATTGCACTGCCAATCAGTCTAAAGAAGACTTCAATTATTTTTCAAATACTTGATTTTTATAATTATGAAAGCAAGTGCTATTATCTTGATATTTTTTGATAAATTTATACTTTCTTGATGTGCAAAAAAGACATCACTCAACTTAGACAAGTCATTTTGTATGAAGAAAGTACAAGTAGTTCTTTGTTTGTTTTTGAAACATGATTGTCACTTTGTAATTACAAGAATAAAATGACATTGCAGAAATTGTCGGTTCGTATGAACCTTTAGCGTAATTCTCTACCATAGACAGATTTTTTGTTATATTTAACGAAATAACGATAAACTTAACCTTAGTCGAGTAGATTAATTAATCGACTTTAATGTGTTAATTGTTCACTTATCGCCAAAAGACGTTAAAGATTGTTACGTGCCGGTTAAGTTCGAATGGAAAAAAAAAACTCTTCAACTTGTTAAAGTCCTAATACGAATTATAACCAATCAAATTCAATGGCTAAGGGGCATGAATAGATATTGTACGGCTAGCTCTAGCTTAAGTTTCGTGGTTCTTAACCCAAGTATTTGACACGTAAACATATGAATTGCTCTACACACCCTTAGAGCTTTGAGATAAATAAGAGAATACAAAGAGTAGTTACAAATAGATTCATTATATTTAAAAATTCGACAAACAATACATGGCCAGGTAATTTACCATGTTCGGTACAATTTTTCCCTCCCAAATGTCAATAGAAACTCCTATGACAGACGTAGTACCGGTAATTCGTAATCTGTCCCTTAAAAAGACGTAACTTCTATAATTATACTAACATACTTAAGTTGGCTATCATTCCCTTTAAAAAAAAAGTTTAGTGTTTCATTTTAAAGAATTCACGTTAAAATATGTTTATTGATAACAAAGTAAACAAAAAAAAACTTATCTAAATACATAATCTTAATGCTGTTAATGTTCGCAGCAGACTAAATAACTTAAAGTTAATGATTTAATGAAGGAGCATTTAAAGGCTATAGGAACGAATGGAAAACGGACTGACCAAAGTAATTGTAATATGTATATACGAGTATGTATGTAATAAGAATATTTGCAATAAAAGAAATGAAATAGTAATTAAAGAGAGTTATGACTTACAAAAAAACAGGAGCATACATTCCACACTTGAGTTGATGGGCCCAGCATTCAATGTGTTTTTGTTGTCTCTTCTCAATTTTGGCTATTTTTAGAAAGTTTTGATTAATAATAAGAGTGGTTTGATAAGATGCATAAGGACAGCAAAAAAAAAAAACACATAAAACTTAAGAAATACAAGATGTTAGTTTACACTAACAGAAAATTGTTAGTAATAAAGAGTTTTACATTGGATAATTTTTATGTAATACAATTTGATTTTTTGTAAAAATTCATTTTTTTTGTTTTATATATTATATATAATTGCATTTATATAGTGTTTTTTTCATAATTCATGCGGTTTTAATTAAATTAATTATATTTAATTAAAAAAAAGAAAAAAAAATACTAAATATTAATATAATACTAAATATGAACAATCTTTTGACTTTTTTTTTTGTTTAAAATAGGTTATTTAATTACATTTCACATATTAGTTTGATTATAATCTTTAAACTTACTTTAAGTGAAGAATATTATTAATGACAAATTTTAGACATAATAATTTGGAGTTATGTTAATTATTTGTTAAATAATTAATAAAACTACCTATGTACATATATGCTCTTTTGATCTGTTCCATCAATTATATAAAAAAAATATTATTTAAATAGAAGTCCGAATAAAAATAGGTTAGAATCGTTTACTTCACGTGATCTTTTATGAACCGTTGTAAGTTTTGTATAGATTATTTTTTCCAGCACGTGGTGAAAGCACCGATCTTATAATTTTCTTCTTTTTTTATATTCTGGCGTGTGGAATCTCGTGATCGAAAGGCGTAGCCTTAGGGATGCCTATCAATAGCTGGCAAAAAGGCTGTCTTAAATGAATAAAATATAATTAAGACTGAAATTCTTGTTTTGCGAAGCCACGTTTTCTTCTCTTACCTTAATAAAAAAAATCGTTCTAACTATATGGATCTTAGTAGATAATCTTATTAAAAGTTGAATTCTTCCTAAGATTATATATAATGATGAGTGTTTTAAAACAAAATATTTTGTTGGTTGTCTGATTTATTTTTGTATTAATTTTTATAAATTTAATTTATATTTAAATAATTATTAAGTCAATATTATATTTTATGTAAAATTTCACTCCGCTTTTCACTGATTCATTTAACTCTTACTTAAGCAATGTTTTACGAATGTCACAACTCAATGTAATTACCCTAAAATAATTATATTTTGGAATATTCATGAAGGTTAGTTGAATGTCATTGGAATCTGTAATTGAATTGTTAAAGCTAAAGCAAGATGAAGATATATTCGTTATTTGGCTGAGATTTGTGAGTGTACGGAGAGTAATAATTATAAATAAAACAATATTGATCTAAATCAATGAGAAGGATACCCATTAAAAGAGTTTATGTACTTGATGATATTCTTTAATATCGATAAATTTTACAAAATTTTAACAGGTTTTATTCTTGTGTTTATTTAAATGAAAGTAATATTTATGCTAGAAGCATTTAAAGGAAAAAATTGCAACAAAACTGCTTCGACTGTGATTTTCAATTCAAAGACGAACAGGAATACAATTTTTTTTTTTTGCTAATTTTTTTTCCATTTGACTATAAAGTGTGGCACGACCCACGAAAAGCCGGGTAAATTTATACCTTAAGATCAGAGGTATGGAATTTTCCTATATATTTGCCTTTTAAATCTTCTATTTCATACAGATTTAGGCCGACTTTTGCTTTAATACGGCATTTAATAAATTTTGGCAAAAATTTTTTATTAACATTCTTTGAAGCATCACTTAGAGTGTGATTCTTTCTATAAACTGTTTGCCCAATGTCAAAATTTATATGTCTACTGCGTAGATTATATATTTTTTTCGATTTATCGTGTGCTTTATTTAAATTGGTCCGTATTTCATCGCGTATTTTGTATAGTCTATCAGCGTTATTTCTAATAGAAAAATCCTCGCCAGGATTACATCCCAATTTGTCCAAAATCCCATAGGTGTGCGCATGTTGTATCATGTTTTGCCCGAAGGTAGCAAAATATGGAGAACACTGTATAGACGAGTGATAATCACTTCTAAGTACAGACAATATTTGCGGAATGTAGTTATCCCAATCCCTATGTTCTTTATGATCTTTGAAAAAAAATCTTATTTTCGTAATAACTTCTCTGTTAGCCCGCTCGGAGGCATTAGAGTGCGGTGCGTAAAATCCTGTAGTTATATGAGTAATTCCATAAGAGTTAAAGAAATCTGACATTTCCTTAGAAACAAATTGTTTTGCATTGTCAGTGTGTATAAATCGAGGTACACCAAAAGTGGGAAAGATTTCCGTTTGAAAAAACAACACAACATTTGATGATGTCGCCGTTTTAAACGCCTTAAGAAATATAAATTTAGTCAAGTGATCTAAGCAAATAAAAATAACAGAATTCCTGGCCTTGGTAAAAGGATAAGGACCTAAAAAATCACAGTAAAAACGCTCGAACGGCCTATTGGTTAAAATTTGGTTCCCCATATTTGGCCTTGAAATCTTGTTGTCTGATTTGATGCATTTACAAACGTCACAATCTCTAATATACGACTTGACATCAGTTACCATTGTGGGCCAGAAGTACTTTTGACGAATTCTGTGTAATGTTTTTAAAAAACCACCATGGCAAGAACTATCTGAATTGTGAGCAAATTCTATAACGGACTGAATAAGTGGTTTTGGGATCCAGAGGCGCCAAATACTGTATTCTTCATTCACTACACCTTGCCTAAATTGCACGCGTTTGAAAATAAATTTATCTGAAATGCAGAGATCAGGCAAAGAATTCAGGTTTTCAGCAATAGAATCCTTAAGTTTAACATATTCTACATCTTCAAAATGCGAGGACGACAAATCAATTTCAAAGTTTCTGTTCGTACAAGCTATTTCATCAACATCCATTCTAGATATACAGTCGGGTACTACATTCATAGATCCTTTTCTGTGCTCAATTTTAAAATCGTAGCCCTGTAACTTGAGACTCCAGCGAGCCAAACGTCCACTTAAGTCCTTTTGGGACATTAACCATTTTAATGAGGCGTGGTCTGTAATTATTTTAAATGGTAGCCCATCGATATATGGTCGGAATTTGTTAACGCAAATAACAGCTGCCATACACTCTAGTTCTGCTACGGTGTAATTTTGTTGTGATTTATTAATTTTCTTTGAAACATAGGCAATTGGATGTTCTTTGCCCTGTTCATCACATTGAAATAGAACTCCTCCTACACCTATTTTAGATGCATCGCACTGAATAACAAATTCCTTATTAAAATTGGGCTGTGCTAAGACTGGGGCGGATGAAAGTGCTACCTTAAGTTTATTGAAAGAATCCTTTGCAGCATCTGTCAGCAAAAATGACTTTTGAGTCTTCCTCAAACAATCAGTTAGTGGTCCTGCTAAATCAGCAAAATTATTTATAAATGACCTATACCAATTTGCCATTCCTATAAATCGACGGACTTGTCTTGGTGTTTTCGGCATTGGAAATTCTTTTATTGATTTTACTTTATCCGGGTCAACTTTTAGACATCCGTTGCCGACGATATATCCCAGATATTTAATCTCCTTTTGGCAAAATTTACTTTTGCCCACATTTATCGTCAATTTTGCCCTTTTTAGACATTCAGCGACGTCAGACAAAAGCTTTACATGGGACTCGAAATCTGGACTACAAATCAGCAAGTCGTCTAAATAAATGAATACGTTTTCCCTGAATCTTGATGGTATGACTTTGTCCATGAGACGACTCATGGTCTGAGGACCATTACAAAGTCCGAATGGCATGAATTTATATTGGTAAAGAGGCTTTCCTGGTATGGCAAAAGCGGTCTTTTCCTTTGAAGATTCGGAAAGATGAATCTGTAGAAAGGCATCCTTTAAATCTATTCCACTAATATAATAAGTATCTTTCAGCCTACTTAATAGTCCATTAATATGTGGCAAGGGATACGAGTCCTTTTTGGTAATTGCGTTTAACTTTCTACAGTCTATGCATAAACGTACTTTTCCTGGCTTTTTAACTAAGACTGCCGGAAAGCACCAGGGAGAGTTAGACTCTTCTATCACACCCATGCTTAACAAACGCTCAATTTCAAGATATGCTTCTTCTTGACGTGGTGGAGATAAGGGATAGTGTTTGCATTTAATAGGGGCTGCATTACCTGTATCTATATCGTGTACTAACAAATCGGTACATCCTAACCCTAGCTTTTCATAGGAGGGAAACTTGAGAATGGTTTGTTCAAGCTCCAACTTTTGATAAGGAGTCAATTCGTGAAACTTTACAGTAGAATCTTCATCATCTAATAATTCGGATATTGTGCTTGGTATTGGTGATAACAACTCTGGAGCTAATGCGAATTCTTTCCAAAAGTTTATACCAAAATATGCATTTTGTTTTAATGTGGGTACTATATAGAAATTTATATTTTTAAGTACGCCTTTAAAAAGAACAGGTAGACAACAAAATCCAATGACATTTTGTTTAGCACCGCTAGCTGTTGAAATCGAGGAGATAATGTTCTTATATGAAATATTATTTCTTTTCAAAAAGGATAAGCTATCATGACCTAGTACGGAGACATTTGCACCAGAGTCTAATAAACCAACTAAAGTTTCATCAAAAACTTTTACTTTCGCAAACGGTCTATCATCGTTAGTATAAACAATGGTTGATTCCAAAATTTTTTTAAAAAACCTGCGTTTTTTATAACGTAACCTACATTTTACTATGTTGTTAATTGACTTTTCTACGATCTGATTAATTTTAATTTGTTTAGTGGAAAACGAGAGTTGTGGATCGGTTTGAGTTGAATTATTTCGAAATTCTGATTTATTTAAGTTGGAATTATAAAAGGAATGAAAATTTTTAAAATTTATTTTAAACTCGGGGTTTGTGGGTTTGGACGAGTGTCCCCGGTTGCCATATCGCCCTTCTTCTGGTTTCCCTGAAAATTATGGTTGTTTGGACACTTAGGGGTCAAGACGCCTTTATGGCCACATTTAAAACAAAAGGGGTTTTCTATTGATTTAGAGCAATATATATAAGAATGACCGCATTGTGAACAATTCCAGCATTCTAACTTTGAATAATCGTTTTTTGCGATTCTTTTCGAAAAGTTTATTGCTTCTATTTGTGGATCTATTGCTTCTGAACTGACTGTTTCTTGAACCGAAGCTTCTATTTCATTTATATTTCGAGGTAAATTAAGATTCGGCGATTGAAATTTCGTATCTCGCAGAACTTTTTCTGCTTTTCTTGCTACGTCTCGAAAATCATTTAGATTCCGGGATTCGGTGTTAAATAGCAAAAACCGTAAATTTGAATTCAAGTTTCTTTTGATTATATCGATAAGCGTAGGATCTGGTAAAGGATTTCGGAGTCTCAAATTCATAGACACTATTGACGTATGATAGTCGTCATAGGATTCTTTATATAACTGCCTGCGTAAAGATATTTTTAATATTACTTCATGGTCGGACTCTATTTGACCGAATTCTTTTGTCAAGGCGTTACTAAGCTGAGGATATGTAACCGATCCATTTCGTTTTGTATAAAGCCAATACCATTGTTCTGCTTTTCCTTCTAGCAGAACATGAAAGTTTGACAGCAGGTGCTCGTCTGAACATCTAGTGCGGGATGAAAGTGTTTCTACTTTAAAGAGAAAATCAGACACAGGACCTGTGCCATCAAATGAAACTTTCCATTTCTCCAGTTTAACATTGTTTCCCTCAAGTACACATGAGTCATTTTGAGCTCTTATTGTCTGGTTTGTATTTGCATTTGTATCAGTGTTATTTATATTTGGGAAAATTGGCAAAAATGCAGGTCTATTCTGATTAGGCATATTCACATTGCCGATTTGAGATATACTATCTTTAACAGAGCTTAACTCTCTGTGAAATTCATCTCTAGTGTTTTTCATGGTCTGTTCCATGAAAACTATAAGCGACTTAAGTGAAGTGCCTGAGTTCTGATTGGCAGCTGCAGTAGCACTAGCAGCTGCAGGTACCTCAAACTGTGAGTTTAAATTTTGATTTGACCCAGAATCGGAAGCTTTGTCGCTGAGTGGCACAAAAATTTGTGTTTGCGAAGAAATATTTTGATTCTCCATGGTCTGAATGTCATGGAACAGAGAACACGAGGGCAGACTTGTTAAGCTATCTGTTCGTTGAACTGGATTAATTGTTTTAGTAGTCGGAGAGTGTACTACCCTGGGCTTTGAAGTAATATTAGAGCTGCTCAAATCTAACGAAATGTTGCTTCGTGAAGCTGAAGAACTTCTAGGACCACGACCTCTATTAAATGAATTAGTTTTAAGACCTCGTCCAGAATTTCTTGTATTCATAACGAAAATAAAATGGAAAATTTGTGGAAATAAAAATCTAATGTCCTATAAAAGACAAATTTGTTTTTATCGAGGGCCCCACGGTGGGGAGTTTCACGCTACACAAAATAATAAATAGAGTTGGAATATAAAACTTAACAAATAAAAAAATAAATAAATAATTAGAATAATGAAATAGTTAAGAATAATGGAATGGTTATTTAAGAAATTTTCATACAAAATTTAGGGAATGATAGCTTGCTTAAATACCAATATATGTACATCGAAATTACGTCTAGGAAAAAAATTAAAAGAAAGAAAGTGCAATGTTTAAGCTTTCTTTACCAGCTAACATGATCAACCTTTTTCTAAATTTTTTTTTTCTTTTTAAATTAAATAAGTAGGAAATCAATTAAACTACATCATTAAAGGCCTAAAAATTAAAGGTCTGAAATGGACTTGAATAACAAAGATATCCCAATTTCAAATGCACTAAATACCAAAATTATAAGCGTAAAATTTTTAGACATGTACTATTTGAAATAGGCTACTTATAAGTTGGTTTGAAATGCATTAACTTCCATTCGTCGCAAATAGATTTACTTTTCTTTTATCGTTTTAAAATAAACTATGACTTACGTTAAGAAGTTAGACTTTAAGCGAAGATAATAAATAGATCTTCTTTTTATTAACAAACTAACTAAGTTTGTCAAAAATTAAATGATGTTTTACAATTGAAAGTAAAAAAAAACTACAGTCTTTGCGTTGGGCGCCATATATGTTTCGTGCCGGTTAAGTTCGAATGGAAAAAAAAAACTCTTCAACTTGTTAAAGTCCTAATACGAATTATAACCAATCAAATTCAATGGCTAAGGGGCATGAATAGATATTGTACGGCTAGCTCTAGCTTAAGTTTCGTGGTTCTTAACCCAAGTATTTGACACGTAAACATATGAATTGCTCTACACACCCTTAGAGCTTTAAGATAAATAAGAGAATACAAAGAGTAGTTACAAATAGATTCATTATATTTAAAAATTCGACAAACAATACATGGCCAGGTAATTTACCATGTTCGGTACAATTTTTCCCTCCCAAATGTCAATAGAAACTCCTATGACAGACGTAGTACCGGTAATTCGTAATCTGTCCCTTAAAAAGACGTAACTTCTATAATTATACTAACATACTTAAGTTGGCTATCATTCCCTTTAAAAAAAAAGTTTAGTGTTTCATTTTAAAGAATTCACGTTAAAATATGTTTATTGATAACAAAGTAAACAAAAAAAAAACTTATCTAAATACATAATCTTAATGCTGTTAATGTTCGCAGCAGACTAAATAACTTAAAGTTAATGATTTAATGAAGGAGCATTTAAAGGCTATAGGAACGAATGGAAAACGGACTGACCAAAGTAATTGTAATATGTATATACGAGTATGTATGTAATAAGAATATTTGCAATAAAAGAAATGAAATAGTAATTAAAGAGAGTTATGACTTACAAAAAAACAGGAGCATACATTCCACACTTGAGTTGATGGGCCCAGCATTCAATGTGTTTTTGTTGTCTCTTCTCAATTTTGGCTATTTTTAGAAAGTTTTGATTAATAATAAGAGTGGTTTGATAAGATGCATAAGGACAGCAAAAAAAAAAAAAAACATAAAACTTAAGAAATACAAGATGTTAGTTTACACTAACAGAAAATTGTTAGTAATAAAGAGTTTTACATTGGATAATTTTTATGTAATACAATTTGATTTTTTGTAAAAATTCATTTTTTTTGTTTTATATATTATATATAATTGCATTTATATAGTGTTTTTTTCATAATTCATGCGGTTTTAATTAAATTAATTATATTTAATTAAAAAAAAGAAAAAAAAATACTAAATATTAATATAATACTAAATATGAACAATCTTTTGACTTTTTTTTTTGTTTAAAATAGGTTATTTAATTACATTTCACATATTAGTTTGATTATAATCTTTAAACTTACTTTAAGTGAAGAATATTATTAATGACAAATTTTAGACATAATAATTTGGAGTTATGTTAATTATTTGTTAAATAATTAATAAAACTACCTATGTACATATATGCTCTTTTGATCTGTTCCATCAATTATATAAAAAAAATATTATTTAAATAGAAGTCCGAATAAAAATAGGTTAGAATCGTTTACTTCACGTGATCTTTTATGAACCGTTGTAAGTTTTGTATAGATTATTTTTTCCAGCACGCGCTTCTAGAAATAAATGAATTTCTTTTCATATCTGGTGCAGATTTGCTTAAAGTGCTACTAACCCTAATAGCCAAAATTCTCATAAAACTTTGCTGACGGTAGGGCTTGTTTCTATAAATTACTTTTGAAGTACGTGATAGTTAAAGGTTATTTTTAGCATTATTATAATAACGAAAAAATACTTATCGCTCCCATGAAGTCCTAATTTAAGTTATTGGCAAGTTAGGGTGCCTCGGTGGACTAGTAGATAGTGTGCTAGTCTATCAGTCCGGGGTTCGATTCCTACCAAAGACTCTGGAATTGTTCACCACAAGTTGGCAGGAAGACCAAGAAGGAACTTGGATATAATCTGGGTGCCTACAAATAGTTAACTGATATAAGAAGGCTAAAATAAAAAAGGCTTTGGACCACTGGCAGACACTTATTAAATAGAGATGCTGTGGAGACCTTAGCCTTAAGCAGATGTTAGCAATAACAATAGACTCTATGATGAGGAAGAATGTCGAAATGTATCAGTGTCTGAAATCACTACAGACGAGGGTAAAAAGGCTAGTGACAGCTTGAGGCTTAATGAAAGTAAGGGGACTCAATTTTCAGTCGGATACCAGAAATCATTGAGTAACGACGAGGGTCAAAAAGGGAACCATGAAGTTGGTGGTCTGCTTCGGTATCCCCCACAAAATAATATTGACAAGTTATAAAATATTGAGCCCTAAAAATTAAAAAAAATTAAACTAATAAATTATGTCTCTTTCCCATTCCATTGAATGACAAACTTACGCCTTTCCAATAGTTGATTCCCGCGTTATGTCGAACAAGAATTATAGATTTAAGATTACGCCATGCTCATGATTTCCAGTTAGATGACGTAGTTTGTCCATTGTACGGGTTGCCAAGCCTCTAATCAACAAATTGCTTCAAGTAATTGGTGCAAATAAGTGAATGTTTTTACGCACATATTTTTTACGTTGAAAACTATGTGCTTTTAAATATGAGTATTCCCATATTTATCACGCTTTTATCAGTTTATGTTATCATAACAGTACCATAACATAACAGTACCATAACATAACTAAACAGATAAAAGTGTGAAAAGTATGGGAATACTCATATTTAAAAGCAAATAGTTTTAAACGTAAAAATGATATTGAGGTAAATCTTTTTTTGTTTGGTGGGAAATTGCATCATTTATATTCATATACATAAAAAAAATTAAATATTACAAAATTTTTTTTTAAATTTGATGCTGATATCTGGAATTTTCGAAAAATTATGGTTAAAACGGGCAAATTTGATGAAAGGAAAAATTTTAAATATGCAATAAAATTTTTATTAATTAAGCAAATTAAATAAAAATTTCAACTAACATAAAATGGCCAAAAATCTGCAATATTTTTTACTCTTTTGTTCATAAAGTCTACATGCGGACTAGGGCTCATAAAATATTTTCAAAAACAATTTGGAGCATATATAGCTAAATTACAGCAGTCTTCTTTTTTCGATCCCAGCTTTGTCATTTTAAAATATATAGGCTAAATTCAAAATTTCGATGTATAATAGGTCATATTGTGGGACCGCCATCTTCTACAAGGATGATCAATTTTATACGAAATTTGTTTAAGCGTACACACATATACATAGTTTGCTTATACAAAAATATAAATTTTTATACATATATTCCTTAAAAAAAATTTTTTTATAAAAAAAAAGTTAATGGCCTTTTTTGAACTAAAGTACACAAAAATGCAATAATTTTGGATTTTTTAAATTGAAAATCTTCTAGTTTTTAACTCAGTAAAGATACAATCTTCAAATGAATTAAAACTATTTAGAATTTGGCTCGCTAACTACGTTAAAAAAATTTAAAAGAATTTGGTAAAAATTGTACCCAATATTTTGAAAAAACTGGACCAGGGTAGCGAAAAATCAAAAATTTTATTTTTTAAAATGCTTATAACTCAATAATTTAAAATTATTATTTGTAAATTTAGATACCATTTTGTAGTTATTGACAAGGGCTTTAAGACTATGTATAATTTTAAAAAATCAGAATAAAACTGAAGAAACGACAAGCTGTAAAAAATTTTCGGGTGCGAGGTTCCCAATTTTGCGACCACATAGCGCCACCCCTGGAAGGTGTATGGTACCCATCTTTAAAACTTGACTTCAAATACTCCTCTGTTATGCTCATGTAAAATTATGGATCAATAGGCTCAGCCGTTTATAAATGACTAGGTTATTTCCAAAATATTTTGATTCTGCCCCACTGTGCACTCTAGTGCTGTCAATTTCTGCTACTTTCAATTACTTGATACTACTCAATACTTTTTAATAGCAACGGAAGTTTATCCTCGTAATAGTTAAATATTCTATTCCATAGCTTCTAAAACTATTTCCTCAAAAGTTTCGATTAACTACTTTTGTGTAATCAAATACTCCATAGCCGGTACTCACTACTCAATACATTGCCACCACTAGTCCACTGTTTACGAAGATGTGGTTTGAAATATTTCTTTCTTGATTGTTAAAATATATTAATAAATAAGTTTGTATTTTGTACTTTTCATTTTATAAAACATCGAATCAGCAATAATCCCATCCTGTTGCAAAAAAGCCTGGGAATGATAAATGCTAAATGCTCATACATATGTATGTGCTTCATCAGTACAACTTCAGAACACGAATTATTTAACGCCAAAATTTTACAAAGAATATTTGTATTTAACAAAAAAAATGTATGTACAGTGGTGTTCCATAAAATAGAGACACCTTTTACTACATATTTCGAAAAATAAAAAAACATACTAAATCTTCATAAAAAATTTGAAGGTTTTTATTTTTGTGAGACCGAACAACTGTCCAACTAAATTACTATAGACCGGTTTTGATAAAAAACTTAAAATGAAATATATGTATACGTGAAAACATTCAAAATTCAAGATTTTAGGTGTGAAAAAATAGAGCCATCCACTTCAGTTATCTAAAAAACACAAAATTCCAAAAGATGAATAGAAAAATAAACTTTAATTATCTTTATTACCTTAGTACTAAGTGGGATATAATTTATTTTAGATAACGGGTAAGCACCGTTTTGGCATAGGGTCAACGAGTTTTTGGCATGTCTCAATTGGAATATTACGCCATGCTCCTTTTCCATTAAGAGCTGATTTAACTATTCGCCACAAGTTCTTAATGGGTTTAAGACTAGACACGGAGCAGGCCTGCTTAAAACAAATACCACATATTTTTCAAACCAATTTTTTGCCCACTTCGATGTGTGTTTCGTGTCATTGTCTTGCTGAAACACAAATCGAAGCGGCATTTCTTATTCTGCGTAAGCCATCACATATATATTAAGCAGATTTGTGTAAAAATTGCATCCATTCTTTCTTCCACTCGTACGGTAGACCCAGTTCCAATGGTCTTTATGGTGTCTATTATGGTGGCCTTCGTACACAATGGCTGCTTGTCAGAGTTAAATAAAATTAGTTTTGATTCGTCAGACCACAAAGTTTCTTCAAGTGAATTAAGCACAGTAAAATGTAGAAAGTGAAACTGGCTCTATTTTATGGAACATCACTGTATGTATAATAATAAAACAAAATAAGGGTATTTCTGTTTTTATTTAAACAAATATAAATAAAAATCTTTAAGATTTTTTAAGGCTTTTTATTTCTTATTGTAAAAGAAAAACTCAGCATGATTGCACGTGCATTGAGTGAGTGATTTCATCTAAACAATCGGATTTACTCTGTGCTAAATTTGGACATGAGAAAAGAAAATTCAACAATAGAAAACCAACAATATTTCAAACACACTTTTGAAAAGGTAAAAATGGCATAAAGGTTTTCCATTTGTCAGGAAACAAGTGAGAATCTTCTCCAATTTAAAAAATATAGATTCAATTCATAAGCGAATGAATGATTTTTTGTAGAAATAACAATAGAAAAAGATTTCTAATGCTTAATCTCTACTTGTTGTCAACTACTGTTTTAATTTTTACATTTATAATCGCATGCCTGTCTTGCCTTCGAGATTTTTCTTAAGGGATTTATGAACTTGATTGTTTAACGTACTGTTTAGGCACGCATTGTTTAGGCAAAAAGAAAGAAAAGAAAAAAAAAAAAAACGGGGAAAAAGGAAAAATTTAAACATTCCCACGCCTTTTGAAAGGAAACCCTAAATGAAAAACGTATTTGAGCGAAAATTTTTTATCTTTCTTCCTTTGCTTCTGGTAATCTTATAACCATCAAGTGTTCAGAAAATACCTGTGCCAAAAATAACAACACACCCAGCAAAAAATCTTCAAATAATCAATTTCATATGGTTTGACATGAATTCGAAACGACGACAATCCTAGCCTACTGTGCACACAACACAACAGTAAGTAGTTTATTATATTTGTAACACATCCATATTTACTTGACGTTTAAATGAGTTTTCATGGCAGGAGCAGAATTAAATTACGATATTTTACAGTTTCAATGTGAAAAATTCTCGTAATTTAATTGTCATGAAGTCGTAGATATTTGCAAGAAAAATACCTATATTTGTTTGTTGTATAGTTATTCTCCTGTAACAATTAAGGTTTTGTTCGCCTGTGTTGTACTTGTATACTAAACTAACTATCCCAGGTGCGCTTCGCTACACCCACCCCCTAAAAATACAATAAATACTTTGAAGTAAAATTATGGCAAATCTTTAACTCGAAAATACATGTTTTTCTTCGATAAGCCTATGTCGAAATTAGAGAGGCTCGCTATTGCAGTTCTCTAGATATAGGATAATTGCTTTGTATGGGGGTACCCGATCCACCGGTCCTAATCACCAATCTTCAACTCGAAAGACACGTTATTTTCAGAGCAGAAAATTTCAACACTGTATCTATTAAAGTTCTCCAGATTAACGACAATAAGTATTCACTTAGTTGCAAGATTCGATGTGCAGACAGTAGTAGTATATAGTTTAAAAACCTTACCAGTTGTAGCTCATAAGTTATATAATAAAAATATATATTTTTGTCAAGGAGTTCCACACCTAGTCTTCTAATCTAGAAAATTTTTTGCGATAATGTAAATTAAGAAGGGACTTTTTAGCACAAAATTTCAAGATTTTGTTATAGTTCTCTAAATACACGATAATAATTTTTCTCTTTAAATAGGAAGTACCACATTTATTCCTATTGTTATATTATAACTGTTTTCCGCTAGCTTATAGGCATGTATGCTTATTATCGGGGCTACTTGTGGAAAATTCCAAGGCCATATAAAATATAGTTCTTTAGGTGCACGAACTTTTTCTGTGTGTATAGGAGGTACCAGACAAAATATTCCAATCCAGTCGCTTTTGTCAGACTATACATATCAGTATGTTGGTTACTTGTGCAAAAATAATTTGTTTTTTGCTAGACTATGTGTACTTATATGGCAGTTACCTGTGAAATGTTGCAATATTGTACTTATTACAGTTCCCATATCACACGAAAATAAATATTTCGTTGTATGGGAAGTGCCACGCCCACTTGAAATAGCGAAAAAATATATACTCTATTTATATATATATATATATATATATATATATATATATATATATATATATATATAAAAATATATATGCAAAAAAATCGCTCAACGTACAAGGAAAATCATATTCTAGGGATCAAAATAAGAAACTTTGCCCAAGGAACGATACCTCTGAAATGAATTTTGATGTCCCGGAATTTGACCCGAAGGGCAAAATTTTTAATCCCACTTTGACCTATTTAGAGTGCCCCAATCGAGTCCAAATGTATGCCGGACCGAACTTTGGAGAGCCGACCTACCCCCTGGATAGATATATATATATATATATATATATATATATATATATATATATATATATATATATATATATATATATATATATACAGATCGATAGTTAGGTAGATAGATGGTAACTGGTAAGTATTTGGATTTTACTCAGATTTTTATCAATCGGAAACGAAGATTTTCACGGTTTTTTCGGTTTTTTGATTGAATTCCAAAACTAATTCTTATTTTCTGAGACCAAAATCGAATGAAGTCAATTTTTAATATCTTGTTCTGAATTAAAGATTATTTAAGCTAGGACATTCTGCAATGAATGAAACAAATAGTAGCCGGAAGAAGGCTATATGGTGAGCGGGAAAAACTCATATCTAAAATTTTCAAAATAATTTTGACGCGCAACATAAGGCCGTGAATTGTTATAAATTAAGATTATGGACTCGAATTAGGTTGCATATTCTGGCCGTTTGTCGTTCAATGCTCTCTTTAAGTGGATTTATGGTGTCTGGTTTTAACAATTCATAGTAGATGATAATCATGGATATTCATGGATGGCCTGAAAAGATTCGTCTAAAAAAGAGACTGATAAGATTGGAAACTTTGCATTTTAAAGAATCAACACATTATCGGGGTAAACAACTAAAAGTTTTGATAGTATTTTTAATAATAACACTGTCCAACAGATTACACTTAAGTTTAATTTTAGGATAGGTTACAAATTATCTTGTCGGCATAGAAAACAACCATGTGACCCATTCACTTTAGTTATTGTGTGTGTTCAGCAGATTAATGTAAAACACCACGAGAAACTCTTTTGTGCAACATTTTAGCCTTTTAACCCTTTTATGTAAGGGTTTTTTTACCCTTTCGGATAAAAGTACCCCCTGTTAATATGTCCCACATAAATAAATATTCGTTATAAAATTATATAGTAAGCCTCTGAACACACCAAAGCTCAAAATTAAATTTGAGGGCCAAAAATAGTTAAAACTTTACTGTCTGCTGCTGTAAGTGATCCAAAATGAATATGTGTAGCCTGTGGATTTAAGAAATGCAAAAGGCCTAATTTTACCAAATGCTCTCACTTATAAACTTGCTGTATAAAAAACCATAAATGAATTTGCAGTGTCTTAGGCAAAAACTTTTCTCCTATTGCTCGAACATAAGTATGTACATACGGCGACACTATGCTAAGTGCTTTTGAAAAACTAGGTGTTCATATGTCAACATATGTACCTGTTGAAGAACGATATAAAGGCAAGAATATTAATTTTCTTTTAGCTGAAATATGCTGAATGTTGTTCAAGAGGGTGTAAGCAAATACATACTGACTTCTTTCATATGCATATGTAAAATTAAACATTAAACAGACCTGGGGCTCTCAATTAGAATCTGTAATAGGCGCTTCCCATTTTAATTGTATCTGAATGTAATTGAAATCAAGGACTAAACTCAATTACAATTGGATGTGGCTGGAAAGGGTTGTGACAATAGAATGTCAGCTCCGTTCGGAGACCAAGTGGACCCATTGTGATTCCCATCAACTAAACTTATGTCGTCCATTTGCGTCTGTTCCATCCTATTACTCCCCTGATTAAGCTAGAGATGTCACTTAGCACAACGTGAAATCTTTCGCCTGAGCCATTTATTTCTGTGGCTTTGTAATACCGGGAAGTCACATATAATTTGCTGAAATGATTTCTAATTATTCTTTTTTCTTCTGGTTTTTGCCCTAAGGACGCAGAAGACAGTTATCATATCTTTTGTTTTTGCCGATCTTATATGGATCGAATTCTTGCATGCTTTTGGTAGAAATTATGCAGACCTGGGGATAACCAAAAAAATTACAAGTTTTTTTGGGGTATTCCCAATTACAGGTAATTAAAATCAAAAATTAAACTGTAATTGAAAAACTACAGGTAACGAAGTAATTAGAAATGTGTAAAAATGAAATTGACATTCCCAGATCTGGAAATATGCATACTGGTACACTACATATAGACATACCTACATGTTCTCATTTTTTGTCGAACAAAAAAGAGCTTATTTGCATAGAAACTTCTTTTGTAGGATTTATTTCATCGTTGGTTGTTTGGTAGAATTAAATACTTTCTCTTTTCAAACAATTTTACATGTGAACAAATTACTTTTGGAGCAAAATGTTCTTAAGAGGGTCCCCTAAATTATTAAAATTCTAATTTAAAAGAGGAAACTCCATTTACCATACCAGTTTATTTATGAAATTTATGTGATAAATGTTTGTATGGAAATAAAAAGATTTTGACCAAACTAACATAAAGCACAACATGTTTTTGTAAATGTAATAAGTCGAAGTATAAGATTTAAATTCATAAAAGTTTAAGTCACTTCACAACTTTGAAAATTAATATTATTAATATCAATATATACTCCACAATTAAGGACTTAGCTAATAACTAAGTGGATTTGTTTCTCAAGTAAATGATATGCTATTCTCACACCTTTCAGTGAAGAGCGGGGTCAATGGCTATTTGTTTGGTATGGTTGGCGAGCGTTTTCGATGTGAGAACATCACTATCAAGCCAAGTCTTAAAGTTCAGGTTACGGATTTCCCAGTTTGAATTTTTAAATCCCAAAAAATGTTTACGCAATGTTGGAAATTACATTCTATATTTTAACAAATAAAAAAAATTACCTAAACTAAAAATTCTTAATCGATTTAGATTGAAATCGATAATATACAACAGTTTTTGTTTCCAGTAACAAGTAAATATTTAAAATTTTAATTGATAATAATAATAATAATAATATTTTTCCTATTTTTCTTTACTAATAATATTCTAATTTGGACAAAAATTTATATATTTTTCCCCCTAGAGATCAGGAACTGTTGTTTAAGTTCAAAGCTATTTATGCTCTATTAAATAGACTAATATTGTTAAATTTTTGGAAGTTGTACAGTCCGTACTTTCATAAATAATAACAGAAAAAATAGAATATCTATATAAATAAAACCGAATGTCGCTAGTTACCATTGATTTGGGCCAGTTTTTTAAATCTTATGTTTTTACAGAAAGAAAATTTAACCACGCCCACTTTTTAATTAAAAAACTGTAATAGGTAGTGGAACAGCATACGCCAGGGATGCGTTGTCAACAGAGTGCTTGACCTTTAGTATACGAAGTCTGAATACCGGTCGACCTCCAGTTTCAATGTAGACTTACCCACGAATAAGAATAAGGAAAAGGATAAGCCAGGAAGCCACGCAAGAGGTGGAAAGGTTAATCCCTCAAGAAACTCCGGACTTAACTCGCCTAAGGAAGAAAGAAGGGATGGACAGGAACGTCTCGCAAGGGGTGAAGAGTTTAATCTTTAAGGGCTCTCCTATGGCGTTGAACTGAGATATTCCGATAGGGATGGACAAGAAAGCCTCGTTAGAGGTGGAGAGGTTAATCCTTTAGGAGTTCCGGTTGTCACTGGCCAATGAGGGTTATTGGATGAGAATGTCAAAGAAACTTCGCAAGGGGTGGACAGGTCAATCTTTCATGGGCAGGAAGGCCAGTAAGGTACTCGGATACAATAGAAATACGCTAAGCTGGATCACTGCATTAGTGACAGGTCATGGAAACTTCAAGTATCATGTAGTCAAGGTAAAAATCGAAGATGATACTTGCAGACTATGCCTTGAGGAGGCTGAGACGGTAGCGCACAATGTGTGTGAATTTTCGGCACTGGCTAGCATAAGACTTAGGACCACTGGTAGAAGCTTGTTAATTGTGGATACCATGGGGGACCTGAACTTTGAACATATACTAGCAATTACCAGAGACTGCGTGATGAGAAAGAAGGCCGACAGTTACCAGTTGACAATCTGAAATCACTAAAGTCAAGATTAAAGGCTGGTTGTGATTCAATATAAGTAGGTTGCCGTAATTTCGGTTGTCTATAATCATAGGTGATGGAAGGGGGTCGAAAAGAGACCCGTTGGGGAAGTGGTCTGCTTCGATATTCCCCCTACATTAAACTAATAATGGGTAGATCTTTGAAATTTTGCACCAGTAACACGCTTAATAATATACATAGTTAAGTGAAACACAGGCTGGATTCGTATAGAGTGCGTGGTACCTCCCATACAAAGGAAAAAATTATTATTGTGAACCGAGACAACTACAATATGTACAGTCTTGAAAATTATACTAATGTGAATAATGTAGCACCTACAGACTAGATTAGGATAGTGGGAGTGGTACCTTCCATAAAAAGTAAAATATTATTATCGTGTTATTACGCATAGTCTAGCGAAAAACAGATCGGCTGGGAACAGTGGTTGTCGCAGCTTGCATATAAACTGAAACTGTTATGTCGTGAGAATAGCAAGCGTTATCAAGTTAAAGGTTCGACATATTTTTCTATCAAGCGTCAAGGTGTGGCGAATCGTACCGGACATAGCTAGTAAATGATATTAAAGAAATTTTTTCATGAACTTGTCTTATATTTAAAGTAATAAAAAATAAAATAATGGATGAAAGTTAAAGAAAAGCACGAAACGGAATGTTATAGCTTCCCTACCACCCTATAACTTCACATTAAAAATACCATAAAATTTGTTAAATTTGTCTACAATTGGTAATTATTAGTTTTTTTATAGTTAACAAAACTCAATTTACACAAGTACACAATGGTTTAAAGCGTTTTATGTTAGAACGCTTGCTCATGAACCACTTAATATGAAATTTTACAGATGCAAGGCAGCGTTGTATCATAATTCAGTTGCGGACGGTCGGCCTCTAGGGTAAAGGGAACCTTAAATATATCTAAAAAATATGCTTACAAGTCTGGGTTATCTCTTTTAGTATGGAAGAAAATTGGCTCAGATTTTTTTTAATAAAGCCGATATTTAATCCGATTTTAAGTGAGTATTTTTAAAGAGGGTGACTTATTTATGATCGTATTTTTATTTTAAGATATCGGCTGCACTTTTCATAAAATGTTTAATAAAAAGTGTAAAAATTTATCAGAACAAATTTTTACACTTTTTTATTAATTTTTTATTTTATTCACGTCTCGTTAAAAAGATGCAAGCCGCTGTTTAAGAGAATTTTTACTTTTTTAAACCATTTTGGTGACTTTTTCATTCCTTATTTCATAATAATAATGAAATCTAAACTTTACATAAAAAATAACAAGATGGCGGAACCAATTAGGGATATAACATACATATGTATATTCAACTTTTTTAAACGGTTGTCTCTGAACGGCTACCTACGCAAGGTAGTCTAAAATTTTTAAAAGCACCAATTATAAAGCCAATTAAAAAAATTACTTTTGTGGTGATATTAGTTAGTAATAGTTTTTTACTTGTTGTATATTATTTTTTTTATTTAACACTAGCTGTACCCACCACTTCTTCAGCGTCCTTACAATATTTTGTTCGATTTTGCTTTGAAAGTAATACACACCAAGTTTTAAGACTATGTTCTGAAAATACTATTTCAAATTTCCCGCTGACGCGAACACAGACGGACAAACAGACAGAGAGACAAAAATTCTAAAAATTGCTGTTTTGTATTCCATTTAGATTACTAAGTGCGCCTGCAACAATATTTTTAAAAAATATTTCATGTATAGAAATGGTCCTGTTACAGTTTTTATATGTATAGATAAGCGTTTCCTTTCACAACAAAGGTATCTCCAATGGAAATGGTTTGGACTCAAAAGTTTTAAAAGTTGTAAAAAACTGAAACAGGACCATTTCTCTTATTAAAATCAAAAAAATTCGCAGGCACCAAATTGGGTGTTATGGGTGTAAGCTACATGTGTTCCCAAAAGAATAGCGTTCCATGCCACAAAGAAGATGCCACTTTATACGTTCTTAACATCTACCTATCCTTTTCGGAAAACTCAATACAAGACTTGAAGTGCTGGTGAAAACATAAAAAAAAATTCTTAAGAAATAGTCGTTCGTGCAATTTTTTAACTTTAACTTTGTATGTACGAATGGTTTTCGAATTATTTTCTTGAATTCATATAATTTTCACATAAACCTGTGTACAGATACATATATGTAGTGGTAATTATAAACAAATTTGTTTAAATCAACACCACTAATTATTCATATCCAAATCTTTTTATTTTTTGTCTGTCGCTGCAATATAATTTGTTATATCTGTAGAGTATTTTGAAATTTTCCCTTTGACTCTAGCAAGTCTAGACAATTAATAATTGAAAAAAAAAATGAAAAAAGAAACAGGTAGAAAAACCTCTTGGAAAACTTATAAAAGGAAACTTATTACAATTCAGTTTTGTTACAAAAAGTAACGATTCAATTCAACTCAACAAATGGGTTTAAAAAACACTGAAAGTGAAAAATTGCGGCCAATTATTTTCAACTCTCCACGTGAAGATCTTTGTGGTCAAAACAACATGACGAAGCGAAAAAAAAAAATTTAAACAGAAAATCTAAAATTGAAGGAGAAAATAGTAATCAAAGAAAAAAAAACAAGAAATACTTAAAGTATCGAAAAATGAGGAGTAACAACAACATAAAGGAACCATTTTAATTGTTGGAAGACAACACACACACACACAGACAAAAAATACCAGTTAAAGGAAACAGCAGGTCATTTAGAGACTTTAACAATCACAGTTTATTTTCCTTTAATTCTGGAAAAGAAAGAAACGAATTTTCATGGTGATTAAGTTATGTATGGTTATTAAATAAATCGGGTTGAAATTGTATTATAATAGTTTGAATTTTATTAGTGTGAGTATTTTTCTTATTCATATGGAAAAGTTTAAATTTATATATTTATAACAGGTTAATAATTCCAAAGAAATAAAAAAAAATTATTTTACGAGTTCAGGAGTTTGTTATTTAGGTATTTCAGTCTTCTCTGCAAGCACTGTGAAAATTAGTCAGCAAAAATCCTAAGTTAAACGCAACATCCTCTTACTTAAGGTTGATTTACACAATACCACAAGTAATACAACATGCTATTTTTGTGTAGAAGAGTATGAGTAGATATGTAATAAAACCATACGACATTGGGAGAAAATACGGATGCAAATTCGATAATCGTATGAATATTTATTTTGTGAACTTTTTCAAAATACAATCACACTTCATTAGACCACAGCAAAGACACCCAAAAGAGCATTTTTTAAAATTAGTATGTATTGTAGCTTTTGCACTGCAAAAAATCTATGTGTAGTAGGTATACATATGGTCGAATTTCTTATTTTATAACTTAATTATATGTGACATATTGGATATAAATAAAATTATGTGTAATTGAATTAATAAATATTTTAAAGACTAATGTGCGGTTTCTGTAATACAGGCGAGTGGCTCGTCTAATAAATTTGTATAGGAATCACTCAAAAATTTGAGTGCTTTTCATACAAATTTTCCAGACGAGCCGCTCGCATGTAATACAGAAACCGCATATAAATGTATTTTAACACGTAAAGAAGAGCATGAACTGATGTTTAAAATGTATTTTTTTTTTTCATTTAAATAATTAAATTAATTTTAACAAATTTTCTTTTTTTAGTGTTGTTATCTGCCTATATAAACTTCTCAATTTGTTAAATATTAAATAGAGTGTATCCTTTTCGTATGTAATATCCTTGAGGCCTGCAAAAAAGTAGAGCAAAAAACAGTCAGCTGAGCTAACCTGGTATGAATTCGCCTTGGCTGGGATCTGACCATGTTTAAATTGTACTGCCCAAATGATGAAATTGTATTAAATCAGCATCAATTGTACCAACATTTGGCATTAAGTGAAAAAAATAAAATATGTGTACATACAATAGGTCGACATTAAAATAGGACAAATAATATTTTGCCAAAACAGTTCATACTTCATAATCAAAAAGCCCGCAAAATTAGGAGCTGAATACTCTACAATTTCCAAAAAGTGTTTGAAACTACACCAATGCCACCGGATCTAAATCCGACAGAGGAAGCCACGAGTCATTTGAATGAAGAAATATTGAAAAGTACATCAGCTGAAGGCCTTGCAACTAAATTACCTAACACTTATACGTACAATAAAAATCCTAAAAATAAATTAAGAATGTTGCAATTCAGTTAGTTCTAGACAGGGTTGGAGAACTATGAAACTAGAAATGTTTATTATTGAAGGAAAAAGTAAAAACAGTATTGATTAAAGCCTAGTACCAAGGCACATTAATCAGGTAGCCTCATTACAGAGGGAAAATATTAAGGCGAAAATTATCAATTTTTTTATATGGATTTTGACAACTAAACTTACAATTTTTCGTCCTAAATGGAGTCGAACTATCAATCTCCATATAAAAAACATTTAAAAAATTTCTCCTTAATAATATTTTAATGACGTAACCTGTGATAAATGTTGAACAACATTTATTATTTCACAAGAAAAATTTGACATTTAAAATGTGGTTTCTATCTCGCGATTTGGAAAAATTTTATTGCTTTTAAGCATACCACATTGTTTTACAAAATTTTCCACAAAAAATTCCACATGAAATAATGCCCATTTGCTTTACTTCACAGCTTTGGTAAAATGTTGCCAGAAACATTTCAATGTTCAAAGATTGTGTTATCTAAGATTATTTTATCTTAAAGACTGAGACTGAATTTAGATAAAAAAATGAAGAAATAAATAGGTAATGTAATTTGGCTGGTACAATTTCATGTGTATAGTTTTACCTTTTCAGTAAAAAAAAATAAAATTCGGTAAAATAAAATTATATAAAAACCTGTTTTATATTTAAAAAATTAATGTGCACAGCTTGACTTTGTCAGGGAAGATTATTGATATTATTAGAAAATTTGCTAAATGTATTTCCAATATTTCTGACCCCTCTTCGCTTGTTATATTAACCAAAGAATTTCCAGTTGTGTACAATTTAATACCTCGCAAAGTGGCTCTTCTTCTCACACCAAATTGTGCAGAAAGCAGTATTTTGTACTTAAATATAATCATTTATAAAGGGCGGTTTAGACGGTGCGACTTTACTTACGTAAATTCCAACTGAAAATAATTTTAAAATCAATCCGTATTTTGAGAAATAAGATTAAAAATCTGTAAAATATATAGTAAAATGAAAACATCTGTTTTGAGATTTTTCTATTGTTTACAGAAATTTCATAGAGATTTTCTGGGTTATAGCTGATTTGATGAGATGCTATGGTTTTTGATAAATTTCAAAAAATAAAGAGAGCCATACGACTGCAAATTTTGTTTCTGTCTATTGTAAAACGGGACTAAGAAAACTTTTCGTTAAGTTTCGTTAAAATTCATTTGCTTAAGCAATGTACGAAACTGATTTTCGTTCATTTTTTGACATTAGCTTAAGCCAGCTTATGCACAATGTGGGTTTGACGGTACATGGGGAAATATTATTTCTGAAATCCCTTTTTGCTAACACCCCATTTAAGTATTAATTGTTGAGATGATTCACATAAATTAAGTTTTTTTTTTGCAAATTAGTTTCAAAACCAAAAATGTTTACTTATTATTATATTTTAGCTTTATTTTAAAGACTTAAGCATCTCAATAACTGGTGTAATATTTTATTTGTTATTTTGACAGTAATTTGCTCTATAAGCTAGTTCGAAAGTCATTATTAAAATTAATGACGCATTGAACTAAATTTACGAAATAAAAGTTTAATTTTATTGTACAAACATGATATACAAAATTAAATGGTGGAACAACAAGTTTAATTTATAACATTAATTTGTTATAAATTTTTGGAGTGTAAGAGTATGTGAGAACATTATTGTATCATATATAATGGTTAATTTGAAAAGTTTTCTGGATTTAAATTGAAAACAAAAAACTTATTACGATAAATGTGACAAACAAGCTGAACGAGTTCTTAACCATACGGAATGTGGTGGGTGATGTGATACATATATATATGTACATGTATTTATCTACTATAGTTATTTTAAATTATTAATTTATTATTAAAATAAAATGCCTACAGAATTTTGATTATGAATTTATTTTGCTGGATGAAGTTTATTTTTTACATCCCTTAGTGTAGGCCATCTCTGGTAAGTATATACAAAATTTAAAACTTTATCAATTTGGCAGACTTGTAGTTGCATCTAAAAAATTGTCAAGTTATTCACAGTTTTCACTACAAAACACTAGTTCCTACACATTGATACGTAACCAGATTCAGGTGCAATTCAGTAACTTTAAACAATAGGACAATCGTTATATTAGTCAACAGCAGTTGTTGTTTGCTGTAACGATCGCAGGATTTACTAACTACTTTATAACGATAGTAGACAACACTATTTTTTACCTATACAAATAAATGAAATGTGAATTTAACCAAACTCATTTTGAAAAAATCGTTTTCTAAATATTCAAAAGCCATTACAATGAAAAATAAAACGTTCTTGTTGACAAAATAAACAACTCAATAAGAGACTAACCTAAACAAGCGCGTAAGGGGTAACTACGTCTTGCGCCTAGCTTTTACGCTGTAAAGGCAAACCTAAATAACTGACTAATCTAAACAAGGGCGTAAGGCGTAACGACGTCTAGCGCCTAGCTTTGAACAAACCTAAATAAGAGTGAAACGTTTTGTAATAAACAGTAATGTTAACATATTTTGTTTAGAAAAATCTAATAAATTTAATCGCAAAAGAGAGATAATCTCGCTAGATAAAGCAGAAAATATCTAAAATGACACCACTCTTACACAAAAAAATAACATTTTGTTTTTACCAAGGCTAATTCATACAAGGTGTGAGCAGTAGGGCAACAAATACAACAAATAATACCAGGTGGAGTTGATAGCCGAGCTGATTGTTTTTTGCTCTCGTTTTTTTGCTAATGTCTTGTCAAAAATATATTGTTTCATATCTGCCAATCTAATGTCAAAGTTGTTGTTTTGTTGTAGTTGTTGCTCTACTGCTCACACCTGATATGAATTCGCCTTGGTTTGCACCCAACTTCACTACTTGTATCTGTCAAAATAGGATTTTTCTATTGCAAGGCGTGGACTTCGCACTATTTATGTTTGCTTCATACATTTTGTAAGTATGTACATGAGAATTTTTCACAGTTTTACGCCTTACGCCCATGTTTACGTTTAGCAGTAAGAGCGCAACGTTCTGCCATTAACTGTACTGTAAACTTATTATGTTCAATAAAACTTAATAAATAGAAATTCAAAATATCGATAAAATCGCTAGATATACCTGAAAATAACTAATAAGGCCATTAAAATGATATTTGTAAACAAACAAAAGTAAACAACTAAAGTTATAAGTTTATTCGACAGGAGTAAACGTCTTAATAGAAAAAACCCGGATTTATTTGTGAAATCTACCAGGCTCAATCATAATCAATTTAAAACTCTCGTGAATCTGCTTGATACTCATGGATGCTCTCTCCAGTAGATGGCAAACATATAAATCTGAATCACAGTATTTTAATTATAAAAAATCCAATAGCAGAGTAAGTAAAGTAATATTTATTATATTTTATATAATTTGTCAGGTAACTGAATTATATGACCATTCATAGGTTTTGCTAGCAACTACAAATTTACATTAGTGTAGATTTGGGTTTATCAGCTCTTTAAAGTGAACGCTCTTTTCAGCTCATTTCATTCAATTTTAGTTCATTTGATTCGCTCAGTTGATCTGTTTCTGTATTTACTTCATAAGATTTTGATCTGCGGTTTCTGTATTACAGGCGAGCGACTCGTCTAAAAAATTTGTATAGGAATCACTCAAAAATTGAGTGCTTTTCATACATGGAACAAACATTGTCTTTCCGCACTTCTTCCTTGCAGATGCGGAATTTCCCTTAAAAGAAAACCTAATGAAACCCTACTCTAAATTACCGGAGCACTGAAAGGTCTCCATAGTAAAACTTGAAACTTATAGGGTGTTCCGATAGAGAGGTGTTATTCACGAATATGTGCATATTTCGTGAACTGTAAGTGGGATACACTTGAAATTTACAAACAGTAATTAAAACTTAGTTCACTATATAAACAACTATAAAAAAATAAAACTAAAAATTAAAGGGTGTTCCGATAGTGGTGTGAATTGCATGTTTAAGGCCTAAGTTTGGAACCATAATAGGTAGATGCTTGAAATTTTCACAAAAGGTGTATAGCTGTGACCGCTATAGTAGGAAATACTAAACTTATAGGATGTTCCGATAGAGAGGTGTTATTTACGAATATGTGATTTTTTCTTCAACTGTAGGAAGAATACACTAAAAATATGCAAGCAGTAATTAAAACTTAGTTCGCTTTATAAACAAGTCTAAAAAAATAAACCTAAAAATTAAAGGGTGCTCCGATAGTGGTGTGATTTGCATGTATAAGGCCTAAGTTTTGAACCATAATAGGTAAACTCTTGAAATTTTCGCAGAAGGTGTATAGCTGTGACCGCTATAGTAGGAAATACTAAATCTTATGGGTGTTCCGATAGAGAGGTGTTATTTACGAATATGTGATTTTTTTTTCAACTGTAGGAAGAATGCACTAAAAATATGCAAGCAGTAATTAAAACTTAGTTCGCTTTATAAACAAGTCTAAAAAAATAAACCTAAAAATTAAAGGGTGCTCCGATAGTGGTGTGATTTGCATGTATAAGGCCTAAGTTTTGAACCATAATAGGTAGACTCTCGAAATTTTCACAGAAGGCGTATAACTGTGGCCACTATAGCATCAACTACTAAAACTTATAAGGTGTTCCGAAAGTGACGTGTTATTTGCCTTTATATCTTTCTTTCTTGAGCTATAGGAGCAACCACTTAAAATTTGCAGTGATTTAAACTATGTTCGCGTTTTAAGCAAGTATACAATATTAAACCTAAAAATTAAAGGGTGTTCCGTTAGTGACGTGATTTGTATGTATATGGCATAGGTTTTGAACGATAATAAGTAGACTCTTGAAGTTTTTACAAAATGTGTATTACTATGGCCACTATAACAAATAGTAAAAATTAAAGGGTCTGCCGACAGTGACGTGATTTGCATGCACATTGATTAATTTTTGAACCATAATAGATAGTCTCTTGAAATTTTCACAAATGGTGTATTACTATGACCCCTATAAAAACAATAAAAATTTAAAGGGTTTTTCGACAGTGACATGTTTTGCATGTATAACGACATATTTTTTGAACCTTAATAAGTAGATTCTTCCAGTTTGTATAGAATATGTGTTGCCATGGCCGTTATGAGAATTACTAAAAATTAAAGGGTGTTCTGACAGTGACATGTTTTTCACTTATAGTAACTTGTTTTTTTAATAGCAATAGGTAGACTCTTGATATATTCATACAAAGAGAATTCCAACAGACTCTTTAAATGTTTACAGTAGATGTTGTACTTCGGCCGCTGTAACAATTACTAATATCTAAAGGGTGTTCCATCACATGTTTTTGACGTATATTACCTTATTTTTTGAACCGCAATAGGTATGCGCATGTATATTTCTATCGATAGTGTATTACCATGGCCGCTATAACAAAAATTGCTAAAATTTAAAGGGTGTTCCAACAGTGATGCAATTGTCTTTAATTTTAAAATTAAAGGGTGACTCATAAGACATGAAAAAATTAACAACTTGAATTTTTAAAGTTGTACTAAACATAGTACGGAACCCTAAGTGTGTGAGTCTAACTCGCACTTGGCTAATTTATTTTTATGAAATATAACCAATCTCTAATTATTTAGGGTTGCCGTATACCTTTTTTGAATATAACATTATTTTAAACATTTTAGTATTTTTTTTTTAAGTTTTGAAAATACTCATAACCATTGGTATTCAAATAACATTACATGAATAGGATTTCCAAATTGACAACACTAAATATTTTAAACTTAAATTATTATTTTATATAAAAAACATATTTATATAAAGATTAATAAAAACAAACAAATTCAAATAACATAACAATTGTAAACAATTTGTTATTTACTAAAATAAGTTTCTGAGTCTGAATCAGTGTTAACAGATTCATCTACTATTATGTAATTACTAATTTCTTGATTATTGTTGAAAGAGCTGCTTGTATTTATTGTATTTCTATTAGATGAAATTAATGGATCAGAAGAAATTAGTTTATTCATTAAATCTTGATTATAATTTTCTCCGCTATTTTTCCGAGTCTGCTCAAGTCTCTTCTGTCTTAATTGTTTTGTGAAGGCATTCTAAAGCATTCGCCCGTGCACTCACCTTGTATTATTTCGCCCTTGTTTAAAGTGTAGCCTACTAGTATCATACGTTTTCAAATATTAAAAAAATCAACTGATAATTTTAATAAAAATATCAAATATGGATGATTTTTAAAATCATTATATTTTAAAAGTTGGCATAGAAAACACCTAAATATTTGTATACATATTTTAGTATATATAACAGAAAATAAGATTATTGATTAATAAAAGTAGTTTTTTGATGTGCCTATTTTTTCGGGTCCGTCGAAGCTGACTATTTTTTTGTTAAAAGTACATATTTTGGCTAAAAACTTCACATTTTTTTTTTACAGTGTTGTTATATATATTTGAATTTTAGGATTTTTTCATTCTTTCTGCTACATTTATGAATAAAACAAATAAATTTTCTTGCATTTTTATTGAAAAATGAATTTTTGAGATTTATTTATCCAAACCCATTTTTTGTTACTTAAAAATTATGAAAAAATTATCAAAATAACTCGACTTTAAAGTCGTGTAACTTTTTATAGGTGTAACGCACATGAAAAACAAAACCACCTCTGGAGTCGTGTGAGTCTCAGCTTTCATCTTATATGTACTTTAATGATAAAATTGAAAGTTTTTTTTTTTGATTTTTTTCCACTAGACAGTTTACTGTGGGATTTAATAATAAAAAAAAATAAGTTGCGCTAGAATACGCATTGAAATTGCTTTTGGTAAAAGAATTTTTATCATAAATAGCAATGCAAAATTATAATTTTTGTATATTTGATAAAGGTATCTTAAGTTCCCGTTGGAGAGTTTTATATCCTTTGTGCCAGAAAATGCTAAAAAGGTATTTATAAGAAAATTTTCACTCCACGCATTTATATCATATGCAATTGTTTTTTTCTACTTAGATAGTTTTACCAACAATAGTGCTAAATAACTTCCTTCAGTTTGATAAAATAAATTCTATAGATCCAGAGGAAACTGAGAACCAAAAATAGCGTGGTAAGAACTGATTTGCATACACTTTCACAATCAGCTCTAAATTTAAGAAATGAATTGTGTGGATATTCGAATTCAATTTAATTTCCTTCCTTCTATATTTAATATTTAACCTGACAAAGCAACGATCTGAGGAATTTTTAAATCCTTATTTTAAAAATTAACTGAATTCACTATTTCTAATTCTCAAAAACCAAATGTTATATTTTAAATTAAGAAACGAACTGTGGTGTTTAAGAAATGAACTATATACTTATATTTAAATTTCATGTAAATACTTTTATTTATGACAATTTTTATAAAATTTAATAAAATATTATGAACTCTAATTAGAATGTTTTGCATTAATTTTTCTGTTTACAAGCTGGAGGATTTCCAGCTGAACATCGTCAAATTCACTTTCTAACATGCGGTCAAATTTATCCTTCAGCATTCCAAAAAAGTTCCCATACCTCACTGCCACGTTGTCCGGATGTCATCAACATCAATACATCGGAGAAAAGGTCATTGTTTTTTCTCATTCTTCTGGGGTTTTAGAAAAGTTGGTTGGCTATCATCATTGAGTTATTCGATACTACCATCTAGTTCCACACAAAAATTGCTTGCTGCACTACGTAAAACAAAAATATTCGTATTTTATTACACAAATGTAATTAACATTTTAATTGCATTGGAAATCTGACCTTGCGCACTCCATAGACTCCGGTATTTTTTCTTAGGACCAAGAAGGAAGATCATCGGCATTATTTTCCCTTCTGTAACTGTCTCTTAAACTCTTCCACTTGACTTTGCATTCCTTAGCTGTAATTTCATAATAATTTAAAGAAAATATTTAAATATTTACTTCGATCGTTTATTTAGACAAAATTTTATTTAACTTACCTGGTGCCATATTCTGTAATTCTCATACCTAAAGCTATCGCTAAAATTCTAAAAAAGCACAAACAAATTACGAGTATTTTTACAACAAGACTAAAAATTTGTGCATTTTTAGAATTTTAGCGATAGATTTAGCTACTAGAATTACAGAATATGGCATCTGGCAAATTTAAATGTTTCTCAATGTTTTCCCAAATATTTTCTTTGTATTTTTCGTCCCTTTTCTCATAAATGCATGGTTTTACACATAACAGCTCTATCATTTGCTCATTTAAATTCTGAAAGCAAAATAAATAATTATTACTTTAATTGCAGTGAATATTAAATTTTTAATAAAATAATTTACCTCCATTTGTAAAATATCCACCAACAGCAATGCCACAAAAGAGTAAACAAATGACTGTTTTTTGCAGCCAACTTCACAACCTTTACGCTCTGTCAAAATTGGATTTTCCCATTACTCAGCGTTGACATTTACATTTTGTATGTACATAAGATTTTTTGACAGTTATTTTACGCCTTACGCCCTTGTGTAAGTAAGCAGTAATTATGGCCGTTTATTTAACGACAATAGACTTGCCAGCAATAACAGCTGATAGTTTGATTAATTTGTTTGTTTATTAATTAATTAATTTTGTTAACGATTCTATATTCCTTAAAACAGGTTTGTGAATTGCACTACTGGGGGATTTTAATTACAATTACACTGAAACTATAAATGGATATGGGCATTTCCTGGTGTACAAAGAATATAGAAAGCAAAACTTTTTCTAGCATTTTTTGTGCGATTCCATAGCATTTTCATAGCTCTTTGTTTCGTGCAAAATATAGATGTCATCGAGTTTAAGTTTTCATAATGATGGTTTTAAACATTTGGTCACGAACGTACGCAAAATAGAAGTCAACTTTGGCTGACAGTAGTGAAATGTAAAAATCTGCGAAATGGAATGGAATATTCAAAAGTGATTAATTTATTTTAAAAGGGTAATAATGTAGGTCTCTATCCAGTATTTACATAATAAAATATATCTATTGGTTTTTGTTTAATTGGCTTAAGTACCGGTCGCGACCGTACTATTTTTCCATATGTTTTTTTTTTATTATTCTCACCATGCGTTTTCCCATAAATATGTACATATATTCAAATTTCTTTAACAAAAAACTTAATACTCAATTCATAATGTGTAGTAACAAGAAATAGACTTTTTAATTTAATATGAAATAATGAAATCTTAAAAATTTTTTGATATTTTTGTTTTTATTGAATAGGACGTTAAAGCTAGAGCTTCAAAGTCCTCATCAAAAAAAAATCGAATTCATTATTCTGATACCTGGAATATTCGGTATATCAGTATATCATTAAATTTTTGAAGTAAAGTTGGGGAAAATCTATCAATTATATCAGCTCCAATGTATTATCTTAATTCCAGTAATGTGGTGATGGGCACAATGCATCATTTAAAACAATGTTTTTTGTTTTAGTTATTTGGAAAACCTTTCTCTTTACAATCGCCCCAACGCCATCGACTGTATTTTTCCCATGTGATGTTGCAAAGAAATTACACTCAAGTGTTTTACAAGCGAATTTAGCTATTTTTGAATTGACTGCTACTTCCGTCCGAGAAAATCCATATGTGATGAAATTTGCCATGTTGGTTTTTAATTTCTTCAACATTCTTCGTTATAAAAACGTGCACATCGATTTTGCTGTGACTTAAACTATCGCTTATTATGGCAAATGACATAGTTTTGTCAAGCATCCATGCGACGCAAGTAAAAATCGAAATTTGTTTGAAGCTAAAGTCCGCGCTTTGAACTTCATTTTGGCAGACCAGCCTATAATTTCCCGCGAAGTCAATGTGTAACTCAAGTTCTCCGGGCATGATATTTTTCCTTTTGGCTTCAAAATAATTTTGTTGGGTTTTTATAAACTTCGTAAGCTTCCTATACGGTTAGCAGCATATAACGTTTAGCAACAATTTGTTCATCAACAATGAGAGTGTCTTTTTTGGCTGCTGAGTGAACGCTGACATTTTCACACAAGTAAACGTCTTTCACCAGTTTGAACTTTATTCCAAATCAACTTGATTATAACTATGTTTTATTTTGGTCACTTTCCGGTTCGACATATTTCTTAAATAGTTCTTAATAACTTAATTTTTTTTTAAATCACTTGGTAATGCCCTTTCAGCCTTTTTCATTGCTTTTCCCAGAGTTTGTTTACACGAATACGCATCATGTTTTTCTTCTTGTTGAGCTTAATTTTTCTTTTTTTTTTTTTTGTCGGTATTCTATCAACCTTGCGCGTTCTTTTTCTTACATTTGTTCTAAATCCTTCTTATTTTTTCTTAGTGCTAAGCATCTTTTTCGCATCCTCTCAGAAGATATTTCCCGTAAAATTTTTAGTTTTTGTGGATCGCTTTTAATTTTGTTAATGTAAAGCTTTTGTTTTTCATTTTGCGATTTATCACATGTTTTACCTATCTGTGAAAGTATATTTGCGTTTTAAGAAAATAAAAGTTTATGAAAAAAAAATTACTTACGGTCGCGAACGTACGAAATTTTGCAAATATAAAAAATTATTTGATTGTAACACGAAGTTTTTTTTTATTTACAGATCAATGCCACCGAACTTAATTAAACTGTGTTATGTCGGGCACCTGTTGACGTTTAATGTAAAGCAAATATAATAAAATGATGTTTTCGGTCGCGAACGTACGATTAATACCTAGATTAGAAACAAAGTAAAAATTAACCGTTAATCGAACTTTTTTGTTCTCCTTACACTTTCCTCTTCTTAATTGATTGCAATAGAGAGATTTTGAAGAAAGAGTGAAAAAATAATATATTTTTTGCGTGTAAAATAATTAACTATAAAAATGTCTTTAGAAGTAGCTTAAAAAGAAAATATAAAATTTTTCTGTTTCCAGCCCAATTTCATCGATTAAACCATTTGAGATATGGTATAAAACCATTATATTCTAAAAACATAGACTTTTTTATTGTTATAAACAATAAAACACGATGGTTAACAACATTTTATTTTTCCATCGTGGTTGACTATTCTGAGAAAATGCCCATATTCCTTATGTAATAGAAATAGGTTTTCCAAGAAGAGAAAACTTTTTTCAAACTATTATTTTTCAATGCATGATACGAGACAATAATATTTTCAGACCGTCGCAATATTAATACTTTGAAAGCTCCTCGAAATAGCTTTTTGCAGATATGAGCTTTTCATTCGTCTCGAATTTTCTTTCCATTTCCTTAGATTAAAAATAAGAGACCGGGATCCTAATCTGAATAGTAAGGTGTAACTGTATATTTTTCTTAGCACTATAAATATCAATCAAATACCAATCATCTACTTACTACAACATACATACAGTAGCTCAACAAGAGGACAAATCTAAACTTTTATACTAAGTTATTTTAACTTAATTACGATTTACCTTGTTTGTTTGATTCCTCGAATTTCTGTTTCTGTGTTGCTAATTTACCAACAATTAATTTGCCAAAATTTTTACATACCTATTGTATAAGCAAAACCCTTTCAATATTAGGAGCTGGTTACACTACAATTTCCATCACTTGCTTGAAACTCCACTACGCCAGAAAAATTAAAGAGTTATATAATTACCAAAAAAAGCTTCGGGTTTCTCACTAGAAAGAATGGAAAAATATATCAGCTGAATACTGCCGGAAACTGAGGCGATGAAAAAACGTGTAACTACATTACCTGTTACTAACATCTTAATTTAAACAAAGTGTACGGCTTTTTATAGAGGAGATTGTAGCAACAATTCACAAGTAGTTTAAAGTTAATCTGAGTATCGGTTTAGGAGATATCTTGGTTTTCCTGAAATAGTTTAAAAACCAAAAGTTCATTACAGCTTCTCCGAAAACTACAAACAACTGACTTATCCAGAAAACCTAAAATCTTAATTTAAACAAAATGTTTTCCGTTTTAAATAGGAGAGTCACCAACAATTCACAAGTGGTTTGAAGTTACTCCAAGTAACCGTTTAGGTTTAAAAACGAATAGTTCACTACAACTTCTCCGAAAACCACAAGCAACCGACTTTTCCAGAAAACCTAAAATTCTGAGCTATTATCAAAATAAATAATAAAAACCCTGAACATAAATAAAACATGTTGCAATTTAGTTAGTTCTAGACAGCGTTGGAGAATTATGATACTAGAAATGTTTATTATTGTAAGAAAATTTATTAAATTAAAATATTTATTGAATAAATTTGATATGAAATTGTACCAAAAAAATATAAAATGTACCAGTGTAGCACTGATGTGTCGATTGTACCAAATTTGGTACAATTGTACAATTGTAGTAGTAAATCATATTTCAGCAGGTTGGACGAGCTCACGCCCGATAATTTTGATAAACCACGTTGATTCATGAACTTCACCTCTCTGCTTCTAACCAGTGTTTAAACCTTCATACAAAAAGTATAAATAAATTTGTGTGCATATAATGTGTAATTAAAAGCTTGTTTTTCTTATCTAGAGTTTGCAAAGAATAATAATGATAATAATAATTTTAGTTCGAGAAAGTACCTCAATCTAAGTTTTTTTCCATATACTCGTACTTACAATATAAAATATAAAAAAATTTAATTCAGCATAGAATTCAAGCCAAAAGAAACATTATTAAAGTGAATGCAAGTAACAACAACAAGTCGAATAAAAAGTCTGATAAAGAGTGTAAGTGTGACTGTTATAGATAACGATGTTTTTTGGTGACGTTTAAAGTTAAAAAGTTCTATCATATATAGAGGAAAATAACTTCTTAAAATTTATTTTCAAACGATTTTATTTATTAACGAAGCAAATGAGTTTTGAGAAGTTAATTTGAAAATAATTTTCATTTAAACTTTCATAGTTTCAAAAAACAGCACAAAAGATTAGATAAATATATATGAACATACAAATACTGATTTTAATTAAAAATTGTTTTCATTCTTAATATTTCCCAAGTAGTGATTTACTTTAAATCAATCTCATAATTTTTTGTAGATAGAAAGAATCACTGCCAAAATAGCATGTATGCTAAATGTGTAATGTATTCGTGGTCAATTTATTATTACGATGATGTAGAGCAGAATATCTTAATGGATCATCTAACCACCACCAGTTAATTTTGTTCATAAAAACATGTTCCCTTGCACAGTAGGGCAGTATAAAAATATTTTGGAAATAATTCAGCCATTTGTAAAAAGCTAATCCGATTGACATGGGCATAGCAGAGGAGTACCTAAGCTGAAGTTTTAAAGCTGGACATCATTCATGTACTAGAAGTGATGTTATGTGGCCTCAAACTTATTAACCTCACCTCTATAATTTTTTTAGGGCTTTGCAAATATACCTTGTCACAAATTGTCAAAAATTTAATGCAATAGTGTAAAAAAATAACGCTTTTGCAACAAAGAATATTATAGTTTCTACTACATTTTTACCTTCTCCTGTAAAATTACAATTATTTTGGTTAGGGTCTTTCAACTTGAGACCAACGATATGAATTTATGGTATCAACAACATAAATAATGTTCTCACAGTGGAAACCATCGCTTCGTTTGTCAAAGTGTTGACGGCAGTACTGATTTGTAAATACGCTGTCGTTCTTAGCAACTTGGGCTATGTCCGTCAACCACATGGAACATTTTGCTTGAAGATCTTGTTTAATCTTCATTCAAAATTCAGCTTTAAAATATGGAGTGAAAAATATCCAAGAGAGGGTTTCAAAAGAACTTAATTATCTACGTATATCTATACATATCTATACATATAATAATATAGTAACTCATTTCCGTCTGTCTGCTTTTCTTTGCGTTCGCATCAAGTTAAAACTACAGGATGGTTTTTAACAAAGCTTTGTGAGGAGACACCATAGCATCCTGATTCCAATATAGGATACTTTATTTTCGCAAAAATATTTTATTTCCAAGAGAAAGTGAGGAAAAAGTTACTGAAATTTTCGGTTTAAAACTGGGATAAGCACCTTTTATTTTCGAAATTGGGATATTTTAAAAACGTATATTTTTTACACGGTTGCGCACCTTTTATTTTTGAAAGTGGGATATTTTAAACAAAATTGCGAAACAGATGGCGCCAACTAAATAAAATTTGTATTAGGTTTGTATTTTTACTTTGTAGAATTACATTGTTATTAAGATATTTTAAACACCTGTTACTAAGCTTAATAATATAATAATTAATAATTTTTAGAATTTTTTTTATAAATTTTAGAATTTTATTTTAGGGATGGGTACTTTTATATAAAGTAAATACATAAACCATAACTGAGGCACTATAAAAGTAATAGTCTTACAATTGGTGTGGAATACTTTCAAAGCAAAATCGTGCAAAATATTGCCAGAACGCCCAAGACGTGGCGGGCACAGCTAGTATATAATAAAACAGCAACTCATTTCCTGTCTGACTTTCTGTCTGTGTTTGCATCAAGTAAAAACTACTAGATGGATTTTAACAAAATTTTGTAAGGAGTTACCATAGTATCCTGATTCCAATACAGGATAGTTTTTTCCGCAAAAATATCTTATTTCCAAGAGAAAGTCGAGAAAAAGCAATTAAAGTATTGCATACCTTAAGACATCCTTTATTTCTGAAATGAAAATCGCAAGTCTTAAAATTTGGTGTGAATTCGAAGCAAAATCGAACAAAATATTGTCAGGACGCATAAGATTTTAAGTTACTTTTATTTGCTAAATGTAAATTCAACATAAATGTTGCAAATCCTTATTTATCTTTCAAATTATCGCCAGCAACTTTTGTTATTAATATTTTTTAAGGTTTCCTAATTTATATTTAAGCAAAAGTTTTTTTTATTTTATGCTGAAAAGATAAACCAACAACTAATAGAAATATAAAACAACACTAGAGAGATAGAGAGAAATTCGCATACAATTTGTATGATTTGTAAATAGAAGGTTGTGGAAATAAAAACCCTGTTGCATGCTACAGATAAGAGGCTTTTAGTATTATCTCAAAAAAGTATTAAACAAAAAATATAAAATGAAATAAAATAAAATAAAATAAAATAATTTTTTGGAACTGTTTTTGGGTTTGTGTTTCATTTAGGCACACACTGGTATTAAAGCAAAGTGGGTATAAGGATTATGTTCACCTATATTTTTATTCTATTTGTTTTGCCTTTTTTTAAGAAAGGTGAGTGGGTGTGTGGATATATTTGCATTAAGTAGACTTAGCATATTTTACATACGTACTCCTGTTCATAGTAAAAATCCAAATAAACATTTGAAACACACCTAAGGGCGGCTTTATAAGTAGAAACAACTAAATATTAAGTTTTTTTTTGAGCCAAGTATTATAAGTTTTCCATATTTTGTTGTGAATTTCCCCAGACATTATGGTTATTAAAAATTCAACATATTTTATATAAGAGGTTTAAGAAACTCAGCATACTCTTACATTCAAATTAAAGGTATTAAAGAGAACCACAAACAAATGAAAAAAATGAACTGGGACAATTCGGAACCCACACAATACTTACATATATTAATAGTTTTTTTATTCATTTAGTTATTACAGAAAAAAGTTAAAGAATTAAATCTTTATTACAATTTTATTCACATAAACAAATAGTTATGGAATCTGGTAATTGTTCTACAGTTCATTATATTTAAACTTCTACTATATTTAAACTTCTCGGTTTTAAAGATAAGAACATTATTTAACAACAAAATTACTGACTTTGCTATTCTTGAAGGATTTTAAACGATTTAATCTATCGTTTCCTTTCATGTCTTGGTTAGGTAAACAATATCGTAAACTTTATTTTTTCAAATTCTTTAATCTTCAATATTAGTTGTAATAACAATAAGTATTCGTATCATCAGACCACAAAATTATACTTAATTAATTCAGTCTGTCACAGACAAAAAATATTTTCATGGTCTGTTGTCAATGTGGATTTATCTTTTTATTATTCAGCCAGCCCTTCTTCTTAGTTGAAGTTAATTACGATCGATGGGTATATTACTGGACAGCGTTTCCGGTGGTGCTTCAAGCTTTCTTAAATATCTTGCCGCATGTTTCGTGATATCTACTTCAACCAGTGGCATGTTCAATACTTTGTGAATGTTCAGATTTTTAAATATATTAGGGAGTAATTTGCAGAATCTTGTTTTCATTCCATACAATTTTTTTCAGGCTGAGGCAGTGCCCCGAAACTGAATTTCATAACATTAAATTCGTTTTAGCATCAAATAATAGAATACAAGTTTTCAACATAATGGTTCTTATTAACTTTGGTTCCAATCAAGGCTCCTAGTCAAGATACATGGCGTCGAAAGCTACTAGAAAAACTGCACACCTGAAAAACTAATTAGAAGATCTCGACTAAACCGGATTATTTATTTTTGGTTGGGGGTGTACATCACAGTTAACCAGGCAGAATTGCTTGGACTGCTGCATGCGTTGGATCACTTGCACTTGACAACCAGTCGGTTTAAAACGCATGAGGCAGCTGAACGTGTTCTTCAAACTTTTGCTGGACTGTTTTCAAACTTAACAGATATTCCACGTTTAATGAGGTATCATTGATATGGGTTAATGGCATAGCTAGGAATAAGGCAGCAGAGCAACTAGCAAAAGGGGAATCTGCTTTGAATTTCTGTAAACCAGAACCTAAAGTTGCATTCGGATATTACCTAATGCGGGCGATGGTCCTACAATGGGTGAACTCATTAAATCTGAAAAGGTGTTAGGAGGTCACTACGTGTAGGTAGTCGCTCAAAGAGCCCCTTAGCTGGAGATACAGTAAGGTGCTCAGAAATAATACAAGTTCCTTAAGCTGGTTAACTCCATTACTGACAGGTCATGGAACCTACAAGTACTATAGCCAAGATGAAAATCTAAGATGATGATATTTGCAGACTGTGCTGGGGAAGGACGGTGTGTGAATGTCCAGCTCTGGCTACCATAAGACTTAGGTCAACTGGTAGACGCTTCTTAAATGTGGATGTCATGGAGGCTCTGAACCTTGGACAAACGCTTCTTTTTTGTTTTTAGCAATTTTTTATTTATTGTATCTTCAATATATATGAACTTTTAGTAATTACTCATACTCTACATTGCTAGCTGAGGTAGTGCCTCATAATTTTTTTTTTAAAGAGAAGTACCACTCAGGCAGTTAATGCCTACATTAACTGTGGTACTTTCTTTGGGAAGGGATAGTAGTAGATAAGACAGATGGTTAGTGATAGTAAAGCTTCGATTCTGGCAACACTGCAATTGCACGTTATGATTATTTTTAGAACAGTATTGCAGCGCCTCTGGTGTTATTTAGGCAAATTAGTTCGAAGCTAGCATAGCCAATTTATAATTATTTTACTTCGCCGGCGATTTAGTGCTATGTGGTAATACCGGCGAAGGAGGGCACTGTGATATGCATAATTATAAAGAAAAATTAATACATATCAGAAAAATTGATGTTGCCACGGCTGAGATTTGATTTCAACGTGCTAACCACTTAAGCTACAGCACCCTCAAATTGAGTGCCATAACACCAAATTGGTTTTAGAATTGACTTGTATAATAAAAGTTTTCAATCTAAATCTTGAGTAGAATTTCTGCCAATAAGCCAGTTTAGTTGGACTTCTTTTAACTTCATTTTGTTAACTTTAGTATCGCTGTGGTATCGTTTGATTATTTATTCGAATACGGGGGCACGATTCCCTACGCAGTGTGAAAGTTGTATGAGTGCATTTTTGTTCATTCACCTTTATTCTACATTTCTTCAACCAATTTTCTAAATTTAGTATGTTATCTTGTAAATATCGTGATGCTACTTCGGCTCTTTCGTGAATGCTTAAAAAAGCTGTCGTCAGCAAATGCCGATATGTAAACTCGGTTACTAGTTGGCATGTCTTTTCAAATGTCCAGAAAATAAATTGCATTTTCGGTATCACTCCTCGCCCAGCCTCCCTCCAGCTAAAGTTCGCAAGGGACGCTCACGTTAGACTGGCTTTTTAAGGTTTCTACAAGCACGTTATAATGAATAATCTGATTAAGGAGTTGCGTCTAGGTCTTTAAGTCTGCTTTAAGTCTGCTTTTGAGTTGATGAGATCTCTGTGATTGCCATTCTCTACGAATTTTTCTTTTTTCAGCCAAGAACCGTTCGACATCTACAGAATAAATTTGATTGTATTTTGGGTTATTGCTTAATGTTGGGCATCTGATTAGAGGTTTTGGTCAAAATCAATGAGTACTGAGATAATTTCTATATTTCAACCAGTCGTTGGTGATACGATATTTTGTTTGTCCCATATATAGACGATAGTGGGTGAATGCGGATAATTCAAGTAGCGCTTCAACTGTAATTGTTGCTCTTGGAATACCATTAATCACATCAAAATCAATATCCTCAGGTATTTTTTTGTCGATCAGTAGGCCAATAGGTAGGTTGCCCACTCGATATCACATTCAGACGCATTTTTGAGATCGTGTCAAACAAAACACGACTTTTGGAGTAATAAGTCTTGATCCCCAAAACGTATGTTTAGCATTGTAGCCGCCTGATTCTATGAAACAGGGACCTAGTAATTTAAAGAAGTCGCTATATTAACTCTCTGATGTTTTAAATCTAGGAGGTGAATAAATCGAGGAAATAACGAAGTTTTGATGATATTCTTCAATGCAGATCTTTGTTGCTTGTAGGTAATCCTCACAAAAATCACGCAGTAAATAAAGTTTGATTCGTGCCTTTATAAGTATTGCCGAGCCATGCTCTTCCATGGGGTTCCTCATATTAAATGTAGCCATTGAGTTTATAAAAAGTTGTTTGTTTTTAAGTGTGTCTCAGAAACCAGCATGACATCAATTTGTTGGTTCTTGAGGAAGTTTTCGAGTTCATTTTTGTTTTGGCGTAAGCCGTTTGCGTTCCAGAAACATATTTTTAAACAGTTCATGGTTTGTTAAGTATCGCCTGCAATATTATATATTGCATTTTTAACATTTCTTGCATCATATTACCCATAGAGCTCAATAAGGTTTTTAGCGCACTATTATGGCATTTGGTAAAAATACTATTACTGCTTTTTAACCTTTTCATGGTCGTATCCGAAATTAGGCAACACTTTACAAAAACCAAAAATTGTCAAAAATGAAGATTTCGAATTTTTCTTATATTTCTGGTACTTTATTCTTTGGTACTTTATTCGCAAGCATTCAAGAAGGCTCCAAGTAGCATCCGATATTTTCAGGGCCACATATGTATTCCATTTGGATAAGTAGATGAAGGAATGGAAAATAGAGGTTAATGAACAAAATTATACTCATATCAAATTTGCACTGTACATGGTTCTCTAAGCACTCCTCCTTTAATAAATAATCAAATGTTATCTATACTGTCAAAGTATATCTTTGATAGGCTCAAAGGAGCCTATCAAAGATGCTCAATATGCATCTTGATAGGCTCCTGTCACTTTAAAAATTAAAGGTAAAACAAATAATCTGGCATATTTTAATAGAGTAGATTGCAAAATTTTACTTTATAATTCGACACTTCAATGAATAAATTATTATTGGATTCCTAGAACAAATTCAAAGGTGTGATAATAAGATTCAGCGAATGGCTACAGCTCCTCCCTGATATATTTAAAATTTAATATTCACAAGTATTCAAACGTGCCATAGGTTAAAGCAGAAATAACAATACATGATGTAACAAATCTATCTTGGCTTGCAACGATTGTGGTTACATTTGACTAAAAAATAGGAATTTTTTCTCTTGGGCACCTATCAGACATATGAATTACAAATAATAGCAGTAATCATAAAAACTGGAACCATAAAAACTGGAACCATAAAAACTGGAATATTGTCTGGGTTTCTTCTTCTCAGTTCGGTTATATTGAATTTGCCATTAGAAATTTGAGAATAGAATGTTTCAGAATATTTAACAATTGAAATCATTCCTTTGACAGCTGGATGTGTAGTTTGTCCTTAAATATGCTGACAGTGTTGTTGATTTTGATTTTGTTTTTGTTAGTCGTAAGTTTTTTAAAATTCTTGTTGATAAAGTTGTTTTTCGCTGTCTTTACATAAAACCAAAGGCAATTTCAAATTTTCAGAAAGATAAAAAACACAAATATTGTAATTCATTCAAAACCATCACTTTGGGTAAAAATTCACTTGCAAAAATGTCTGTATTATTATTTGTTTATATACAAAAAAAAAACTTACAAGCGTGGAACCGAGAACCGAGAACCACTTCAGTCAACCACCATACTGATTTGACTTGACTAGATTTTTTATGTACCCTTCATGAAAACAGTTTAAAAGAGGTGATTATAATTTCATCATAGCGTTTGTAGTTTCTATAGATATAGATATATATGTATGTATATATACATTGGTGTTCGATAAAATAGAGCCACCTTTTACCACATATTTTGAAAAAGAATTAAAACATACTTAATCTTCATAACAAATTTTAAGTTTTATATTTTTGTGAGACTGAACAACTGACCAACAAAATTACTATAGACCTGTTCTGATAAAAACTTATAATGAAATATATACGTAAAAACATTCGAAATTCAAGATTTTAGGTGTGAAAAATAGAGCCATCCATTTAAATTATCTAAAAAACACATAATTCCAATAGATGTGTCATATAATATACTTTAGAGTCGAAGGCCTCAGTTGCTCGTACTCTCTTTATATGATATCATTCACTGTATTATATAATTCTAATAAAATAAAAAAAAAATAAAATTATACTTTAATTATTTTCAAATTACTTCTGTACTTAGTGGAATATAATTTATTTTTAACGGCTGAACACGGTTTTGTCATAGGGTCAAAAACTTTTGGACCTAAGTTTTTGACCTAATTCCCACAGACTTTATTAGTTGCATGTTTTTCCTTAATAGCTAATTTAACTATTTGCCATAAGTTCTCTATGGGTTTAAGACTGGCAACTGAGCAGGCCAGCTTAAAACATCAACCATATATTTTTCAAACCAATATTTTTCGATGTGTGTTTCGGGTCATTGTCTTGCTGAAAGACAAATTTAAGTGGAATTTTTCATTCTGCGTACGGCAGATTTCTGTAAACAATAGCAACCATTCTTTTTTCTTTTTTCATTCTTATATATATATATATATATATATATATATATATATATATATAAGTATATATATATACACATATATATTATGCATAAGTACCGTATTCGATTTAACGATGTTCGTCGGGCCGTCTTATATTTATTACATATTCGACATATAAAAAAATGGTTTTCTTAAAAACCCGGTTTTCGGATTATTTTTTTGAAACCGGTTTGAATAACCGGTTTTTTCTGAACAAATACCCGGTTTTAAATTTTTTATTAAACTTATATATTTTGTTGTGTAAGTATAATATGGTTAACAAAATTAATTTAAAAAATTAACAAAATATAGACCTGAAAAAGTAATCTGTTTAATAAACCTAACCTTATTTTAATGTATTTACGAGTAATAAACGTTTATTGAAAAATTCTTTAGTCAAATGTTTGACTTAGAACTCTGACAAATATGACGTAAAATCATATTAAACTAGAAACCCTCTCGTATAATATATGTAAATGTAGAATTTGTATACTTAGAATATATTGCGGTCTTTGCCAAATTATTTTCCTTCGTGATGTCGTTCAACGCGAATGAGTAGGTTATTATCTGCTTACTGAATTAAAGAAACATAATTAACCTTAGCGAATAATTTGAAACAAAACGATCGGTTTTTCGAATAATTCGGAATTCGTCGTTCTTTTGAACCCAATTATAAAATCTGGGTTTTCAAATGAATAGAAAATCGGTCTGGTCTACATTTCAAAATGCCCAAGTGCTTTCGAAACTGAGACATTTTCGAGGATTATTGTTTTTTGTGATATGAGCTAAAATTTGAGTTGTGTGTATTAAAGCACTGCATGAGCACAAAAACACGAAGCTCATTTTTATCATCATTTTTATATTTTCCTGAACTTATGCCTGTAAGTAATGATGTTTATTGCACACGAGTAACGATGACCAGCTATTTAATGCGATGAGCTTGCAGAGTTTCCATAAGCAAGTTTGAATAAGTACGAGCAAATATTCAACATAATAACAATGCGAGTTCAAGCAGTTTTATGTTTTAAGTGAAACACGAACTGAGTGATTCGAACATGAAACTAGTAAACACGATGCTCATTAGTATAGAAATTTAGTTTCACCCGGATAGCTTATACGAACAAAGGTTTGTATCATCAATAAGCTAGTTTGTGTTCGAGTATGAACACTTGCTTATGAGCTTATGAGCACAACCATAATAAGAGCTTACTTATGAACTGTGTAGTATGTATGAAAGTTCGTGTGTATGTTTATGCATGTATGAATCTGTATTAAATAAATGAGTAAGGTATACCCTATAGGGTCTTAACGATTCGATACAACCTAATATGCCCCATGTTTCAGTTGTTTTTGTTTGTATTTGAATCTAAATAAAAAAGATGTTGAAAATGTAAATTTATTCTTTAGAATTTTTTCCTCCTAACGCAAGTTCTGTTACAATTTGTTTCGTACTTTCTTTATTTTTTATTTTTTTTGTTCGGTTGGTTGGATGGCTGAATGGTTTTTCGGTTGGTTAGAGCTCTGTTTGCTATTTTTATGTTTTTAATGTCATTTCATATCGTTTCGACGAGTTTGATGTTACATAGTTCCTTTTTATGTATTTTTTCCTTTTTTACTTTGTCTGCTTCAACTGTCGCTTGTAAGTAGATTTCACGCATTTATATTTAACAATACATTCTTTGTAGTGTCACTTTTCGATTTTGTTACATTGTAATATTTGCTTATTGAAAGATATGATGGACCCGTGTGGAAGTTTCACAACCTTTTTTTTTAATTCTCAGAGCAAAGCAGAGAGTGTAAGTACGGTTGAGCAATAGATGACGCTGTTTTAAAATAAAACTGTAAAACTAAAACGTCATTGTCATGTTATAAATGAGCGTTTCTTTCAAATGTTTTAACAACCATGTTATGATGCTGGAAAAACAGTCTACATTTTACACTAACATCAGGTGGATGTGTTAATGTTTTTAATTTTATGTCTAATGTAGATGGCGGTTAAGCTTATTATTGGGGCTGCACTTTGGCAATATCTTCCACACATGTTTGTGTTATACCTAAAAATTTATAGTGAAACCTAAATTAATTAACCCTTTATATATTAGACTAGCTGTGCATACACACGTTGTGTACGACCTGACAATATTTTGTTCGATTTTGCTTTGAAAGTATTTTGAATGTAAACACCAAATTTTAAGACTCTTAAATGTACCCATTTACTGGATAAAATTCTAAAATTTATACAAAATTCAAAAGTTCTAAAAATTATTGTAAAGCCTGTAAAAGACAGATAGGAAATGAGTTACTCATTATTTTGAAACAGCGTCATCTGTTGCGCAACATTGCTTAAAATATACTGATTTCCAAAATAAAAGATGCTTTAGAATGGACAGGGTACTGCATAAGTGCAATACCTTTAAATCGGTATAAGATTGGCGTACTTTCATTGCTTTTTTTTCACTTTCTCTTGGAAATAAGATATTTTTGTGGAAAAAAGTATCCTATATTGGAATCAGGATACTAAGGTTGTTAAAATTTATCCAGTAGTTTTAACATGATGCGAACACGAAGAGAAAGACAGAGAGACAGGAAATAAGTTACTGTTTTATTATATGAATATGGTATTAAGTTTAATTTCTTACTTGTATTTAAAGCAAGAATACTTCGATATATGCACAAAATCGTATCTACTTAGAAACCAACACGCCTAAATAACCGCTCGAGATCTAATCGTGGATCTCGATTATGCAGAAAATTGATGACAATTGCTTCAATCGTCCTCATCCCCATGACTTGTCAAATTAGAAGTGATTCAAGAAGTTATTGATCGTGAGTGGTAAATAATGCACACATCTCGTAACTGATATAAAAGTGTTAAAAACAACATAGCTGAAGAAGCACCACCTATAACTCAATAATCATTTTATATGTAACGTAAGAACCAGTCACGTGACAAGTCATAAGTTAGTTGTCTTAGCCCTAGGGATTGTTCAGACAACACATTTTAACTTCAGTTTGGAAATCTTTTTAACATTTAATTCTGATCTGAAATCCAAATCAGAAATTTTTATTCGAATTTGAAACACAAAAGAAGCACTTAAAGTGAGCTCGAAATGTTTTTGAAGCCGTACTTCGAAACAGAATTAACAACGAAAGAATAGATAACGATGGAAGAGATTTTTACTTCTTAAGTATATGTAAGTAGTAAAGTAAATACTAGAGATTTCATTTGTTTTTTAAATCATATTAAATCATTACACTTGCACGCATAAACTCCTTTGTAAAAATATGTGCTACAGTGAGCAATATAAACATGTTGAGTGAGTCAGCACAAAATCTGTATTATAAAGAACCAAAACATGTTTCGTTTAGTTTTTTTTTCAAACTACTGTTGCTATCGGTTGTGTGTTAAAATTATCATTGTACCAATAGATAGAATGCAATTACAGCTTTCATTTGTTTGCATAAAAACTGAATGGCAGGAATACCGATGGACAGAACAATCAGACGGGCCATCTGATAGTCAGACTGTCAGTCAAACACTAGCAGATAGTCAGTGAGAACATCAGACAGTTCGTCAGACCGTCAGATCGTCACACAGTCCTTCAGTCAGCCAAACAATCAGTCAGACCGGCAAATAGTCAGACCGTTAGATAGTCAGACCGTCAGATAGTCAGACCGTCAAATATTCAGACCGTCAGATACTCAAATAGTCAGGCTGTCAGACCGTCAGTTGGTCAGACAGTCGGGCAGTCATACACTCAGATCGTCGGACAATCACAACGTCAGATCGCCAGACCGTCTAACAGTGAGTCAGACCGTCAGTTTGTCAAACAGTCAGGCCGTCAAACAGTTAGACCGTCAAATAGTCCGTTAGTCAGTCAGACAATCAATCACACAGTCCCTCAGTCTATCTATCTATAGAAACTAGCAGATCTATCTATAAAAACCAACGAGTTCAATAATTTTTCTTCAACCAAATCGTGCATAATGGTGACGACTGTTGTTGGTGACGACGGTTTTTGAAATCAGTATTTTTTCTTCAACTAAAAAGTGCTCAACGTGCCTAAAGAAGTTTTCACTTCAAAAGTTTTCACTTCAAAAAGACAAACAAAGACTTCATTGTTAAAAAATAACTTAGCAATAAATTGAATTTTTAATATCACTCGCGCCGGGCTTTTTAGTCGATATAGGTTTAAACTAACAAAATTATTTATCCCACATTTTATCTTTCTAATTTCGTAATTAACATTTTAAATGACTTCCAAGTATCTGTTCACTTTTACTAAATATATTTGTAATTCCACTTTCCTTTTTCATACCCTTCACCACAGGAGGATAGGGTATATGTAAGTTTGTTATTCCTTTTGTAATTTCTACAATATTCACTTCCGATCCCATTAAGTAAATACATATGAATGTATATTCTCCATCACTATAATAAAATAAGCCGATGTCCATCTGTCCGTGTTTAAATTGAAATTATGTTTGCAAAGACCCCGGTTATCTTGGATGGTTGGTTTGATGGCAGCTTTCAAGTATAACCAAGTGATTCCGTTTAACAACAATCTATTCGTCCAGACAATAATGTCGATCCACATGTAGATCCAAGTGGATAGTAAGAACTATCCAGGTGCTATGAAATAGCTACTAAAGTCAGCTGGGCTGATTCCTGATAACACTATTATGTTTACTCAAATAAATGGAGAGACGAGCAGGTTTAGCACGTCTTACGATTCCGTGAAGAATTCTGACCAAAAGCCATCAGACCTTTTAACAAAAGTTGGACTTGATTGTTTACTAGCCAAGTTCCTGATTCAACGAAGTTTCTCCTATTGAGCTTTTTTCTGAAGACTGGAATTCTCGATCGCCCTAATACATTGAAACAATTTTCGTAGGTAATTTTAACGAAAAAAATTAGTAGAATCTTAACGACAAAAATAGTTCAATCAACTGAATTTTTATTCAAATCTATATACAATTTATTCATATAAACTAATTTTATTCAATTTAACAGAATTTCTTTTGTTAAAAACATATTTAAATAAAACATATTTTAAATATGACTTAAAAAAAATTATTTAAAACAATAGTAGAACATTCTAAAAAAAACATATAAAATTTGTTAAATTTACATCCCTAAAAGAAGTTAATATGCATAATTTATCCGTTGATTTGACAACATTTTCATTAATTCTACTAAGTTTTTTATTTTATTATTGAAGAAAATTCAATATATAAAAACGGAAAAAGAGCTGTAAAATAGAAGAACTTTAGTTAAATTTAACTTTAGATAAAATATTTGAGTTGATATATAAAATAGAAAATATTTTCAATTTATAATTTTTTTTTAAATATTTGAAATCACCCAGCAAAAAATACTGCTTCGTCGTATGCAGGTTTGTAAAGGAAAGACGGGTTGTTATCGCTTACGAACCTGCTTACGTATGAAATGATATTTGTTCGCGATGTCCCACTTAGTAGCATTTCCTTTTCAGCGCTCAATGCAGCGCAGTATAGATGTTCTAAAATCATACGGTATTAAGTTCGTGACTCGTCGTAACTCCTCGTAAATTCGAAATTCGTTTATCTCTGTCTTACAGTTGTGCTTTTTAGTATGCACTACGGTAAGGTGAAATGTAAAAAATTCGTTGTTTTTTTGAAAACTTAACATTTTATGTCATACAAAATTGCATTTATTTAGGCAAAATATATGTGCTTACTGTCAAGAGATTTTGTATGGCAGGAGAAGATTTTACTGCTTCCAAACACCCAATTTTTTTTGCTGGGCAATGCGTGCTACAGGAACTGAAATCCTTATTCGTTTATTCTTCTTAAAAGACAAAAAAAAGCTAAAAAGGTATTAATGATATGAAATTTTGTTTTCAGATTGTGTCGCATTTTTGCTAATGATGATAAAGATATTATAAAGATAAAAAATTAACTAAGTCCCGTTCCACACTTGCAATTTTTGTTTCTGAAACATTTTGTTAATACTTTAAAAATTGTGTTTCTGACGACTGTATACTTCATGTCGAAGAGAACAAACAACAATAACAATAAAAAGTCAGAGCAGGTTTCAATGTACATATTATTTAATCTCCCAACAACAAATGCATGTGTTGCAGAAACAAAAGTTGCAAGTGTGGAACGGGACTAATAATTTTATTTAATTAAACTTATTTTTATCATATGTATTTACGAGTATATGCCCTAATAAATAACGAAAAGAAATAGTCATATTGAAGAAATTTCTTTAATATAAGGAATTTAATAAAATTATTTTTTTTACGAAAATCGTTCGTAGATTTGTCTAAATAGTTTAGCTGTATAATAACCTACCTTTCTTCAATTCTACACCCCACTTTACTGTATTTAGTTCAATTTTTCGTTCAGTGTAATACTAAAGGTTTTCTCAGTGTATTCGAGTCCAGAAATAGTATTCCCTATTTCGAAAATTCTCTTTATTTTGTTCCTATTGAACTTCTCTTCGAACTTGTATTGAAGGCCCATCCATTTAAATCGCTCTCTGAATTAAGAAAGAATTCGATTTTTAGTGGTGTGTTTTTATGTTACCATAGGTGATAGGTGTGGCAACATTCAAATTGAATGTCGACAGAGTCTCATCCTCAGAGTGCTTGGACGCGAATAAAAACGATCTATGATTTAAGTTGTAAACGAATATATTATACAAACGATTTTTGATAAATTTTTATCATAATTATTTAATTAATTTCTTTTTATCATTTAGATCCATAATTTTTGCTCAATTAATCTTAATGATGTGCAAAATGGCATTTAATTAAAATGTCAGAACGTTGAAACAAAAAATCAAAATGCTATTATTTTTTTGCAGTTTTTGAAGATCTCATTTTGATACAGAAGTTCTAAAATCGACTTTGTGAAAGTAAATAAAATTTAAGTTTATTTTAAATTTGTGTTTTTATTTTATTCTTTTTTTCTTATTTATTTATTCTTGGTTTAATGTTACATTTTCCCTTGGTGTCTTCTGTTTTTTGTCTTAACAATCCACTTAACATAACTTTCTTGTTAAGTTTTTTGTTTTATTTTTTATATCTTTTATGGCCTTTTTCTTTTGTTGTACGTTGTCCTTATTTGTCGAGAGAATGGGTCTTTAGGGGAATATTTGATATACATAGTTGGTTGTTCTTGTTGCTTTCCTAATAGGGTAACAAGTACTAAAATGTTAGTTATACTTTTATCCATCCATGCGTCCATTCATCCATTCATCCGTTCGTTTTTTTTATTTTTAAGATGTTGTTTGTTAACTTTCGTTCGTTATTTGGAGGACTATGTATTATGTGACATTTGTCTGCAAGTAATTTTAAATACGAGGGCAGTATAAAAATTGCTTGACTTTTTTTATTTCTAGCATAGTACGTTTCTATGCAACTCTGATTCCGCGAACTGTTGTCTAATACTGTTTGTTTTTGACATCCATTGAAAATAGACAATCTTCATAACTTTAACGATAACGGAAATAATTGCTAATTAATCATTCCTTTTTGCCAAAAAACCAATCATCGATATCAAAGAAAGACTTGATAATAAAGGTTGGTTAAATTTATAAGGGACGATGTATAAAACACAGATTATTTAGGAAATTATTGATTTTTTTATTTTGATAATATTGGTATGGTTCAATTATGTATGGAACAAAATATCGGCCAAATGGCCGCCGCGACCTCTGCGGCACACCTCCACCTAATGCTCCAAATTTTCGATGACGCTGAGACATATTGAGGATCTATGCCGTTAATGTGCCAAATTATTGCATCCTTAAGCCCTTGAATTGTTGCTGGCTTCAAATAACCCCAAAGAAAGAAGTCCAACGGTGTCAAATCACCACGTAAGATAACACGCCCATTGAATTTGTCGCACAAAAAGAAATTATTTTGTTAGCTGTGTGGCAAGTGGCACCGTCCTGTTGAAAGCACATATCGTCCACATCCATATCATTCAATTCGGGCCATAAAGAACTCTTGTTCGTTATCATCTCTATCATCTCACGATAGCAAGCACCATTCACAGTAACTGCCTGACCGGCCTCATTTCGGAAAAAATACGGCCCGATGATGCCGCCAGCCCATAATCCCCACCAAACAGTAACTCTTTGTGGGTGCATTGATTTCTCGACAATCACTCTTGGATTATCATTCGCCCAAATGCCGCAATTCTGCTTATTAACGAATACACTGAGGTGAAAATGTGCCTCATCACTGAAGATGATTTTCTTCCAAAATTGATCATCCAACGTTGTCATTTCTTGCCACCATTCTGACCATTGCTTGATTATGTATCTTTCCATGGTTCAAATTGAGTTAGTCTGAAATTGAGAAATGTCAAATTAAATGCAGAATAAAATTGACGTTTAGGTGTGGTTCACAATCAATATTGGCCCTTAAAATTTAACCACCCGATAGCTGGAGACCCTGAACTATCAATTTCAATGGTTAAAAACTGTCTCATTGAATTATATTGTGGTTGTACCAGCACAAAGAAAGCCAAAAATTAACAGTTCTTCAAGCCAGAAATAGATGATGAAATTTTACAAGAATATTTGAATATGAAAAGTACATATACATACGTAAGTAGTCACTATAGCAAAAAAATATTGATTGCTACCCCATCTAACATCATCTCCAGATTAAGTCCACTGTGACTACTTCCTGTTCCCAAATTTTAATAAATGGCTTAGTGGTAGTGGAGTTCTTGGGTCAATCGAAGAGAGGGAAAGATAAGGTCTTAAAAAATTTTATTATTGGGAGAAAATAAAAATATGGAAAGATGATGGACTAATTGTGTCAATAAATGTAGACTGTTTTAAAACTATCTACATAAATACAGAAATAAGACGCTTTTTTGAAAAAAAATATTTTTATTAAAAGCTCACAAAATTAACGAATTTCCCTCGTATAAGCTGAAGCTTTGTTGCTTTCAATTGCAGTGAAATAAAAAAGTAAAAATAAAAGAAAAAAGATAAACAAACCATCTAAGGCAAAAAATAAAAAAGATTAAATTGGGTTTTTCGTTTCAGCCTTTTTTTCTTTCTTCTTTTTTCATTTTAAATTTTGTAATTTTCTTTCCAGTTCTGTTAACATTTTGTTGGTAATTTAGTTTTCTATTAATATTTCAAAGTACGTCAACAAAATTTTCATTTTTTGGAGCAACTAAATTTGACATGTAAATGACAACGACCATTCGTATTCTTAATTGGCTGTATCTTCAAATCCAATTTAAACTGAACGCTCTGCTTAAAAAACTAACTCTAACATGTTTTCTATTTTCTTTAATCACCTGTTTACATAAATAATGTTTCTTTTATATTGAATTAAATTTAGTGTAAAACAATTTCGCCAACAAGAGTCGTCTTTTAGTTCATTAAAAAAATTAAAGCTTTTAGCAAAGAAGAAATTTATTCAAATTAAAAATATAAACATAAAAAGTCGCATTTTAAAAGTAATTAATTAATTAATTTATACTTAGGTGGGATATAGAGTGGTAAGTTTTAATTAAACATTTGTAATTATCAATTTTTGGCTTTATATATACACACTTTGCTACCCCATCCTCAAGTAATGAACACTAGGTATGGCCAAGCTTGAACTCAATAACGTACGTTTTTCTCATAGAAGACAATGTCAAATTTAGAGAGTGTTATCATAGCGGCTATCTATGTACATATAGGAAGACTACTTTTTATGGAGGGTATCCGGATCATCCTTTCAATCTCCAAGCTTTAAGTTAAAAATATATATTGATTTTAGAGTCCAAAATTTCAACTCCTTATCTATTATAGTTCGATAGGTTCACGAAAATAATTTTTGACTATGTGAGGTTATATCTCATGTACAGTTAGTTTTTTGCTCGATGAGGGTTATAAAATATATCTAACCCTAACTATTAAAGTATGGGAGTTACCAGATCTGCTTTTCCAATCCGGTAATTTTTGTGTGCGGCAATGAACATTAATTAGGGAGTTACTCGTACCAAATTTCAACTCTACCTCTCTATTTTAAATCAATTTTTTTTCATTTTGTAATAAATATTATAACACCATATTAAATTAAAAAAAGCTTTAAGATGTAATTTAAGTCCAAAAATACAAATTCAAAAAGGTTGATTAAATTTTAGAGTTTTATTTACCATATTTTGCATTTACTATACTAACATTAATAAGGTGGCAAAGAGGATGCTACATTGAGCTAAATCAGTTGTATTGTAAATCCATATATAAGAGTAGACTGCTAGAAAAACCTAATGTAATGCTAATGTAATTTGACATAAATGACCACAATACTATGTTTTCATTTTTGAAGCTGTAACATTTGCCTCATTTTTTGTCATCAGTGGTGACGTTCACAATTCTTTCATCAATGTCATGACACACAGACATCAAACGAATCACAAATAGACATAAATATAAGGACGAATTGTCATCAATATAATAAAAATTTAATATTTAAGAAAAAAATTGGTTTATTTTCTTTTAAGGCAACCATTGCTTACTAATCAATAGCGTAACCTTCATACATAGATGACATGTAAAACATGATAAAATACGTTGATGACTTTTCTCATTACATTGATAACAGTTTCCAACTTATTAAAGACTAGCTAGCGCCCTGACAATATTTTCTTCGATTTTGCTTTAAAAGTATTCCACACCATATTTTAAGACACTTATTTCGTAGTGCTGGGGTTATAGTTTATATATTTTTTTTATAAAGAGGTACACATCCCTGGATGAAATTCTTAATATATATAAAGCTCTAATATTACTTTAGAGATCTGTAAATCAAAAATAGAAGGCGTTGTCAAGTTTACAGTACATTTAAAAGTATCCCATATTTGATTCAAGATACTAAGGTACCTCCTTACAAAGGTTTATTAAAATTCATTCAGTAGTTTTTACGTGATGCGAACACAGAAAGACAGACAGACAGAAAAGCAGACGAAACTTCTAAAAATTGCTTTTTGTATTCCATTTCGATTACACTGCACCAGCAACATAATTTTCCAAAAATATTTTATGTACAGAAATGGTCCTGTTACAGTTTTATTATATGCATAGATATTTGTCAAAACATTGATGTCATAATTCCGATGATACGGTGTAATTAATCTGTCAACTCACATGAGCTTGGCGATCAATTTACAAATCCTTGTCGTGAAATGATGGAATCACCGAACCTTTCCCTCGCATAGCGAGAGTATCATGTACCTCTATAACACGTAGAGGCATCTTGTCGGAATCACATCTCTTCAAAATTCATGTTCTCGACTTCTGGCCATAGAAATTTATTTAAAATGTTCCAATAGCGATCACCATATACGGCTAAGGATGTTTAATTCTTATTTGGAAGGAATTAAGGTCCAATGACGCCGCCATACCATAAAATGTACCTGACAGTGATTTTTTAGCAATGCTATGGAACTAAACATAACACTTCTAGGTTTTCATCGCACCAATAACGCATTATTGTTTTTTAAGAAATCCATTCAACAAAAAATATGCCTCGTCTATGATGATTTTTAGGTCGAAATCGGGTCGTGTTCCTAGTGCTTAGGGGCCCAGTCAGCAAATTCTTGGCGCATTCTTTGATCATTTCGCTTTACTTCTTGAGTCAACATGATTTTATAAGGATGCAGACAAGGATCCCCACTCAATATGAATAATATTGTTTTTGTCTGGGATTTTTAAGGGACCTAGGGGTACGAATAATAGCGGTTGTAATGTATTTTATGTTTTTATGTAGTTGAGACATGGAATTTTAAATAAATATTTAATATGTGATCATGCAACATAGCAAAACTGCATGTTTTATTACTGAAATTAAAGGATAATGTCACGAAAATGGTAATAAAAGCGGAAAAATTTTCCTCTTAAAGATTAAGCGGACAATTTCCAAACCCTCAATGTAGTTATTGCATTTGTGTTGTATGAATTATAAAAACGGTTAATCATAAAATTTATGAAGGTTTCAGTTGCATTCTCAGGATATTTTATGAGCCAATAAAATAATTCATTTACAGAGTGAAAAATATATTTATTATAATTCGCTCTACAACATTTAACGAAAATGAATAATCAATTATCTGATATAAACTATTAAAATCTTTACAAATTCTTCTAATTGGACCTGCGTTTGATTGATTATTGCAAAAGAACTGTAAGATTAGTGGCTGATAGCCACGGATCTTACGGAACATTGAAACAGATATTCGAAACCAGGAATTCGGTTGCAATTTTTCCAATAATTAGTTTGATTGCAAAAGAGACATTAAGCATTATTATATCAGGTAAACTCACTGGGAGGAGCTAAAATAATGATTAATTTTTTTTATATGGAGTTTGACATTAAAAGGCATTTGAAGGGGAAAGAAAATGTATTTTAAATGTCAAACTCCATATAAAAAAATTTTACTTTCCCCTCAATATTGTAGCTTTTCTCAGTGAGTTTACCTAATATAAATGTGCCTTGATTGGTACCATTAAACAAATTTTTTCTGAAGAAAAGACCTAATTAAGGTGACATTTTTTATGTCTTCTTGTTTAAAGTTACTGCGTGTGTCATCGCGCGATTTCTCTTTTGTTTTGACATTCGTTTTTTGTTTCAAATTACCATACGGATTTCTATCAAATAAAAAAAATTAAAGAGACTGTGTTATAAAACAAATTTTTTTAAACAAAATTTTTAAAGCAAGATTACTTCTTATTTCCTTTTTAGGTTTCCGTACCCAAAGGGTAAAAACGAAACCCTATTGTTTTCGCTACAATGTCTGTCCGTCTGTCAGCGCCTTTGATCTCTGGAACCGTAATAGGTAGACTCTTGAAATTTTCACAGATGATGAATAGCTTTGCCGCTATAGCAACAAATACTAAACTTATAGGGTGTTCCGGTACAGAGGTGTTATTTACGAATATGTGTTTATTTCTTGAACTATAGGAGGCATACACTAAAAATTTACAAACATTAATTAAAACTTAGTTCGCTATGTATAAAATTATAAAAAAATCAACCTAAAAATTAAAGGGTGTGCAGATGGTGACGTGATTTGCATGTATATGGCCTAAGTTTTGAACCATAATAGGTAGACTCTTTAAATTTTCAGAGCAGATGTATACCTGTGGCCGCCATAGCAACAAATACTAAAACTTATAGTGCGTTTCGAAAGTGACGTGTTAATTACGATTATGTATTTATTTTTTGAGCTTTACAGACAGTAACTATGTGCGCTTTATACTCAAGTGAACCTAAATATTAAAGGGTGTTCCGATAGTGACGTGATTGGTATGTATATGGCCTAAGTTTTGGTTTTTATTCGGAAAATTTAAAAAAGTCCACTGACGATCTGGGTAAGCACCAGTGAAATAGCTATATGCTATATGGATATGCTTTCCAATAGTAATCTGTTTGGATTACTATATAATAATAAATTTAAAAAAAGGAATTATGCGCTATGAGAAATAAATAAAATTACTAAAAATTTAAGGGCGTTCATTAGTGACATGTTTTTCACGAATATTACCTTATATTTGAACCGTAATGGGTAGACTCCTGATATTTTTATAGAAAGTGACCTATAACAACAATTACTAAAATTTAAAGGGTGTTCCAATAATTATCCAATTTTTGCGTGTATGACTTCCATTTTAAAATTAAAGGGTGCCCCATAAGACATAAAAAAAATTTTTTTAAAGTCGCTCGAAACATAGTACGGAACCCTACGTGTGACTAACTCGCACTTGACTGATTTATTTATTATTAATAATAATATAATATTTCTTATTAGTATTTTTAATAATTTGAATTTAAATTAAAAGTTATATCACTAAGATGTTTAAATTGTTAAAATTTTCTTAATATTATTAGTTAAGAGCACTTAGTTCACCTTTTGTGAAAATTTCTATTCTCTGCTTAATACGGAAGACAGACAGACATTGGGTCGACATTAATATCTTTACATTTTTACTGTGACGTTTTTTTTTAGCATATTGTGATATTATCTTATACTGCGTCTGTTTCTTAATTTCATTTTTATAACCATAATCTATCTTCCATATCTTCTATAGCCGAAAATATGTACATTTGTTTGTGAGTTTGTTTGTCGTTTGTTAATGCCTTGTAGTTACAGAACTATAATAGTTAGACTTTTAAAATGTTGCACCAGTAACCCCCATATTAATATACATAGTTTAGCAAAAAGCAGACTGGATTGGAATAGTGGGCATAATACCTCCCAAACAATGTAAACAGTTATTATAATCCAGCTAGAGATCTACAATAGGAAGACTCTTGAAACTTTGCACAAGTAACTCATAACTAATATGCATAGTCTAGCAAAACTTCTATTGGATTAGGACGGTGGGCTTAGTAGCTCCCATACAAAGTGAACAATTATTATAGAGTACCTGGCACATTGCGAGTGGTACCCCCCATACAAAGCAAAACATTATTATAGAGTTAATAATCATAATATATCAACAAAAACAAATTGGATTTATACAGTGCGAGTTATTATTTTTGGTGAAACTATTTTGGAAAAAATTTGTTTCTTCAATAGAAAAGACATATTTCAAAGATGATTCGATTGGCCCTTTTGACGATAGAATTTCGGTATTGTATCGATAACGACCATGACATTTTTATACGCCTTTTTTGCTCCTTTTTTTTTTGATAGGGAGTTCAATTTTATTCTCTTTCTTTAATTTGTAATTACAAATTGTGTAAAGTTTAAACAAGGTAGCAAAAAATATATTTTGGCGATTATTTTCAATATATGGCAATTTTAAACGTTTTTGGGACATTATTTAAAAACGTGTTGTCAATCATGTGTAAACTGAAAAAAGAAATAGTTTTATTTAAAATATAAAAAGGTTTTATTTTTTACTGTTGGTTTTAACAAAATTTTATTTTAATTTCATTAAATTTTTGGATTTATCTTCATATTTTTATATAAAATATTATCTTTTTATATAAAATATTTCAAGTTTACATTATTAACTGTCACTCTGTACACTTCATTGAATCCACCAGAAACGTACGTTCTTAATCATTGGAAGTTTAATAACACGTTTTTGAAATGAAACAATTAAATTGAACCCCTTGTGCAGAACAATGATATTGAAAACCAACCAACTGATAACATTCCCGTATTATGTAATCATCACTGACTTATCTTTTCTTTGTTTTTTTTTGGCACTTTATGTAAGCAATGTTTGGAAGGGTGTTATATTCTATCAACTGTTGTATATACTTACTTATATGTATGTATTGTATATACATACATATGTATATAGCGGATTTGATTATTTGTTTTGTGCAATTGTATATAAATAGATTCTATTGCAAATAAAGTAGAAAATTATCTCTCTGTTTATTGATTTTTGTTTTGAAATCCAAGTGAAAAGCAACTGCCATGTTTTTTTACTGCGATATAGAATTGTAATTGATTTTTACGCAACGTTTACGTATTAACGTTCCAATTTGTCCCTGTATAAAACTCCTCATCGCAAGGATAATTCTGTATAATGGAATACACACATACACATGTATGTACGAATATATAAACTAACAATTGACTAAAATAAATTGTTGTTTGCGTTGCAGTGCGATGATAATGTATTTAATGAAAAAATTTGTAGTAACAAGGTTGAAATTGAAGGTTATTTTTATTTGGCTAAAATCGCTTAGATAAACATGAAATTTCTATTAACATTTATTGAGTTACAAAAAAATATAATATTCATTACTAATCTTAATTAAAAAAAATAATAATAATATTGTTAAAACAGAATTGGGGCGTATCGTGTTATTCCATACAATTTGACATATAATGTTGTGGTAAAAAGTGGTGGTGAGATAGAATCTGTATAATTTTGTTAGTGTTTTTTCTTACGCCCTCATTTTTTGACACTCATTCTCAGAAGACACTTTTTTTAAAGGTAAAGAAAAAATTTTAATCCAACTAAACAAGCTTGAGAAACAAATTTGATGTAATTTTTAATTGATTTAAATATTCATTCAATAACAATATTATTCTGTTTTCTTTTAATTAACTGCATACATAATTGAAATAATAGAAAAGCTTGAAGAAATTAAATCTAATTTATTTTTTTATAGTAGATGATTTTTTATATGGGTGGGTTACTAACCCGACGCCTCAACCCATGTTTTTATCGTTATAATGGGTGTACGCGCGGCACATTTTAGCGCACTACCTACTTATGGTGTTAAAGGTAGCTACCCCAGGTGACACCATGGGGAGGTCGGTGTCCACAGTTGAGATGAAAGAGGGATCTGGACTTTGCCAAGTTAAAACTAATCAGAACCGTGGCTTCGTATCCAAAATCTCCTACGACACCCACTAATATTAATTGGTATACATTTTTTTTATTTGAAATTACAAACCGGTTACAACTGTGGATTGGATTTTTTTCTGTTTCCTAGTGTCTATTTAGAGCTAGTATTGCTGTATATCTCTCTTTTATTTTAACGAGTTTTTGCGATTGCGAATAAATAATTACGCTTGGCAAAAATCCATATATCGAAATATTGATATTTTTAGCATATACTAGGAATACTAGGCTGTTAAGCGAAATATATTCTATATTGCATTGATATTCCAGCGGGTCAATAGAGTTAGATAACCTACTGTAATCTATGAGCTTTATTGCCCTCTTCTGTTGGACAGAGCACTGGCGCACTAATCACAGTTGTATTCCAGGTTTCATCGAAGATAAGTGCTATAAATATTAAGAAGATAAGATGGAGTGCTGTACCTATGTTTTACAATGTTTCAAGTCGAGGCATTTGAAAGCTTCTTTTTACGCTTGAATCGAACATCGTAGCGACTATTCATGCCAAGATCTCTAATAGGCTGGGCCTTTTGCTGCTCTCATCTACAAAAGAGTAGATGGCGTTGAGAGTTGACTCAGTAGTGATTTAGAAATATAAGGAATAGGGCAGGTAAAAGAACAGGGCCTTACAATACCTATGAAACAATCTTGAAATCTCTGAGAAAGATCGTTATAAATTGGGAAAAGCTATCACCGACACCAAAATTAATGACTTTGAACAGATGCGCACGATGACACACTGCATCAAATACCATAAAAATATCTAGTCACCAGTTACCGAGATGTCATTTTTCCAAAGGGAAATTCAGTAAGTCACCTGTAGAGCGTCTTCTATTAAAACCATACTGTCGGTCTCTTAGTAAACTGTTGGACTCCAAATACTTCACAAAATGAAATTTTATTACACTTTCCATTACTTTAGAAAGAGTAGAGCAAATTAAAATTGGGCACTAATTTTCAGTCTTGTTAACCTTTCCCTTTTCGAGGATTGGTTGATTGCTTTCCTGAAATACTAAATACTAGTCTTTTTAACAGAGTCAGTGAAAATTTGGATTTGAAAAGAGTCAAAATTATGAAACAAGCATTATCCTCTACTCTTAATGACCATTGACTAAAAGCTCTCGCTGCATTGAGGCGTAGAAAGAAGTTAAGCAAGAAGAGCATTTTTACGCCTAAATACTTTGACACTCGATGATCGCATTGTTTTGCACAACGAATCACTATATGCGCTTCTGTTTATTCGCCAAGAGCTAAATGCTTTCTCTCTGTTTCTGTCTCTATTTTTACACGACTGATTAAAGCAGGGGGGTTACTGCGTACAATGTAAAAGACATACAAGTTCGAATGATTTTTCTTTCGAATCGAAATACACAGTAAACTTCAAAATTTATGGATTTAGACTGTTGAAAACTTTTCATCATGAAAATTTCAAATATAATTAATTATTACTTAATATTAAATACTCAAAACTTGTGTCATTAAATTCCATTACATTTTACCACAAATTAACACGTCACGTATAGCTTATTTCCTAAATTCCATTTATTAAGAACAACAAATTAAAACATGATACTTTTTTAACTGTCACAGAGTGTAAAAGCCGCTAGCCGTTGTCCATCCCTTAATAACTTTGCATAAAATTAAGTAGTAGTCCTTTTGTCCTGAGAACAATGAACAAAACAAAACAACTATCAGCTGCATTGTGATTGTGATTGTACCTCACAGCATGGCCTTGACAACATAAGTTCTCTTTAAAGGCTGTATATATCCTTTAGCATGTACTTATTTGCGTTTAAATAAGTGTTATGTAAATATATACTCGCATGCGGCATGGTAACCTATAAAATGTTTGGCATACATTATGAAATGCTTCAACAATAACAAAGAATAATCAAAAGGATCATATGACCGACCTCTCACTAACTTATTTACTCATTCAATTTCTTACTTTTATACGCAGTTAAACGCGTGTAGAGTAAATAAGGGAGCATGTGCACTATTTTCATTGTTGTACCCTGCATCACAGGTATATAAAAGTATGTTTCTCATTCCATTTGTAATTTCAACAATATTTCTGTGGCAATTAGGAAAAAGTGCTTAAGTCTGATTTTTATGTTTTGTAGCAGAGCAATTTTAAATTTTAAAATTAATTTCTTTTTTAAATAGCTTATCTTAAAACTTTACATAAGAGAGTCTAACGTATGTTTTGGAAAAAAATCTTATATCTAGCAAAAGTACGCAGGTGTTGCAATAAATAAGTTGTGAAATAAGTTTTTATACTTTAAAAAAATAACTTAGTAGTTTCTTAAGCTTTTTTCCAAATGCAATTACACATTGAAAACAGATAAGCAGAAAGTAATTTCGCTATAACTTCCTGAAAAATGGTACAAAATAATTGAAAATTTGCACATGGGTACTTTGGATTACGGAGATTACAAAGGTGCCAGTAACTAAAATTTTGCTTAAGTCGACTTAAGCACTTATTCCTTATTGCCACAGATTTATTGGCCACCCCATAAATTACATTTTTGGGAAGGAAGGGAGTTGAAATTGATTTTATATACATATATTGGCGAAACGATCTATCGGATATAGTTTCGACAAATTTTCTATTGTAAATAAGAAAAATTGTTCCTGATTTCAGTTTTCTGTCCCATTTCTTTAATTTGAATGAATTGTAATGTTAAGTTTAGAGCTTCTTCGGCATATTTAACCAGAAATAATCTGATAAGTTATTAGACGATCAGAACTTCTCCCGATAAATAACAGAACAGTCGAACCTTATTCGCTATGAAGCTTGAAGCCAGCAGGTGGCCGAAGAGAATGCTTGCCAGGTAATCCAAGAGGATCGACCGTTAAGGTTGTTTTGTGTTAATACACCCAGCAAAAAATTTAAAAAATGTTAATCGAGTATAGAATTAAGCATTTTTGGTGAAAGGACTTCCTAACTTGAGACTTAAATAACCAGTTCTTCAGTACTCATTACGTAATGTACATTTCGCAATAAAATGTAATGAAAATACTTTTTTTGTGGTTTCAAATAATTAAGTACGTAATTTAGAAATTTATAAGAATAACTTGAAATAATGACGTCATTGTGGAATTAGTTTATGGATAACAACATGAGCATTTTTACTAATGGTTCTTTTATCGACTATAGAGCAAAAGCAGATCTTTACTTAGCTGAGCTGAACTTTTCCTGAAGTCTGCGTTTGGGGTAGTACGTCTCTGTTTAGCAGGCGGAATTCCTTGGGTTGTTACTTGCGTTCAATCACCTGCTGGAAAGTCGGGTGCATGGAAGAAAGGTTTTAATTGCACATGAAAACTAGTCGGTTATAAAACGCATGAGGCAAGTGAACGTGTACTCTAGTCTAGTGCTGGACTGTGTTTTAAAATTTAACAGATGTTAAATCATCGTTACCTAGGTTAATGAGGTAACATTGATGTGGGTTAAAGGACATACAGCTGAGAATGAAGAAGCCTATCAACTAGCAAGAAGGGGATCTGCTGTAGACCAGAACCCAGAATAGAACTAAGTAATGAACTAATTCGAGCGAAGTTCCTACAATGGCTCAACTCACTAAACCTAAAAAGGTGGAGGGAGAATACTACATGTAGACATGCTCGAATGGTGTTCAGGTACCTTAAGCTGGATAACTGCGTTAGTGACAGGTCATGGAAAGCATCATCTAACTAAGATGAAAACCAAAGAAGATGATACTTGCAGACATGGCCTGGTAGATGCCAGGCCATGTCTCTAAAATTAGGAAAAACGTTTCCTGATGATCTGGCCTTAGCAACCAGCGAAATACGCATAGAAACTAGCTCTTTTCAGTCAACAAATAAATTGCATCTTTATTATAAAATGATATGGGTAATTAGCATAATATTAAATAATTAATAATATGTTTTAAGTCGAACCGGCTTAAAATTGGTGCAACGTCAAATTAGGAAATGTTCGGCGGTTGCAGGGTAAATTCTACTGTGTAGCATATTATTCAGAAAGTTTAAGCTTGAGTACCAAAATTCATTTCAAATACTCCTAATAGTTGCGAAGTAAGCTGAAGATAATTCTAGTTAAGCCTTTAAGAATAATTATAGCTTTAGGGACATTTTCCACCACTACAAAACCAATAACATTTCGGATTTGGGTTGATAAATAGGCAAGAAGTTGTTTTTCAACTCGAAATTGCAAATGTTTGGAAAAGTAAAACAAACACAACACGACCCTTCGGAGTCAAATCGGAAACCCCCAGAAGGTAGCCTTAGTATTTTAATTACCGGATGACGGGAATAGCGTTCAATTGATTTGTAAAACTTGTAATATTTCCCTCATTCATGGAAAATTCATAGATGGATGGGGTTTATAAGTTGATGAAAACCCTAAATATTAGTGGCATTTTAAGGCAGTTTTTGGCTTCTTGAAGATAATCTTCACATATACCCGTACATTATTCTATTGTTTCTAAAGTTAAGTTCAGCCTTGATTTGGGCGAAAAATATCACTATCGATATTTAAAAAAATAATCTAAGATCTATATATCGCTATTTATTTTAGAGTATTGCTTTTCACATTTTGTGTTACTAGTTTTAAAATAATAGCACCATATACAATTTATATAAATAGCTTTGAGTTATTCATGGCCTTTTGTGATTTCATGGCGACACCGCCGGAAGGATCTCCTTCACAACCATATTACTACACCATTTGAAACGCATATTTAGCTGTCAAGCTCTAACTTTATATACTTAATTAACATTGTTGTTTTATAAATTATTTTATTGTGGATTTTCAGCATTTGCACCCGAGGACCCTCACCGTCCAGTGAGATAAAACACTACCTAGAACAACCCAACTTTGTGAACTCAAAACATAAGCTGTTCCTTATATCGTATATATACTAGTTTGACAAAATAACTTTCTGAATAAAGCCGTCACTTGATTGCTCATTGAGGATCGACCGTAAAGATAGTTTCGTGTTAATATTTGTATACTCGTAACTGGCAGAGCACCGTTTATAAGTTGTTCAAATGTTGCCAAATGATGCTCATAATCGTTCATCAGAGCGATATGGATCGTTCTCAAAATACTCTGAACGATAATAACCATCCCGAAGGATCCGTACCTTCAGAATGTGATATCCTGACGTTGGTCTTACCATTGGTGAAACGCAATGCATCTACCAACAGTAGCTGGCAGTCCCCGTACAAGCCTCGAGGACTAGTGCCCCCATAAATCCCGAAAGCATTTTTAATTATGTAATCTAAATATTACTTGTAATTAGTCTGTAATTATACTTTTTTTATTCATAGACTAAATTAAATAAATAAATAAATAAATTGGCGTCAAGGTGTTATTCGAATAAATTCAATAATAATTTGCTAAGATGAAAAAGTTGTTTACTTTTTTATTATGTCTATTTTTTAAAATATTTGGATAATCTAAAGTAAGCTTAAGTCTGGCTTTTATTAGTCTTTACAGCAAGCACATGCTCTATCTCTAGGTTCGTAGTAATTAATATAATCAATCACTTTTAATTGGCTTCTTGATGTCAGATGAGTCTCAGAAATATGGGCTACATTAGTTTTTTTTGCTTCCCAAAGAAAATATTTCAGTTTATTTTTATGTTGGCGGATGCCGTTTGCATTTTAAAAACATATTTTGAAATTGTTTATGGTTTCTTAAGTACAGGCTGCTATAATATCGGTATGTACTCGTATGTATAAACGTAGATATGACTTTATATTCAAGGTAACACAGAACGATTTTTTCACTACATGGATATGTATTTATTATTTCGTATGCAAGTGAAGGTTATCTGTATGTACACATATAGGTGTGTACTCGTATATGTATGTGCGGCTGTGCTTTTTGTTTTTTTTTTTTATCGTTTTGATACAATCTTTATAAGTACTAATGCAATATACTCTGCTGTTGCTAAGGGTTATCCTCAATAATATGGTAAACGAAAGAGAAAATGAAATAAATGCAAAAGCAGCAACAATATTCTTGAATCCAAATTTGCATTTTATTCACATTCAGTTTCAACCCCGAATTACTGGCTGATGAATGGAAAATTACAAACCAAAAATAAACAAACCAAGCAAAACAGAACTTGTGAATGAAGAGAAAAGATAGGTATAAGAATAAAAAGGTCAATATTATTGAAGACTTTTCAGCTGTTTTGGGATGGTTCTCTGGAGTTCTTTTATAAAAATTCGAAACACAAGTAACAATGAAACAGTTGCAGTTTCCTAAATAATACTAATGCCGCTCAAAGGATTAAAATAGAATGTGCTAAAAACTTCTAGTTGTCGAGTACCACTAGATATGTATTTGTTTTACTAATTTCAGCTAAAACCGGAAATCACCTTTTTGAGGGTGTGTAACTTGATGTAGCGAGTGTGTGTGAGTTTTTTTTTTACAAATAAGAGTTAATGTGTTTTGTCTAAATGAGTTTCCGATTGTTATGATCGTTTGAGGAAACTCTTCACCCTGTTCTCTCATTAACATTCCTACGCCGCACAGTGGGTTGAATAATATTCAACATACAAGGATTAATTCAAAACGGCTTTATTTTAAATATATTTTAATTTTTTCATACAAATATTGGAGTAAAATACATTTCAAATAAGTTTTATTTTTTTATAAATATGGGGAATAGGATCTACATCTGTTTTCGGAAAATTAAAATATTATTTTCAACAAATTGTGTAAAAAATTATTGCTTTATTTTGATACAATAATATCTTAATACAGATGAAAATGAGATAGTAAAACAACACATTTTAGGGCGATTTTCAGAAAAAATATATTAAAAATATATTGCAACATTTCATTAAATAAAAATAGGTACAAACATAAATTTTATGAATTGTGAATTTGAAATATTGCGTTTTTGAACTTCTACGACTGCATGAAAATTTAGAAAAAAATACGTTTGAGTCCTTTTATGTTTTTCCAAATAGTTAGTTAGTTTTTGTTAATCCTTCAACTCTGTCTCATCTTTGGCAGATGAAAGCAGTATTGATTCGTATTCATTCATGGAGATTGGGGCCAAATACTGCTTTCATCTGCCAAAGATACCAAATAATTGCTCAATCACGATCTCGTAACTATCTCTGAGATGAAAATAACGTGCGATGAATCGATTTTTTTAAATCCCTTGATCCAATTTTACTATATCTCTAAATTCGGCCTAAAATGAAACACAAGGCCCACTTTAATGTCTATTTAGCGAGTTGGTAAATATGACGTTTAAAAACTACACTTTCATTTTTATATTTTTAAACATTTTCGTAGGAAGGGCATTCTGGGGGTGCAATGACCTCTCCATACATGCTTACCCCCCAAAGAAGTTTTGAAAATTGTACTATATTTTTGTTTTCATAATCCAATTTTCCAATAAAAGTGGTTTCCCCCCCTAGAAAATATGTCCTCCTACGCTAAACAAAAAAATTAGGCCAATTCCTAAAAGTTCTAGAAAAAAGTAGCTACACCGTTGGATATTGCATTTATTTAAATCACACTAACCGTATCCGAGTTATAGTGAAATATACACGTTTTCCCTTTTTATTAGGGAAAACGCACTCAGTGCAACAATTAATAATTAAACATGTACAAGTATGTATGCATATAAATTCCCGAAACAATTGTTTATTATTTTTTTATAATTTTTTTAAGTACAAACCAATAAACTCCGATGACATAAACAAACAAATTTTTGTTTTTAAAATTTCGAGTAAATTTAACATAATATATATTATGGTTCAAATTAATATATTATTATGGAATATTTATAAAACTTTGGTTATGGAGCAAAAATAAAATAGTTAAAACCAACCATGTTAAATTTTTGGAACGTAGTAACCATTTAATGATATAATTTTAACCAAAACTTGTTTATCGTGCCCAAAGTATTGTTACCAACAACTAAAAATTTTTCATTGCAACCATATATTGTTACAGAGAACATAATGTGGATCCTGCGACCCTACCATAACCATGGTTTTTCTTTGCATGAATATACCAACTTCAGTTTTTTAATTTATGTTCATTTTTGATACTGCTCAACCCAATGTGCCCGGTGCAAATGTTTAATTTTTAAAAGGTCTTGTTTGAGTCTGTTAAATGATGTTATGTTTTGATTGTTAAAATTTAACTTTAGTATCATCTGCCATTTCTTCTCTTTTCTTATTACAAAAACATATATTGAAAATGTTTGCATTATTAGTCGGCTTGTGTCAATGTAATTAGTAACTTTAAATCAAAGGTGTAATTCATTTTGAGTGTTTCTATTTAACTCTTCTGCTAAATAGCCGTCTGTTTTTCAAAAATGTCGCCTGGTGACTTAATTAAAATAGACATTAGACAAATGTTCAACTTTAAATGGTACAGCTTTTTGTTATTTAGTTTTGACTCTATTAGTAAACCCTTAAGAGCAGCTGCTTCAACAAACCTTCTTTTGATTTGAGAATTTTTAGTTTATTTCATAATATGCACACATTTTTTACATATACAATTGTACGCAGATGAAAAGGAAGTTGTAAAATATGGTTGAGGAATTTCTTCCCTAAAAAACACATTAATTATTTTAACAAATAGTTAAATTTGTATTTTAACTCATACTGCACACCCTATTTCATATCCGTATTTTTATCAAATTTTTATTTTTACAAAAATTTTATTATTTTGTTCATAAAATTACATGTGAAGTTTATTCTGAATTCTTAAAAGTTTAACATTTAAGTACTAAACTGAAAAATATATACCTCATATTTTTAAAAATTAAAACTTGTTTGAAATGTATTTTAGAACAACTTTTGTATGAAAAATTAGTTCTAAAATAGATTTCAAATAATTTTATTTTTTATAAATATGGGGGATATTCTTCAAGACAAACTCAAGTCCCCACAAGACAAAATTAAATTTTTCATATCCATAGCATGTAGGAGAAATACCTTTGCTTTCAGACTGTCAACTGCTAGTTTTCAAACTTTTTCGTCATAGCAAATCCTCACGTATTGAGACTCATATGCCTAAAGCTGAGATTCTCCGTAGCATTCAGTTTTGAAACCGGTTAAAGCACCGGATTTTAGTATACGTTTACCTGCCTAATGCACTTTATAAGCGACTAGTTTTTCACAGCTATTCGATGTATGCAGCAACGCAAGCATTTCTGAATAGACTACGGATATTTAACTCCCAGACTGTAAATAAGGTTCAACTGAGTAAACATATCCTTTTGCATAAGAGAATCATCAGTAAAAATTCTGATGCCTCTATACAAACACTCGATGTGTATGGGGCCTTCTGATGTCTCTATGCAAAAGGTCATTATGTATGAGGCTTTCTATTCGTGTTAAATTGGCATTTGATGCTCTCTAACTCCTTTAATCTGGCCTTTATCTTTGTCATGTGCGTTTGAGAACATCCATCAGTATCCATTTGTCTTCATTGTTTTTGATTTTAGCTTCTTTAAACACCCTTCGTCTCAAATAAAAAGGTCTTAACTCAAATAATTTTAACTTTACAGGAGAAGGTAAAAAGATAGTAGAATCTGTAATATTTACAACGTAAGTTGTAATGTACAACTGCTTGTAAAGCCGTTATTTTTTGTGAAAAACTCAATTGCATAAAAAATACAAGTTGGGCCCTTTCTATTTGAGACCATAGATACGTTACCACATGCTTGACAATATTTGTATCTATAGATACATGTATCTAAATATGTATGTATGTATGTATGTATATGACGTTTCCATTTTAAACCTTAATTATTTGATTATATACCTTAATTATTTGATTAATTAAGCCAAGGTAATATTATTTTTTATATGTAGTTTTACAGTTAAACTGTCAAACTAAAAATAGTTGGTGCGGTACCTCCCATACAAAGTGACAAAATTAATATTGCTTACCTAGAGAACTATAATAGCTATACTTCAAGACTCTACTATAACAAGTAGAGTCTTGAAATGATGTACGACCAACTACCATACAACTATGTATTATTGTATGAAATGTTTTTTCTTATATTTCATTTTAGTCTTTGAAAATGATATCCGATGGATATCGAAATATCGGAAGAATTACCCCATAATGATAAAAATATTTTATGATAAAATAAAACTGGCCTCATGCTTTCTTTCATTTTAATTGATTAAGATTTAAAACAGGCCGCGCAAAAAACTCCTTATTGAACTCCCATATTAATGTGCACTGCCCCATAAGATTTTACTGGATTGGAAGTCTAGGTGTGGTAACTCTCATACAAAATAAACATTTATCATTACATTATTTAGGAACTAAATCAGGTAAGGGCTCAAAACTATATATTACTAACCCCCGTATTATTCAGCATAATCGAGCAAAAACCTGGCTGTTCGTCGTACAAGTGCATTCTAGTTAAAGATAGGTTATTAGCAAGGGGGGCCGGGTATCCCAATAAAAAGTAATTATCCTATATCTAGAGAACTGCAATAAGTAAGAATGATAGAAGACAAGATTGAGCCATGCGCATGTTTTTTCGTTAGATTACGTTTTTCGGCTAATGTAAGGTTGCCAAGTCTTAAGTCAAATTGCTTTAAATAAGTACTTACAAATAAATCTAAGCAATAGGCAAAAATTGGCAACGCTGCAAGTAAACTCTCATAATTTATATTGAAAACCAGTGTTGGGATCTGACAATGTTTAAATTGTACCGTCCCAATGATAAAATAGTACCAAATCAGCATTAACTGCTAATGCTAATTAAAACTAGGGTATTTTAAAGTGATGATAATTTACCTTGATTCCTTGAATTTCTTCTCTGTGGATATTAACTAGTCAACGAAAACCAAAGCGTATACAAATTTTTAAGATTAAGGAAAAGGAAATTCCGCAATTCCTAAAATAAATACCAAAAATTGGAATTTTTAGGCTTTGGCCCATAAAACCCACATATGGACTAGGGTTCATGAAATACCTTCAGCAATATTTGGGAATATATATCTTTTTTACAGCAGTCTTCTTTTTCCGATATATTTTGGTATTTTAGAACATATAGGCTAATGTCAAAATTTCGGTGTAAAATAGATCAAATTGAAGGACCTCCATATTCTATTAGAGTCACCACGAAATTTGGTTTAAAATATAAAATGTTTATATATTTCTTAAGAATTTATTTTATTAAAGAAAGCATAATGGCCTAAAAATGCACAAAATAGCAATAATTTTTAAGTTTTTAAATTGAAAATCACCTACATGTTTACTCAGAAAAGATATCCTTTGAAATTTTCGCACAAAATCTTAAATTTTGTTTGCTAACTACGAATAAAGCCTGGTACTCTGCTTAGTTTTTCATGCGGAATTTTGTCAAACTACATACATAAAAAATTTGTATGAAAAAGTCATGAAAAAATGGTCAGAAGTAGTACTCTTTTTTTCTTTGTAAAAACGTAAAATGTTTCTTTTAACATTTTATCAAAACTGTGAAATAAAGCAAATGAGCATTATTTAATGTGGAATTTTTTTGGAAAATTTTTTAAAAGAATGTGATATATTTAAAAGCAATAAAATCGTAAAATTCTTCCAATTCGTGAAATATACACCACATTTTAAATGTCAAATTTTGGTTGTGAAATAATAGATGTTGCTCAACATTTTCCACAAATTCGAACAGAGTACTAGGCTTAAAACTAAATAATTTACGAAGACTAAATACATTTTTAAGCGATGTAAAATTTTGAAAAGTCGAACCAAAATTTAAAAAATTCCAAACTCTAAAAATATTTGAGGCTGTCAGGTTCTCAATTTTGAGGCCACAAAGCGAAACCACAGGTAAGTTAATGAGCCACAGCTTTAAAAAATAAGCTCAAATAAGCTGTCCTATGTCCATGTCAAATTTTGGATCAATCGGACTAGCCCTTTACAGGTGGCACTCTACACTGTGCAATGTTAGGAGCTGGCTACACTACAATAGCAATCAAGTTATTGTAACTCCACAGAAGTTACCGGATCTTAAACCAATTAAATATGCCTGGAGCTATTTGGAGGAACAAAAAGACCTTAGGATTTCTCACTAGAAAGAATGAAAAAATATATCAGCCGAATAATGCCGGAAACTGATTAAGGCGATGCAAAAACGTTAACTAAATTACCTATCACTTCTACATAATAGGTTTAGCAGAGTAAATAATAAAAATCCTGAACATTAATCAAGAATGTTGCAATTTAGTCAGTTCTAGGCATGGTTGGAGAACAATGAAGTTAGAAATGTAAAAAATAAAAAATTTTGATTAAATAAAAAATTTTGGAATAAATTTTATATAAAATTGTACCAAAAAAAGTATTAAGTGTACCACTGATGTGTCGATTGTACCAAATTTGGTACAATTGTACCACAATCAAAAAGAGTAATAAACGAATTTGGACAATGGAATTATAAAGAATTATAAACCACGACATCATGACTATATTTTTTTATTTATTCTTCAGTTTCTAATCAATTATTTAAAAAAATTTATTGAAAAAAAACAAATATTCTTTATATTATTTTTGCGAAATTGAATTTCTTAGTATCTGGTTAGAGTTATGCTTCAGTAAAATCTCAGAGAAATAAAATTCAAAGAGTCGAACAGTTCCGTGTAATACATATGTATACTCCACAGTTATATGTTTGCTATCATGAATAGTTTTCAGTATTTTACCTTTAATGCACCGTGAATCCTTTCTTATTGTGCTGTTTAAGGTTTAATCCAATCTATCTTAATTTTTAGAACAATTAATAATGTCAGAAGCTGTCTTAAGTTGAAGGAAAACATTTCCCCAACTTCGTTATGGGATTTTCCTTTATAATAATTGAAAAATACCAATTAAATAATATTTTTGCTAACTCGTCTACATACCCTTTCTTAACTTGAATTTTGGCAATTAATATTTCCATATAAACACACACACAATAATTAAATATGTGGAATATTTTAAAAATAAACTCTAATAAAAACGCTTTACATACAATACCATACATAATAACTAACCCACATGCAAAAACAATAAATTCTCTTAAAAACAAGCGCTCTAGCCGAGACATCTTTACTGCTCGCTTACAAAATTCAAATGAAATTTACACTGTGGTTGACAAACATGCATTTAGACAAACAAGCTTGATGGCGTGACGGCAAACACAAAATATCAAAAATTTTTGATTTCCATCCAGCGCGGCTGATAAACACGAATTTTGGTCGTTTACACGAGATTGTTGGCTTGCCATCAACCCGCGATTGACCATCTAAATGCCGCTTTATAGTTACACGCTTATTCAGAATTATTAGCCAATGGGAAGACAGTTTCGTGACGTCATTAGGCCGACATGTGCAGAAAATTGTAATTTTATTTTCGGGCTGCCGTAACCTTGTCTTCTATCATCCTTGGCATTAACGACTCTCTTTAAATTTAACATTTTCTCCAAGAAAACAGAGCATTTTCGAAATAATAAAGCTTGGCCATACATTTTACATTCAAGTGTTTAGTTGTATTTTTGTGGAAGGGTGTAACAAATCACATCCGGGGAGAGCTATTAGAAGAAAAAATAAACATTTACTCTGTTTTTTTAATATGAAAGAAATACATACATATATGTATGTACATATATATAAAAGCTAGCAATACTTTTATTTATTTGTTCCATTTTAAAACGACTAATGTTAAAATAATATTTTTGAATGGCTTGTAACAAAAAGCTTAACTTTTTATTTATTCAACTTTTTGGGTCCATCACAATTTTTTGTAATTTTGTTCACCATCTGTTTTTGTCATTTTACACATACAAATATTATATCGCTTTCATTAATCCATTTATAAATTTTAATATCTTTAATACTTTTTTCTATGCATAAATGTATATTTGTACTCGTATGTGTGAATGCATGGCAAGTATTGGCCTCAGTGGTGGTCGTTTTATTATTCACACATTTTAAACAATTTTAATTTTTTCAATATTTTCTACATTATTTCTCATTTAACTTTGACATATTGTTTTTGTTTTTATGGATATTCATAGCTACAGTTTTTTGCTTTGCCTCATTCTAATTGACAGTGGAGTAAAAGGCAGACAGCTAGACTAAGAGTCAGATAAGCAGGCTGACTGAGAGACAAACAAATGTTTTAGATAAATAGAAAGATGGATAGATGATGGACGTCAATTGGTGGGTTTGTCAGCCTGTCATTCTCAGGCAATAATGAATTTTTTCTTTTAATGTGTTAGTATAGGGTGATTTTTTTATAGCTGCAAAGAACTCAAAATTAAAATAAAATTCAATTTGATAGCATCAATGATTGAATATGATTTTAAGAATATAGCCGTCAAAACATGGCTTAATCTAAAAGCTCGATTTTCGCGTTAATCAGCTGATAGACACCGAAAATTGCCTTATTTGGTACAAAGTGCAACTTTACAAATCCTGGGTAAGATAAATATTTTTAACTATAAAATGATTCATTTATATTGGCAAGTTATCATATTATTATTTATTGCTACCCCTGGATGTGCAGCCGTATAGGAGGCCAAAATTTAAAATTCAGATTTTAAGAAATATTAAGATTTGTTTGGTACAGATATACAGATATACTACTTCTTTAAATTTAACTAAAGTTACTTTTTTAAACTATTTGAGATAGACCAATAGCCAATGCGGGAATAAGACATAAGCCAAGGAAGGCCGAGAAACAATTATGACCTAAGCTACGTTACGGCTTAAATGGCCACTTAACAGGTCCACTTTATGATATTAGTCGTTCGTCAACCGTTTTTTTAGTAATTTAAATTGAGTGGCGCGCCATGCGTTCACCACTTACTGTAACTTTTTAATCAACGTTAGATTTTAAGACATACATATGTAACTTAACGGTAATTTTTGGCTTCATGTTTATTACTGGATTTTAAATCATCTGCCCTATAATTGCCCCACATCTACTTTTTGATGCAGCAAGTTATTAAAAAAAGTACGTCACATTATATAACCAAACTAACCCGAAAATAACTGAAAACACAACTTAAACCGGCTATCACAAAAAACAGTGTTGCCAATTTGAAGTTAAACGGTAAAAAAATTACCCGATATTTATTTCGAACGGTTTCTCTTTTTTGTGCAATTGACTATTTTGCTGTTGTTTACTTTTTTATCATAAACATTGATGATGATCATTAGTATAAGCATCGTCATCATGTCATTTGTTCATTCGCTTGAGTTTGTTTTTTCATTATTTTTCATTTTTCAGAGTCAGTGTTCTCCTCTAATCTAGGGCAATGATTGATTATGTGTATTTGTTGTAAACTTTTTTTTTTCAATGGTGTTGCTGTCAACGTTTTGTTTGTTGCCTTTTTCTTGTTTTTTTTTTGTTATTTTTGTTATTTTTTCTCTCATAAAAACAATATGCACAAGTGCATTTCCATACAAGCACTAACTTATTGTAACTAACGAGGGCAGCAAAATAATTTGCTGAGATCATGAATAGTCTTATGTCATTTACAATAATGATCAAATCATCAGCAAGTAAATACACATTTTGTTTTTACATTCGTTTCTGTTTTATAATCTTACTTAATGTAGGTATCGATTATATATCGATGAGGGTTCGGGATTTACCGGACTTTTTTAAATTCCGGGAAACAGAAAAAATAATTGCATTCCAGGGAACTACCGGGCTTCCCCAAAAAAACAGTTCCTAAAGAAATTAAGTTTATTTAGTAAAATAGTAAATATAGATAGTATTATTAAAAGAAAAAACCTAGAAAGGCTTAAAAAATCATGAGTTCATTAAACTTAAAACAAAGATAACAATTTAGATAACGGAAATTATGTAAGAGATAAAAATATTTATTAAGAATTTCTAAAAGCATGTGATTTTAAATCGGTTAGTTAAGTGAAATTGTTTTAAAATTGCTTACTTATTTTAAAGAGGTCTTTATTGTCATTTTCATAATAATTGCTTGAAAACGCAAAGAAAAAACATGGTTGAGGTAACCATAATCTAAGAACAACATGTTATAGTTGAATTATATGGTTATATTCAAACCATAACAATAATAATATTGTTGTCATTAGATTATATTATTGTCTTATATAAAAATAACATTGTAAAATGCAAACATAATTATGTTTATAATATAAACATACTATAATATAATGTAAAACATGTAAATTGTTATATGTGACAACGTATGAATATATTTATTAAATAACAAAAAACAAATACATGAATATTTCCATTTAGACTTACATATATATTGCGACATTTTCTGCTTATCTTTTTATATATTTAATATTTTTAATTTAAAACTATTATTTATAATAAAAAATAAATTTATTTGTTGACAGCAAATGTATATTTAATGTTTTTACGGTTTTAGACGAATCGATAGGTTACACACATATTTCTGAACTGAAAAAAGGACACAACCAAAATTTGTATTTTTAAAACCAAACATTATTTGTTTATTTTTAGTCATACTTAAAATACTATGTTTAATAATAATATATTATGGTTATAAATATAATTTTTTTTAAATATTAAAAAGAAATTTGGTTGTGGTTTGAATTTTAATATGGTTCAAAACAACCATGTTTCATTTTTTGATGCGTATAGCCATTGAATGATTAACTGTTAACAAAAACTTGTTTATCGTGGTCAAAGTATTGTTTAAAATAACTATAATTTGTTCACAGCAAACATGTATTGTTACAGAGAACATAGTATGGTTGCCGTGACCATACCATAACCATGTTTTTTCTTTGCTTGAATAAACCATTTAAAGAGTTCTTATTTAGTTTTTGTATTAATATATTATCTTTTGTGATTTTTATGATTTTCCCTACTTTTAAACTATCAACAGATAAGTGTTTATAAATTACATCAACAAACTTACAAAATGTAGTAAGGCACAACATAACAAAAGCAAAATAACATGCTTATTTTTTCTCTGCTTCTTCAATCCATTCGAACCAACAATGAAGCTCCAGTCCCTTCCAATTTTAAATCACACAAAAATTCAAAAATTTTGTAATTTTCAGAACAGGTTTGTTTATCTTGAAAAAGTAATTAATTATTTTTTTTACAAATTAAGCCTTTAAACCTTAAGCAAATCACTAGAGATTAAAAAAGGTAAAAGTGGTTTTTTCCTTTTACTTTTCACTGAGGAAGGATTTATAGTTAAAATGTCATTATAAAGATAAATCAGATTGTAGTGTTTCCGGCTTCAAATAACCTATATTCATTTTCAAACTAATTAAAAGCGTTCAGGTATTTTTGTCTGTCACAAATTCTTGTTGATAGCTCCATAGATACGAGTGAATTGAATAATATGTTGAACAATTATGATTCGTAAGGTTTCGTCACATTTTTTATACATTAATGACTATGAAACTTTTCCCGATTCCCGGTAAATAAATAGTCATTGTCATAGAAATGACAATGACTTGCTTTTGCCCCCAGAATTACTATATATTTATTTTCATAATATTATTTTCAATTAAAAGTGGTTTGGCCTCCCCCAGAAACGATAAGCTCCTACGCTAATAATCATAGTATATGTACATGTTTGTACTTATATTCGAACATATTCTTACATATGTACATATATTTGCCTTAAATACTGCAAACTACATCTTTAATTCTTTTCCATAAAGAAAAGAAAACTTAACTAGTGAGAGCCTCTGAAGTCGTTATAAATCTAATCTGGGGTTTTGACAAAATTTTATTTTTTAATGAACTAAAAAAGACAGCATTCAATTTAGACCCGTCATTTTACAATATCAATTTATAATTATGTTTTATGTTTGATAATTGGTTTAACATATAATATGTGTATTCATTGGTAACATTTTATATTACGCTTAAGTCTGACCTGAAATCTATGGGATTTATTTTTATTTTGTAGTAATTTTTTTTTTAATATTTAGTAAACGGACTACAACAAGTTGTGAGTTCTAATCACGCAAAGAAAAAACATGGTTATTGTATGGTCACGGCAACTACACTATGTTCTCTGTAACAATAGATGTTTGCTGTGAACAAATTATAGTTATTTTAAACAATATTTTGGTCACAATAAACAAATTTTTTGTTAACAGTTAATCATTCAATGGTTATACGCAATAAAAAAGCAACATGGTTGATTTGAAACATATTAAAATTCAAACCACAACCAAATTATTTTTAATATTTAAAAATTATAACCATAATATATTATTATTAAACATAGTATGTTAAGTTTGTCTAAAAATAAACAAATATTGTTTGGTTTTAAAAATACATATTTTGGTTTTGACATTTTTTCAGTTCAGAAATATGTGTGTAAGCTATCGGTTCTTCTAAAACCGTAAAAACATTAAATACATATTTGTTGTCAACAAATAAATTTGTTTTTTATTATAATTGATAGTTTTAAATTAAAAATATCAAACACATGAAAAGGTAAGCAGAAAATATCAAAATATGTATGTAAGTCTAAATGGAAATATTCGTGTATTTGTTTTTTGTTATTTATAAATATATTCATACGTTGTCACATATAAACATTTACATGTTTCAAATTATATAATAGTATGTTTATATCATAAACATAACTATGGTTGTATGTATGTTCCAACGACAACAATATTATTTTTATATATAACCATATAATTCAACTATAACATGTTGCTCTTAGATTATGGTTACCTCAACCATGTTTTTTCTTTGCGTGATTGCTCCGTTATTATGTAAGAAATACTATTTGCAAACGTCTGCCATTCTTTTCACTATTTTAGTTACATTAAAGCTATAAAAGATTTCGAGCGTAATCTGCCATTTTTCCGTACTTTTCGCTTTGCCCTCGTACCAATGCTTACATCCATCCACACCATACGAAAATCATCTAATTCTGTTTGTTTGAAGTACGTTCGATTTATATGTATGTAGTAGGTGTGTTTGTAGTAAGTGGTCTTTGGTCTGTCTTTTTAGGCTGTTATAAATTGTTATAAATGTTTTTATTTGTTGTTTTTTATTCTTTACGGTCGATGAGTATCACACCCCTCTCGCGTTTACATTATTTTCCAACCAATATTTGCAGTTGTAGCTTTTTTGTTATTGTTAATGAGAACATTAAATGTTTAGATTTTTTTCTTTATTTTATATTGTAACATTGTTGGAATCATACGATTTTTAAATTATACCGCATAAACGATAAAGTGGTCCCAAATTAACATAATTTGTACCAAACTTTTCTTCTGAATAAAAAATAACTATACAGAAATATGTGGAAAGCATTCACACCTTTTTATTAATTACACAGCGCAACAAATAAGAACTTTTCGAAAAAATACACGGATTTGAAGCATGGGTTCGATTCTACTATCAAAGCGTAGTAAAATCCTATTCTCAGTTTGGCGAATTTGGTGACCGGTTTTTATTTGTTGTCCTCGAAAGATTGTGAAAATCAGTGAGTTTTTCAAAAAAGGTGTCACCAGTTTTTGTCAAATATCTCATTCATATTAGGTGATAGCGCTTAACTTTGTTTGGCAATAATGTAGCTGAGGATTCGTTCAAAAATTCTATTAACATGTTATTCCAAAAAATTATTTAAATCTGCATTTTTGTTTTTAACCGACTTCAAAAAAGAAGGAGGTTATCTATTCGTCTGAATGTTGCTTTTTTTTTATGTATGTAACCTCAGAACTCAGCCATTTCTGAACCGATTTTAAAATTTTTTGCTTTATTTGAAAGGTTATGCTTCAAAGTTGGTCCCATTTTAAAAACAGTTCATTATATTAACAACTAAAGGGTGTCCCCATACAACATACATGTTTTTTACGTGTATTAAGAACCGTAAAGGGCAGCAAATTAAAATTTTAAAAAATTGCGTGCCGCTATAGCTCCCAACAGCAGAAATTAATAAAAAAATAAATTTAAAATTTAAAGGGTGTCCCCATAGGTGACAAAATATGACCTATTTGGGTCTATCTTTTGAACCGTTATAGACTAAACCTTGAAAATTTGACAGAATGTCGACTACTATGACCGTTATAATAAAATGTATAAATACTCAAAATTTTAAATTAAAGGGTGCTCCAATAGTTCATTTAATTTGATGTATATGGCCATACTTTTGAATAGTTGTACACAGACCGCTGAAATTTACAAAGAACCTGTAGTGCTAAGTCACCTATAACAAAAAGTATAAAATTTTGAATTTGGAACTTAAAGGGTGTCCCAATAGTTAATGTAATTCTATCTATGTGGCCAAACTTTTGAACTGTTAGAGACAGACAGCTGAAATTTACAAGGAACCTGTATTGCAAAGTCCACTATAGCAAGTATACAATTTGAAGTTAGAAATTAAAGGGTGTCCCCATAAATTACGTAATTTGATCTATATGACCCTATCTTTTGAACCGTTAAACACAAACACTTGAAAATTAGGCAGAATGTCCACTTCTTTCTCTGGTATGATAATAAATATAAATATTTGGAATTATAATGTAAAGGGTGTCCCAATAGTTCATGTAATTTGATATATATGGTTAAATTTTTTAACCGTTATAGACAGATAGTTGAAATTTACAAAGAATCTTTGTGACCAAGTCCTCTATAACAACAGGTCTTTAATTTAACATTCTAAATTAAAGGGTGTCCGAATAGGTGATGTTATTTGATCTGTGTGTCCCTATCTTTGAAACCGTTATAGACAGAGGCTTGAATGGCGTCCTTATACAAGACGGATGCTGGTGAAAATAACTTAACTTTTAAACAATAATAGGGAGAGGCTTGACATTCAATAGTCTTTATTTTTTCCCTCTAATTTTGGCGCATCTTTTATTTGGTTTAAATCTAATTCTTACAGATTACTTCTTACATTTTTAGTTTAGAATTGGTGCCCTTCTATCTGTTTTGAAGTCGGTTTTTTTTTGCAAGAATTATTAATAATAATATTACAAAATATTTTTTTGCACTATTTTCAGCATAACTTCTGTGGCAACAAGGAAAAAGTGCTTAAGTCTGATTTTTAAGTTTTGTAGAAAAGCAATTTTAAACTTTAAAATTAATTTATAGGCCGATCACGGATAGCAACCGGAATGCGTTGTCAAAAGGCAACGCAACTGGAAAATAACTTGGTATTACGTATGGCAATCTTTTTCAGTTGTCATAATGTTATTTTTAATGCAATTTTGACACTAGCAACTGAAAATGAATATAACCATTAAAAAAGTTTTTAATAAATTTAATAAATAAGCAAGAAAAAAAGTAATTAAATTAACTAAAAAATAAATAAAATTATTATTTCCAAAAGACGACGTGTGAATTGTTTTCCCTTTGTTATATTAAATGCTGAAAGTGCTACTGAAGTGTTGTGTTATTTTATAGTTTTAAAATGTAAAATATAAAGAAAATTTAAGAAAGTATGTACATATATTATATAAATTTTGTTTTAAATATTTATATTAACTATTAAATATACAAAAAAATATACCTACATAGTTTTCTTCAGTTTTACCGCCTTTTTTACTTAATCTATGAAAAAAAAATCAACAGCAACCACAAATTTGTGGTTGCCAATTTGACAACTGAAATTAACAACTTCTAGTTGCCATACGTAATACAATTTCGGCAACTGGCAACTCAAATGAGGTTGGGTTGCCATCCATAATCGACCCATTAAAAAAATTGCTTATATTTACACTTTACATATGGGAGTCAAAGTCTTGTGGGCTACCGCCCAAGAAAATATGTATGTCGTCAATGTAAAAAAATATGATTGATAAAATATATATATGTATGTACGTATGTACATATTGATGAATTTATATATTAAAATTGTACCAAAAAACAGCAAGTGTACCAATGTACATACGTACGATTGTACATAATTTGTATCACAAGATTTATTTTACACGCATGAGATTTTCTTTTGTGTCGGTTTTCTTGGTAGTTGTTGTGTTTTGTCTTTCCCTCTTTCACAGCCCAAAAATTTAATTTGTCAATTTTTCATTTTGTGTTTGTTGTGTGGCATGCGAAGAAAATAAAACACGAAAAAACATTTTAATAACATAATCTTTCGAGAAAATTTATTTATTAGTTTAAGTTTTTGTGTTCAAAAAAATTTTCAATTCTAATAAAATCTATTTAAAGACTAAAAAATAGGTTGCTGAGTCAAGTTAGATATAGATTTTTTAAAATGTATAAAAACTTGTGAAAAGTTAGGAGCACTGACCTCTTTATTCACTATGGTTCGGCGTTGTTTGAACTCGTTGACAATATTTAGATTAGAAATACAAATTACGATTAACTTGTAAATACCTACAAGGAAAAAAATTGTTTTGGTAATCATCTAGTTTTTTTTTTGGAGGGGTTTATAAACGATTAATGTTTCGCCAAAATTATTAATTTTTGAGTATGTATTTGTTTTGTATTTGTTAGTTTTTGTGATTTTTTTTCAAAAAATATTTTTTTAAATGCGGGGAATAGATAATTTCGAAACTTTTTTGACAAAATATATTTTTTCGGAAACATCGAAGTCTAAAAGATAGGTACTTTAAGTCCAGCGTCATTTTAGTTTTTTCTTTCCCCCAAGTTAAAGGATTCCACAAATCCGTCACACTTTTGACAAGGCGACCTAAAATCATTTATTATGGTTACCCAAATCAAAGCTATATTATTCAGAGCCAAAAAATTACTACTCTATTTCAACTATATCACAGAGAACAGGGTGATCCAAAATGCAATTTTACAGTATTTTGAAACAATTTAAAAATTCTTAGAAAATTTTAATTTTTAAATGACTATAACTTTTTTGATTTAAAATATTTAGAGCAAAAGAAACTTATAAGATATTAGTGCTAAAAAAAAGAAAGTCATTGAGTCTTTTAGAAATTTTTCAATTTTTTTTTAAAAGATCGATTTTGCGCTAACTACACTACTTGATAGAGCATAACTCCTTGTGTAGTCCGAAACCTCTTCTACACTCCTATACACTATTATATATGCGCTAGGTTGCGGCCGTGTGCACTAGAACACTTTTTCTGACCCAAGGTAAAATATTTAGCGTAAAATATTTAAAATAACAATTTTTTTATAAAGCTTTCCAACGCAAAGATATAAACTTCTTACTAAATCGCCTTCTTCACTGTTCGGACTTATCACTTTTGGCAAACCCTGCCAATAAAAAGAACATGTGACTGAAAATTAAAGTAACTAGCTGCGCCCATATATGTCGTGTGCGTCCTGACAATTTTTTTGTTCGATTTTTCCTTGAAAGTAAGCCACACCAAATTGAAAACTCTTACGTATTTACTTTGTATAAGGGTACCCATACCTGGATAAAATTTATAAAACATTCTAAAAATTATTGTAAAGCTCTGTAAACGATGTTTAAAATATTTTAATAACAATATAATTCCAGAAAGTAAAAATAAAAATCAAATACAAATTTTATTCAAAATGCTATTTGGCAGTAAGTAATTCATATTTTGTCGTTATTTTAAAACAGCGGCATCTGTTGCGCAACCGTGTTTCCAATATCCCGCTTTCAAAAATAAAAAGATGCCTTACACTCAGAAATACGAAATGACCACATACGGTGTCGAAAGTGTATCAACCACGGTTGTGCTTTAATTGTACACGGACGGTGTCAATTCAACAACGAAATACTGATAATGAAAAATTTTTGAATTGACAACGAAAGTTTACACTTTGACACCGTATTGTTGTCGAAGTGACACCATACCGGTGGTGAACTGACACCACACCAGTGTCAAATTGACACCGCAACGTTGTCGAAATGACAACATAAGGGTGTCGAATTAACACCGCAGCGGTGTCGAACTGACAACATACTGGCGCCGAATTGACGAATTGCAACCAAAATAATAAATCGCACTTGATCAACAAGAGGGTATTAACTCAAAGTTTTTAAATTTTCACTTTTTCCAGAAATCAACTAACAACATCAATATATATCTACTGTAAAAATGTCAAAGTATTCTGATTACTATTTCATTTCGAAACCCGCATATGAGATCATTTTCGTGATAGTGTCTTGAGTACCTTTATATCAACAAAAAGGTATTATTTTTATTTGGCAATAATTGCAAAAAATTTAAAAGAAAAAATAAAAAAATATTTTCCCGCAACGGAAGATTTTTAATCAAATATAGAATAAATTTCATAAAAATATTTTTGAATAAATATCCAGGGATGTTGGCACGCATCAGGACGTTTTAAAGACAGTGTTTGAAACATTTTAAAACATACATCCAAACGGTCATTAAATTAATCAAGTTTCAGTATATACATAAATATGTAACAAAATCTTTTATATCCATATCAGTCAGGCCTTCTACCACTAAAAAGGGTTGTATGGTTAATCGAACATTAGAATAGGTTTCTGTGACTACATCGATTTGATGCTTATAATCATTAAGGGTCGCCAAACGCAACACGAAACTCTCTTGTGAATAAACTATTTTCACCTTTTTGGGTGCGTTTACTCCCTCCGCACTTAAAATTTAGCTGGTGATGGTAAAGGCGCATTAAGCAATATGGTGTATATATTGTACTGCGAATCTGTAAAGTAATAGATAACGAATGCAATCTATGTACATTTTATAATTACCTTTACTAGTCGCTGAAGAAACATTTGCAAACAGTTGATAACAATTTTCTTTATGGATATTTTTTAATATAAGTTCCGAACAGTTTTTTTTTTGTAATTTTTCCCATTTTGAATGTAATAGGTGTCCCTTTGATCAATTTAAACAAGCTCTTCATCAATTTGTGTTTCCTGTTTTCAAATCAATCACATTTGTTTCCAAATTGATAACGTGCGTTGTCAAAATTTTAAAATTTCGTCATATTCGAATAATTCGACAACCTAGCGTTGTCATTTCAACCACATTTCAATTGTTAACAAAAGTTGCTAATAAAAGCGACAACGTAATTGTTTGAAACTGAACACATTCGTTGCTGATTTTGCAACGTGATTTTTCCCTCAGTTTAAAGTATCCAGTGCCTTTAAATCGAATAAAAATATAATAATGGTTTTCTAAATAAAAAATACTTTTAAATATAATAAGTTTTTACCCTTAAAAACCGTTCACTGATAGACTTCTAAGTTTTCAAAAGTTTTTGAAAATTTTATTTTTTTTTTCGACTTACAGAAACATTTTTGATGCGAATTCGGCTTTGGCGGGGTCCGACACCACTCTCATTTAATTATCCAGTAAATATTACACCAATTTAAAAAAATACACCGAACCTACCCTTTTTCTGTGCCCGGTTGCATATTCATTCCACACTATACAGTGTTATATATGTATATACAAATTTGTATCTTCTTTAATTAAATATTTAATAACTTTTTTCCAATAAAGAATAAATTATTTAGATTTTATTTTAAGCTGAAATAAACTTTTATTTTATCTTTCTTAATTATTTGTTTATTTTGTTGTTTTACAAATATCAATTTTATTTCTTTTTATCTCTATATACAGGCATATGTATGTATGTGCATGTATGTATTTATTTATTTAATATTCAATTAAAACAAATGTTGTTTGCTATTTAAGCATTTTAGAAAACTCATTAAGTAAGTTTTATAATTGAGCTCATTTAATAAAGAACAATAAATTATCTTTAATTTGCATAGATAACAAAATGTATATAGAGATATTATTTTAGTATTTGCTAAGAATATATTTATACATTGTATTATAAAAATAAACGTAACTTGAATTTATATCTATTTGAGTTCCAAAAAATGTAATTCTTTAAAATTCTGGAATGAATGGGCATGAGTTGATTTTTTAGTTTTTTATTAGCAACCAGCCAAACTAGATATTGTTCGCTTTGTTAGCAACTAAATAGATTGTATTGTATTGTACATATTTCTTTGCTTTTTGATAAAATAAAATTCTCATAAAAATAAATACAGGCTTAAGTTCCATCACCGAATTACATATATCCTGGCTATATTCAGCTTATAGTCAGTAATGTAACTTTGTTAGTTTATTAGGCCAATATTTGAATGAAAGAACGAATGAATGAAAGTTTTTTAAAGTTTTGATAAACTTGGTTTATATTAAAGAGTTTAAGTATAACCTTTGTCTTTGAAAATAAATTAGTTTGACGTTTAACCTTCTATACAGTCAAAACTAAATTAGCGTTGATTTAGGTTTGATTTTAAAATGATAAATACATCCTGTCTCAAAATTTACGCCAATGTACTATAAATTGTGAAATTGTGTAGAAACGTGTTGGCAATAACTAATCAAACATTTTGACAACTGACAGTTTAGGGTGAGCAAAAAATAAGCAACACTTGGAACACTAGAACGAATGAATGAAAGTTTTTTAAAGTTTTGATAAACTTGGTTTATATTAAAGAGTTTAAGTATAACCTTTGTCTTTGAAAATAAATTAGTTTGACGTTTAACCTTCTATACAGTCAAAACTAAATTAGCGTTGATTTAGGTTTGATTTTAAAATGATAAATACATCCTGTCTCAAAATTTACGCCAATGTACTATAAATTGTGAAATTGTGTAGAAACGTGTTGGCAATAACTAATCAAACATTTTGACAACTGACAGTTTAGGGTGAGCAAAAAATAAGCAACACTTGGAACACTAGGCCGATAGATCGAAGATGGACCTAATCATTGCAGAGGAGTATCTAAGCTTAACTTTTGAAGCTGGGTACCATATACTTTCCAGGGGTGGCGCTATGTGGTCTCAAAGTTGGGTACCTAGGACCCGCAAATTCATTTAGAAGATAATCCATATGTGTAGTAAGGTTTTTTGTTAATTGGTTGGTTCTAATGCATTGTGGAGCCGCTTGAATTTTTATGTTCACTTTTAGTTTAATTTTTGAACTCTAAAAATATGAATTTCAACAATATAAACTTATCTTTTAAACCCTTATACGCTAACACTTAAAATTTACCAGAGTGTGCAGCACTATATCCGATGTAACAAATAAAGTAAAAACTTAAAGGATGTGCCCACGGGCGGCCCGTTTAACCTAACCTAAAGGTGCCCAAAGTAAACATGGTTTTGGCGTTTCGGAGCAGCTCATTTGAACTGTATTAGGTAGGATCTTGAACTTTCCACACAGATTGTATTGCTGTGTCTGCTATCACAACAAATAGAAAACATAAAATCAAAACTTATAGGGTGTCCCTGTAGAAGAAGTGATTTTGACGAAATAATCAGACACTTTAAATGTACACAGAGTGCAAAAAGATAATAAAAAAATAAAAGGTGGCGCCATAGAAGGCGTGATTTTGACATATGTACATGGTCTTATCTAGAAACATAACATATTAAGTTACATTGCTCCTGTAGGTTGTATTTTTCTTTTCTTTTGACGTTATGTGAGATAAAACAAATAAAAAAAATTTGTACTTTTAAAGTGCAAAACCATAAGCCAGGCGCAGTGTAACACTTGACCTATTATTTTTAAATACCTGTTAGTTTTTTTTTTGTAGACAGTAAGTTCTGCATAAAATAACTGTAAGAAACTGTTCATTAAAAATAAAGCAATTTAATCATAAATATATAAGTCGTTAAATTAATAATTATTCTTATTGAAATTTATTTAGAAATCAATCTATACAAATTTAGCACATAAATACGAGTATAAATGAATATAATTTATTATAATACAATTAGTTTGATAACGATATGCCAACAAATTAAAGGTGTAAACACAACTGGGACGAACGACGAATTTTTCGTTACGAATATTCGTCCTGGAAAATAAAACACATTTGTGCTTATGTAAATGCACACAATTAGTGCGTTGCGTAAAGTTCGTCATGCGTAACGAACTGTGCAATAGGTTTATTTCTATTTCTTACGCAGACGAACGACGAATAATTTGGTATAGGGGGACCAATTTTCTTTAATATTTTTTTATTTTGTTTAATAATATTTTGTTTAATAATTTAATAATTCGTACAAATTGCAAAATTCTTTGATTCATATTATTTTTTTTTTTTTTTATAAATTAAAACAATACCAAGTGACGTACACAGCTGTTTTCGTCGTTCTATATGTGTTCATTTGACGAATTTACGCAACGAATTTTTAACAGACGAATTCGTCGTGTTGTGCGAAGTTCGTCGTTCGACCCAGTTGTGTTTACACCTTAAGCCAACAACAAAACCAACTCATTTAACTAAATAATAAAAAAAATCATTAGTATGCAGAGACCGAAATATTATAGTGCAGATTCTGCTGTGAGCACTTCAAACACGTACCTGGGTGCTTAGGTACACCTCATTCTGTTTTTACACGGTAGATACTTTCCAGTCAAAACAGTGTAAAACAAGACATGAAGTACATATAAAAAGGGGATTAGGGTCATATAATTCAAACCTTAAAAAAAAATAGTTAAAACAAATGATTCATACAAAAAACTATTATGAGAGTCTCAATTAGATTAGATTTTTATGTGCATTAACGCACTGTTTAATTCAATAAAAACATAATGTATTTAAAATCAACTGACGATAGATGATTGAATGCGATTTTTCCTCTATTACTTTATCTGACTTTGGTTGGTTAAATAGATGATGTTTACAACTTAAAACTACCCAAAGTTGATATATACGAAAAATGCTGATGACAGACGTAGCTGCGTTCAATTCTGCTAGGGTCTGAAATTAAATTTTCCCAATTTTTCTTTAATATTAATCACCTAATTTTTAATTTAAAAATTGTTCTTTCTTAAATCTTAATTAGCTCTATTTTTCATTATCATCTGATATCATACACGATCGGTTGCGTAAGATTGTTTCAAAATCACTATCATTACTCTAAATATTTTGTACGTCATTATCACTTTTTTATTGTGAGGTTCACCCTGTGGTATCTTCAAAATTTTTACAGAAAAATCGGTTTTTAGTCAGCTTTGGATAACTCTTAGTAATGGGTGATTTTTTTGAGGTTAGGATTTTCATGCATTAGTATTTGACAGATCACGTGAGATTTCAGACATGGTGCCAAAGAGAAAGATGCTCAGTATGCTTTGACATTTTATCATGAATAGACTTACTAACGAGCAACGCTTGCAAATCATTGAATTTTATTACCAAAATCAGTGTTCGGTTCGAAATGTTCAAATGTGACAAATTTTGTTCAGCGATGAGTCTCATTTCTGGTTGAATGGCTACGTAAATAAGCAAAATTGCCGCATTTGGAGTGAAGAGCAACCAGAAGCCGTTCAAGAACTGCCCGAAAAATGCACTGTTTGGTGTGGTTTGTACGCTGGTGGAATCATTGGACCGTATTTTTTCAAAGATGCTGTTGGACGCAACGTTACGGTGAATGGCGATCGCTATCGTTCGATGCTAACAAACTTTTTGTTGCCAAAAATGGAACAACTGAACTTGGTTGACATGTGGTTTCAACAAGATGGCGCTACATGCCACACAGCTCGCGATTCTATGGCCATTTTGAGGGAAAACTTCGGAGAACAATTCATCTCAAGAAATGGACCGGTAAGTTGGCCACCAAGATCATGCGATTTGACGCCTTTAGACTATTTTTTGTGGGGCTACGTCAAGTCTAAAGTCTACAGAAATAAGCCAGCAACTATTTCAGCTTTGGAAGACAACATTTCCGAAGAAATTCGGGCTATTCCGGCCGAAATGCTCGAAAAAGTTGCCCAAAATTGGACTTTCCGAATGGACCACCTAAGACGCAGCCGCGGTCAACATTTAAATGAAATTATCTTCAAAAAGTAAATGTCATGGACCAATCTAACGTTTCAAATAAAGAACCGATGAGATTTTGCAAATTTGATTTTGCAAATTTTATGCGTTTTTTTAAAAAAAAAAGTTCTCAAGCTCTTAAAAAATCATGATAACAAGCCATACAAGACTTCACATCTCGTTGAAACTGTCTAGCCCTTTTGCCAATAGAACTGAAAGTTGAAGATCCTCTAGAATTAAACTTATAGTTAATTGAGCCGGTTCATCACTATCTGTAAAATTAACAGTCTCTAAGGCAACTACTAGTATCTCTTCTTCACTTAGAACTTTATCTACTAGCAGTTTGTCAATATCATCAAATGCTAAGCACTCTCTGGCAACTGCGTGTGCCGAAGTGATTAAAGGGAATACTCGTTCATTTTTTTATTTTTGGTTGTGACACATTCTGGCCAAATTGCTTTCCAACTTTAGTTTGGGGCTAATGGTCGAAATTCGGATAATGCTAACGCAAGGTTTTTTTTTATTGTGCAAAATCGACGTAAATCGTTTAAAACTGGAATCATTTTTTTCTGGACCGTGTTAAATCAAAACAGTGTAAAAAAGTCCATGTAAACACAGAATTGGGTGTACTAGTATTTATCTATTTAATAAATATGTACTCGCATGTATTCAATATTTAAATCAGAAAACAAAAAACTTAATTTGACTGACATTTAGTTAGGTAGCAAGTAAAAAAATCACTCATCGTAACACACGTATTTATAACTTTGATTAGCACAAATAATATAAGAATTTTTGAATGCAAAAAAGCAATAATTTAAAAATTCAAACTACTAAATGAAGGGGGCGAATAAGCGCAAAACAAATTATTTATTTACTGCATGCAGCCTTCTTTTAATTCAGTTTGCCTTTTTATATTTTTGCTGTTTTGCATTGATTGCTGTGAACAACAAAAAAATAAAAGATAAATAAACAATAAAATTAAATAAATTATACAAGTAAAGTGCTCACTCGTATATTGTATAATTGTATATTTTAATAAATGGCATAAAATGTAATCATTTTGAACGTTCAAAGCATTTGTACTCGTAGTTGCTTAAGAAATCCAGATAGAGCAAAATGGAAATAAAATAAAAATAACGAAAACAATAACTACAACAAATGAACTATTAACTCGTTTTTTTATAATCACATAGAAGCGTGAATATCAATAGTGGTGTGAACCTGGTCCCACTACCTCACCGCCAGACTTTATTATTTGCTTTAATATAAAATAAAATAAAATAAAATACTCGTTGTATTTCAGTGCATTTATTTGGTTCCATTGTTGTTTGTATTATAAGATGCCTTTTGTGATTTGTTTGAAAAAAAAAATTAAAAATATATATGCATATAAATTAAATTAAAATAAATAAATAAATATAATAGTTCTAAAAATAAAAATAAACAAATTCATTGTTTGTTCGAACGACAATAATATTCAAGAGCTGCGTTGCGATAAGCTCGAGTAGAAACAGACTTTAAGTCTCTAAAGCACTTAAGGTGCGGCTGATTAAACTTAACAAATCGGTTGGTTAGCACACAAACAGTATCAGCAACCATTAAAATCATTATTTGTAAGAAATTGAAAATGAAAAAAATATTAGGTGGGCAGTAGTAAAATACAAGGGCATATACGCAGCGCACAAGCGCACATACAGCAGGCACTTGTTCAATTCACAAAACTATTAGTAATACGAGTACTATATCAGTTATTTTGCTTTACATAGTCTAAAGATATCCTAATGCATTTCCAGAGGCAAAGCAGAGGTGTTTTTGAGTGGATGTGCAAACGGTTGCAGGTATGTCGAGGTACCCAAATTTTCTTTTGAAATGCCACCAAAAGTTTATTTATAATTTAAAAGTTAAGATTTTAAACAAATATCTAAAAAAAAAGTGCTTACGTGTATAGGTTTCTCTTCTAGTTTGGGAAAAATTTTATTCTGAATTTTTTCTTAAATTTAAGCCAACCTTATGATGGACTGATTTATTGATGATGGACTGATTTATCATCGGATTCTCATTTGAAGATATCGGCTGAATTTTTAATAAAATTTAGAATAAAACAGTTTCATTAAAAAAGTTACACGAATTCAAATCGCAAATATAAAAATGATGTACATATATAATAAGGTTTTTATGTATACATACATATATAAAATTTTTAGTCAAGCTTAAGTTCGTTTTATTTTCTCTAGGAAAGAATAATTTAAATTACAAATTAGGTGATAACATTAACGAAAAATTGGGAAAATTAAATTTGTAGACACCAGCAGACCGGAATGCACATTTTCTAGACAGCTACATACGTCCGTCACCAGCACTCTTGGTATCTAGCTACTTAGGGTGGTGTTTATTTGTAAGCATCATCTATTATCCAACCAAACTCAGATAAAGGAATACGAGAAAACTTGTATTCAATTATCAATCGTCAATTGGTGAGAACAAAGTCTACGACTACCTTAAGCTTCGCTCTTGTTGAAAATTTCATATATATGTATGTAAAATTTAAAAAGGGTTTTGCTTATATAAACTAATAGTTAATTTCTTTGCCATTGAGAATTGAGTCATAAATTGTTATTGTTGTCCCTCCAACCCAATCGAAACTTGGCCAATTTTGAAACAAAATTTTTGACTTATTGCAAAATTCCTCTAAAGCCTCATCTCTTGGCTATGTACTTCCAAAATAATTTGACAGCCCTGTGGTTAACAAGGGTTGGTTACACAATTTTATAAACAAAAACCCAACATCTTTCCCGCTTTAGCAATTTTGGCGTTAAAATACAAAAATATTAACAATTTTTAACAGCACTTGCTTAAAATCTCTCTTATCTATGTCAGTTTTGTAAAGATATATCAGTCCGTTTAGATGTTCTATTAATTTGAATTCTATACTTCCTTTTCTAAAAACTGACTTTATCGTGAATTTTCCAGTTTTTACGATAAATGCAGCGGGGAAAATTTTTATACGAAATATTAATCTAGAATTCATACACTTTTCTTTGATATGAATTACTTGTACAAAACGTATATATTATTTTAGCTGTTGGAGATCCGCAAACCTTGCCTATTAATGATTTTTTTTTTTGTAATTTTAGTTCTCACGTCTTGTTATAATCATTAGGTTGTTAATTCAGTTAGGAAGTACTTCCACCAAAAATGCACAAAAAGGTAAGTTTATACAAGTCAATTGATATCAGTGAAAAATGTATGGCTCCTGCAAATAAATCATTTACTACTTTGGATAAAGAATTAATTATCTTAGCTCCAAGCTGTCACTTTCTAGTTTCCTTTTTTTGTGGCAAAATAAAAAATAATATTCTGTAAACGTATTTTCATCCCTCAAAAACCTACCTTTAACTTTTAATTAAATATCTGAAGATCGAATAATAAACCTGTTGTAAATGGTGTCTTCTTATCGCAGTAATGCACGCTCACGAGAAGAAAATTACTCATATACGCTCATGCGCAACTTTATTTTTAAACTCACCTTAATAATTCCAGCTAATGTTAGACAAACAATTTTAAATGTATCGTTGTTAAATTTATTTGTCATCACTCTGATGTTCGGCTAAGAGCAAAAATAATCATCTTATTTAAACGTGACCACGACTATATAGGATGTTACGAGCCAGTGGATTTGGGTGCGTTTTAAGGTCGTTGTGGCAATTTTGGCTATAGGTGAACTCGGTTACTACTTGGCATATCTGAAGTGTACATCAAATTCAAAATAGGACGCGAAATACTTCATTGGGGAACTCCGAATTTAATTGGTCGAGACGTACTTAAAAAGCTCCTTCCTTAAATATATGCTTACGACCAATTTAATAACTTTTTAGCAGCTTGATTAAATTCATAGGCACATTTTTGTAAATTAGACCTTACCTGCCATACTTTGTCGAACGCCTGAGACTCATTTATGAAAAGCGCAGAACAATATTTTCTATTCCCAGAAGCATTTTTACTACATTTACTAATCTGTTTGTTTTTTCAATACAGCTATGCTGTCTTGTAAGATCGATTAATTATTTGTAATTAATATTTTATCGATATGTTTCTACCTTTGTCTAATCTTTTCCGTCTGAGGAAAGTACTCAAGGCGTAATTGATATTGAAAATAAAAATAATCATTTTAACCAAATATAGAGAGATTGCTGCTTTATATTTACGTCATATTTCCCAAACAACGAGTACAAAGATATTTTCTATATTTTAGCCAAAGTACGCGAGTGCTTATCGTCGCTAAAAATCCAGTCGGGACAAGGTTGTCAGATATGGCGATTTCTAGCTAAACGTGGCTATTTTCGATCTTATTTGGCGATGAATTTATTGATTTGGCGACGTGGCGACTTTTTGGCGATTATAAAAATAGTTGGCGATTTTTTTACCGATTTTTCAGTGACTTTTGGTCAACATTAGAAACTACATTAAGGAATATCAAAATGGATAATGAAGAAATAAAAGTTATTGGAGTGCTTTAGTACCTAAGAATTATTATAATGTTAATTATAGTAAATAAAATAAATAAACAAATAAAAGTAAATTGTTTGTCATATTTAAAGATGATTTTATATCAGAAAAGTGGAAGTTTTATTTAAAGCTTACGAATTTTCCAATTCCCTATTACAAACAAAAGTCCTTGTATTCAAAGATTTTTATAAATCCTATCATACTTTTAGATGCTTGTCTTTTGCTTAAGAATGATTATAAAAATGATGATATTCTATATAATTATGTACACTTACATCAGTTTCGTACTTGATGTGCTGGTAATGCCAATGAATTTTGTATACAATACTTTTTACATACATTGGAGGCCTTGAAGTAAGGCTTAAGTTCGTTTTATTCTCCCTGAAATAATATTTTTTATAAATTAGGTGATTCCATTTAAAGAAACATGGGATGTTTTTTAATTTATATTCTACTATTCACTGGGTAGAAAGATCGCTTTCAATAATGAATTCCAGCAAAACTCGACTTTGAAACAGAAAACTATTATTTTTTTAATGCTATAGATTTTATGAATTCAAATATGGCATGTTGCACACGTCTATTGATCTCTAGTAATGTCGAATTCCCATAAAATATATTCTAAACAAGAACATGGCGACAATTCCCATGAGGATGGGTATGTTCAGGACTCCATTATTATAATAACTACATTATTTATATACATTATACATTTCTCGTGCTCACTAATTATTTTAAAGAAAAATTAAATCATTTATATAATTTTGAGATTTTTTTTTTCATTTTAAGCAAATTTTACCTATTTTGATTGAATTTATTTTTTGTGATTTATTAAAGATATTTTTAAAATTAATAAATTTTATATATAGTATAGGCAAATTATAACAAAAACTATTTTGGCGATTTTTTATATCAATTTTAGGGAAAAGGGTGAAAAAAATCTGACAACCCTTAGCCGGGATACGATTGGAAGAAAATTTACTTTTTACTTTGATTTTTGACCGAAATAAAAAACAGTACAGTTTTATACGGTTGGCTTAAGCTAACGGACATGGCCGGTGGTATGCTTTAGAGACGACGGAATTACGTACCTTTTGTTTGAACATAATTTTCGGGGTGACAAAAATTCAAATCAAATATTTAACGAGAGAAATATAATTTAACCTTAAATATTGGCTGAACCTTAAAATCATAGGAAAATAATTTAAAGCCAGATTCTTCAAAACAGAATAGTCAGAAAAACTAGACTCAGGTCAACTGAATTTGTCAAATCTACCCCAACAACTGCTGTAGCTTAAGTGGTTAGCACGTTGACTACTAAAGCATGCTCAAGAATTCCATACTCAGCCGTGGCAACATTTCTATTTTTCTGATATGTATGTATTAATTCTAATATTAGCACATAACAATAAATCGCCGGCGAGGTAATATAATTATAACTTGGCTATACTAGCTTCAAACTAATACGCCTACATACATACACCGCGCTGCAACACTAGTCTAAAAATAGTCATAATGTGCAATTATAGTGAAGTGAAGCTTTACTATCACACTAACCATCTGTCTTATCCACTACTCCTATCCAAAGGAAGGTACACAGTTAATAGTGTTACCAATCTTTATATATTGTTACGTTTTTACTTTACGTTGGGTTCTTTTAATTGCAAAATAAATACACTCTGTTATTACTTTTACTGTAAGTCACTTTATTTATTTAACACCACTGTTCAAAAATACAGCAAACTGTTAACACTCTTAAAATTCGACAACTTAACTCTTTGACTTTTAAATTAATACTGCCATACTACTCGCCAGCACGATTCGCTTATATAGGTGATTAAAAGCACCATAATGTTCTATTCCAGACATATCTGGCAGGTTCGATTGTTATTGCTCTTGTTTTCTGTTTGTGTGTTTGTTTATTTCTTTATAGCTGTTTGTGTGGTTGTTTATTTCTTTATAACTGTATGTGTGGCTGTTTATTTGTTTATGCTTGTATTTATGTATGTGGCTGTGTATTTAACTGATGAGTGTTTATTTAATGTGTGTGTGTATATGCGAATGATTGTTTAAGGCGTTACTCTTTATTGTTTGTTTCTTTCTTTCATCATTGTAAAAAAACAAACCATTAATGTTGTTGTTGTTTGGGAGTATTGTGGTTCAGAGCTTATAATGAATAAATTCTTCTTTCGTAACAATATAAAAAAACGAATTAATTTTTGCATTTCTATCTTAAATTAACAGATCTTTACGAAATATTCTGAGTTTTACATATGTATATGTATATCAAATTTTTTTATATCAAACAAATTGTCAGTTATTCATTGGAGATTATCCGTAATTCATATTGCGTCGTATTCGTTAATCTTTATAGAAGATCATTATCATTCCAACGATAACAAACAAATTTATTGTTGTTTGAAATGGACAACTTCTGTGTGTGTGTTCAACTAGTTTTTCTACGTAAAATATAAATTTAAGAGTGTTGTTTGTCTGCCTAGATTCTTTTATATACATATGAATGTATGTAAGTATATTACGATCAATCTATTCATATATTCTTAGCACAAATATTGTAAGACTAGTTTTTGATTTTAAAAATTTAATTTTTAAAGTCATTGATGTATTTTACGAGGGATAATTGAAAACTATTTGCGAAAGCTTCCAAAAAGCAATTACAGTTCAAGAAAAAGTTTTTGAAAATAACAAATACAGTCAAAGCTCGGTTTAACGAATGATATAATGTTCAGCCCTTTCGTTATACCGAGATATTCGTTATACCGAACATTAATTTTTTTAAGTTTAAATTTTGTTAAAAACGTTACACGATTTTAAAACATAAAAATTTAATTGCATAATTTAATGTGTAAACAAAACTTTAATAAATATTTTTACGTTTATTCAATAAATTTTATTTATTTTAAAAATTTCCCTGGAAAATATAAATGAACATACAACATATAGGTACTTATGTTTGCATATTATGAACACAGTTTTATATTTCATTCATGTTATTGATTGTTTAGGAAATCGGTTATGAACGATTGTTTTAGCGTACTTTGCAATCCTCTTTGTATTGCTTCTTCTTGTAACTCCCTTAATACGAGAGATTTTGAGACGTCTATTCTATTCTGGTCGCACCACATTATACAAAATGCAATTAAAACCTTTGATTGCATCTGAGTGTTTAATTTTAAGTTCATCCGACTCGACAGGAATAATGTCACATTCATTTTCTTCATCTTCAATATTAACATCTTCAATAATATCTTCATTCCAGCTGCTCACATCTTCTACATTAAAGGTTATCTGAAATTACGAACAAAGTCTTAAATTAACCAAAAAGTCTTAAATTGAGCACACAGAACATACATTTGGAAAAACAGCGCTTAGTAAACGCACACCACTTCTCAGGCACTCCACGTCATCTATTTGACCTAATCGTGATAAAGGAATTTCATCTTCTTCGTCAAAATTCTCGTTATCTGATGTCATAATTTTATTCCAACAATTTGCTAAGCACTCTTTTTTATCTTTTGCTTCGTACAAATTAAGATTTTTTAGAAAATCAACGACATTTTCAGTTTTTGACGAAACAATTTTGCTGAGTAAGTGATTCCTGTAATGCATTTGCAAAACGCGGATGGCATTTTGGTCCATCGGTTGTATTAAAGGTGTTACGTTAGGTGGTAAATAAAGCGTCCATATTTTTCCATCTTTGGTGGTTTTGAACAGCTCCTCTGCGGGCGGATGACTTATTGCATTATCAAGGATAAGTAGTGCTTTTATGGGCAGATTGTTGCTTTCCAAAAATTGTTCAACCTTAGGAAAAATTGAAAACAGAAATAAAACACTGTCATAAAAATACATCTGAGTATAAAACTCACCTCTGGAACAAACATTTCAAAGAACCACATTTTAAAAATTGCCGAATTCATTAAAAGAAATTATTTTTCGACTTGACATCTCGTTTTCACAATACACCAAATGAAACTGCTGAAACTTCAAGTAAAAGAGCAACGCGCGACACGTGTTCCTTCAATACAAAGAAAAGAATCAAAAAGCACACACAAAATCTAACGGTTCTTTAACGAATTTTGTATTTTGCTTTGTCATTCGTTAAATCTAGATTTTTTTTTTTCACCATTCGCTATATAAGGTAGTTAATGTAAAAATTTGGCCATTCGTTATATCGGATATTCGTTAAACTGAGTATTCGTTATACCGGGCTTTGATGTAGTTTAATGACATACCCACCAAACCAAATGTAACGATTTTTTCTGAAGTCAGACTTGCCGTAAGGAATTCGTCAAGACATTTCAGTATTTTATCTGAAATTAGACTTGTCGTAGCGATTTCGTTAAGACATTTCGGTAGTTTGTATGAAATCAGACTCGCCGTAAGGTTGTTTGTCTGAACAAATAAAAAAATATATGAAATTTTAATTTATATGTGAGCCCTTAATTTTGAAAGTGGTATAAATCAAAAATTTTAAAAATCTATTTTATAAGCGATTTCATATCAAATCCTAATAAAATAATATAATCTGAAGTTATTCGCAGTATGCCATGAAAAATTAAGTTGATAAATTTTAATTTATTTTTTGGTTGGTAAACAAAATACAGTTACTGTATATTTTAATAGTGGTATAAGTCAGTCTGTTTTCGCAGTTTGGCAACATAATTATTAGTAATTTTGTCATGTCTTCAGATAGCGGTTCAGGTATGATTCTATTAATGTAAAAATGCACTATTTATAGTTAATTGTAGACATTACGCGGCGAAGAAGTATAAGTTATGCTCCCAAGAAATGGAAACGAATAAGACTAATATCGACTTCCGATGAATCAGTTCATACTTTAAAAGAGAAACAGAAACCCTTAAAAATGGAAGAAAGCAGCATGAAATCAGGAAAGAGGACAAGAAATCAACGTCATTATGCACAAAATATAAGAAAACTGGAGATAACTAATGGAGAAGAATATGAAACAAAAGAGTCTAAGTCAGTGGTAAAGTTTTCGAAAATAAAGATTGCCTTTGTTCGAAACAATGGATAAGTTGTGACTTGGTTAAAAATGCTCTATATGAGATGTTTTTTAAAACTTCTCTGGATGACAATTTCGAATTCAAAATGTTAGGCCTTTCACTTAAAAGAGAAAGGCCAAGAATATACGAAAATATTTATTTCCTTCCATTATGCACCAGCACTACCAATAACAGAAAAAACGCAAATATATGATGGATTTACTACTAAAAATTAATTATTTAGTTACAACGTAATGAGTTTGAAAAAATGTTAATTTTTAATAAAAAATTTTGTTCCTTTGAAGTCATTTCTAATGTCATGCAGTTAATTTTGAAAATGGTATAAGTCATCTTAACCTTTCAAAACCACCTTTCCTTTTAAAAATGGTTATACATTTCACAATCATAATAAATACTTATTTGTTGGCACTATTTAATTGTCTGAATATTTTATTCCATAATACAAAAATATTTTTTAATACTTTAAAATACAAACCTCTTAATATCTCGAAACAAGAAATATATGACTTATACCACTTTCATAATCAAGGGCTCATTTAGGAAAATAAAATAAATAATAAAATAATTGTATACTTTTACTACTTTATCTCTATTTCCTATAGGAAATGAGATACTTTATAGTGTGTATCTTACACACAATTTTATTACAATATATCCAGTACTTTTTACTAATACAAACACAGCCAGACAAAAATTCCAAAAAGTATTTCATTTTGGTTATTATCTGAACCAGCAACAACATTTTCAAAAAATATTCCTGTTAAAACTATATTATTGGTATTTAAATGAATGTATAGGTATAGATTTTTGGCTTTTCTAAAATTAGGAAAGAGGTTTCCTGATGATCTGGCCTAAGCAACCAGTGAAATGCGTTTAGGAACTGACTTTTACACCAAGAAATAAAGTGCATTTCTTTACAAAATGTTATGGATAATTAGCATAATATTAAATGATGAATAAGTGTTAGTTATTTTTTCAATTAAAATGTCAACAGAAAAGACAATTTGTTTTTAGCAGGAAGTCTTTATCTTGTCATAAAATATGAATTTGTGGAATTGTCTTAATATTTTGTTAAATAAAAATATTTAGATAAAAAATGAATTAATTGGTTTTTTGTTTCAATATTTTTAATATAAAAGAATACATAAAACCGGTTAAGCGTTTTAGGTCAAAGTAAAATCGGAACCGGATTGAAAAGCTTTTTTCTTTTGTTGAAATCAAAAATCGTTTTCTTGGACAGATTTTTAAATCGTATTGATCTAATAGTACATAAATACTCGTATGTACATATATCAAGCTAAAGAAAGGCTACGTAAAAAAACAAAACATAATCAACCCAAAAACGTGTTTGGCTATGTTTTTGCAAAGACTTAATAATAAGATCTCCTCATATTAAATGTCGATAAGAGTCATATGGAGCGTGTGTGTGTATGTGTTAATATTTATTTTATTTAAAGTATGTCATTTGTTAATTTATTTTTTCATTCAATTTATTTTTAAGTCAAGTCAGCTAACAAAACCACTTTATTTAAATTTACAAGCGCCACTTGAAATAATTTATTTTTTTTTCTTTGAAAAAAAAACAACTAAACGGTGTTTATAAATAAAATTCATTTAATTTAATATTTTTGTTTTCTGTATTTTAATGCGAAGCAGTAGCCATATGAAAAATTCATGTGGTCTTAATAATAATTAAACAAAGGCTTAAAATTTAATATGAACCATAAAATTTTCTATCAAATACACTTAGAGAAAAATTATAATTCAGGTAACCATAATCTAAGGGCAACATAATATTATTATGAATTGAATTATATGGTTGTAGCCAAATACTATTATTGTTATGCATAATAATACTATTATAATTTTTAGAAACATATTGTTTTTTATTACAATAATAATATTATATACATATACAAATATAACCGGTAAAATCAAATTTTAGTAATTAAAAAAAGAACTAAAATCAAAGCTTATTTAGGCTTGGCAAAAATAATACATTTTTAATTTTGTAACTTTTATTGGATATTTTTTGACAAATGTACCAATACTTAGCAATGAACAATAAAAAATGAGAATTCGTCTACAGAGGTCGAAATCAAAATAGTTTTGAAACCAAACTTTATTTGCTTATTGAAGTCATTGTCAAATTAATTGTTGATATATTAAAATTTTTTTGTTTTATTCAAAATTAAAATCCTATTATATACTCGTATGATATACATATGAGGGGTTCAATTACATTCAAATTACAATTAAAATTACAGGTAATGTGAAATTGCATATTATCAATTATACAAGTAATTATAATTTAAATCAGGTACTAAAGACATTACAACTACTTTTAATTTGTAATCGAAAATTTGCAATTATCAATTACAAGTAATTGTAATCAGGCAATAATCATTACTTAATATTGAAAAAATTCAATTATATTCTTAACATTATATGTAATTTGAATAGAATTTTTTCAATTACAATTACATGTAACTATAACTGGAATTTTTCCATTACAAAATACAAGTAATTACTTACAACTTTCAATTACAAATAGTTGAATGTTATTGTAATTGAAAAATCGTCTAACTTTGTTCGCATCACATAAAAACTACTGGATGAAATTTGATTGATAAAATTTTGAGGGGGGGGGTAATTTTTTCTTCGGCTCAAATATAGGATATCTTTTTCTCGTAAAAATATCCCCTTCCAAGAGAAAATAGAGATAAAGTGATCAAAGTACGCAATTTTAATAATAATATAATACTGGATACTTGTAAACAACTTTTATATTTGGAAACAGGAAGGTTTAGACACTATTTACAGAAGTTTACAATAATTGCATATTATATAAAACCTTTATACAAAATCTTCATATACCAAAGGTACATATTGAAATTAATTTTGGTATGCCAAACGGTATGACCTGTAAAATAGTCAAAATGGATTTAGGAGACCTCAAAATGTATAAATCCGACATTGATTTTTTTCACGAATGTAATTTACCTATAATCCGTATGGTAAAGTAAAAACAGTGTGAGGGCTCATTTATGAGACTCAAATTAAAATATTTCTGGCAAATGTACAAAAAACCTAGGGGGTTACTCTCTATTGCGATATGAAAGAAAAATGGTATGAAATTGAACGATTTGTACTCTTTAAAGCGTTGGCGCATTTTTCTTTCGCATATCTTTTTCGCAAAGATGACAGCACCACACTCTGTAATGCGAAAGCGTCTGTCAAATTCGTTCGATAAGCCCAAATATTTTGCGATAGTAAAAGAGCAAGCGCAAAGGAAGAAAACATGTAATTACTTTAAAAATGTGTTTTAATTGATATCTAAATTGTTATTTTTAGGGAAATCAAAGCCAAATAGTTACAAATAAAACAACGGCAGTTTTTAGTTTTAGTAGATAGTGATTTGGCCATCAAACAGTTGTTGCGTATTAATGCCTAACAAGCCGGAAGCAAAATGTAGCACAAAATATTTAGACAATCTGATGGAGATCCTTAAGGCAGATATCTGGTTAAAAAATTTATATTTTATACTATTATTTATGTAAAACTAGCTATCCCTGGTGCGCTTCGATACACCCATCCACAAAAACACAATAAACACTTGGAAGAAAAGTATGACCAACCTTTAACGCGAAAACGCACGTTATTCTCAAGTCAAAAATGTTCCCATCCAACCTGTTTTTGCTAGACTATACGTATTAACACGATCACAATTTTTACTTTCAATGGGATGTGGCACTCCCAGTATTCTTATCCAGTCTGTATTTTCCTAGACTATGCACATTAGTAGGAGGGTTGCTTGTGCAAAGTTTCAAGACTATACCTAATGTAGTTCTCTAAGTACGCGATAATAATTTTTCACTTTGTGTAGGCGGTACCACGCCCTCCATTCAAATTCAGTCTGTGTTTCTCTACACAATGTATCTTAATATGGGGGTTACGGATGCAAAATTGCAAGGGGCTATCTATTGCAGTTGTCTAGATACAGAATAATAATTTTTACTTTGTATGGGGGGTACCACGCTCACTATTCCAATTCAGTCTGTGTTTAGCTAAACTATGTACGTTAATATGATGGTTATTGGTGCAAAATTCAAGGCGGTACCTGGTGCACTTCTCTAGATACAGTATAATAATTTTTCACTTTGTATGGCAGGTACCACGCCCACCACATTCAATCTGTATTTTGGCAGACTATGCGTCTTAGCACAAGGGCTATTCTTGCAAAGTTTCAAGGCGCTATCTATTGCAGATCGCCAGGAACACGATAATAATAATATTTCACTTTGTATGGGCGGCACCACGCCAACTATTCCGGCTATAACTCATGAACCAAAGCACATACAGAGACCTTTTATACATAAAAACCTTGGTATTGACGTCTCCTTTCATATAAACTTTGCAGAAACAAAATCGGTTCACGCATTCCAGAGAACATCAATTACTAACACAATGCAACTTTTTATATATATATAGATATAATACTATTTGCGTGGATTTCCCGTAGAACTTTCAGTAACGGAAAAAGTTAAAGTAGAGCTATATGAATTTGAAAAAAATTCTATAACAGATTTATTATGCCAGCGTTTATTTATAAAAAGTATAGCGAAGCCATCTGCTTGCAACTCGTTTCAAGTAAATTTACGTCTTTATACCATAATCTATCAATACTTGTATGTAAATTCAACCGGCTTACCTTTTGTTTACATATTTTAAACTGTTAATGTTGCCACTTTTTCAAAATTTTTGCGAAAGGTGTTGCGAAAGTCATAGAGAGTACCGATTTGCCCTCTTATCGCATTGAGCTTTCGAATCGAAATTGCTTTCGCATCGCAATAGAGAGTAACCCCCCTGATGTGTTTGATGTGATGTGTTCACTATTGTTGCTAAGTAGTGACAACAAAATAAATATAAATCAGTCATCGTCACCTTCTAAACACAGTACGACCAGACAAAATTGGGCATAGATAGGTACATCGCTGTATTAAAACGAGGACATAACCCTGAATCTTCGCAGTTGATAGCAATTTCTAAAGCACCTAAAGATAGTTACTCTAATAGACTTAGTTCCCAAAACAAGTGAAACAAGTGAAACAAGTGAGCCAAGTCGTTCGTTACCCAAGTCGTTCAAACCACATCCTATTTATTTTATAGAACAAAATTCTAATGATTTAATAAAAAGTTTAATTTCAATAATTGGATAAAATTCATTTTATGTGATTCATCTTAAACGTGATAACATAAGAGAAACAAGCTTCAAATAAATGATGAAAGCAACTTCCGAAAATTAGTTAACGAATTTGAAACACTCACAATACGAATTTTTACACCTACCAATTGAAAAGTAGCAAAGGTTTACATGTATTTATAAAAGGTATGGAGCCTTGGGTCGATCCATCTAAAAATAAAGCTAGCCTATAAAAAGTGGATTTAAGGTAAAAAGTGTAAAAAAAATCCTATATACAATATTAAACATCTGTTACACCTCAAACTTACCATAGAGGAACCGGATAAGCGAACTGGACCTGTACAGTGTTTAAACTGCCAAGAATTTGGTCATACTAGGGCTTATAGTAAGTTGCCCCCAGAAATAAAACTGAAGATGATATAAATACAAAAAATGCAGTAAATGCAGCAAATTACCCGGAAAATAAAGAACAAACTCCATCCGCTAACTTTAGTCGCCTTAAAGCTACAATTATACATTAGTGCACTCTTCAAAGAATTTTATGAAATCTATGGGGAATATGATGCTAGAAATGTTAAAAATGCAATCCATGATATTGCAGTCAGTACTTAAAAAACCATGAACTGTTTAAAAATAGAACGCAAACGGCTTACGCCAACATAAAAATGAACACGATTACTTTGATGTCATGCTGATTTCAGAGACTCACTTAACATATAGAATCTAGGGAAAACTCGTCGACGATGCAAAGAAGCGATTGGAGCCATGCTCCAAGATTGAGGACATTATGAAAATGTTCCACAATGGACCTAGTGGAGGTCACCTTGGCGAAACAAAGATCCTAGAAAAGATATAACAACGTTTCTATTGGGTCGGCTGTCAACAAGCCGTAACCGAGTGGATAGCCAATAAGCTGCATATATGAGCACATTTTTTGCAGCTGTGTATTGTAATTGGGAGCAATTATTTGACAGTTCACATCATGAAATTTTTTGATGAGATGTCTCATGAAAACGCTTTCATCATAAATTTCATGGCACTGCAAATGAGGGCTATATGTAATAAAATTCTCTCTTGGATTGAATTTGAAGTTTGTTGAGATAAATATCCCAGGTCTCATTTAAAATTGACTTCTGCAACATACGTGGGCTACGAGGTAATTTTTTCTCTGTATATGCTCACGTTTGTCTCCATCGTCCGGATGTTTTCGCTTTATGTGAGACTCAGGTATCTGAAGATGCTGATCCACAGGATTTTCACTTACCTGGGTATCACCTTCTATCACTTTTTAGTTTCCATAGGGGCCTTGTGTTGTACATACGCAATGAAGTTGTGTACCAGTGCCAGCAATCATTAGGCACGTCTGATCCTGAATTTAGCTGTCTATGGGTTAAATTCAAAATCAAGTCGCACTACTTGCATTTCGGGTTTCTTTATAGAAGTCCAAACGCGGGAAGGGACAAAATTTTATCCGGCTTCGATTCCCTTTCCGATTCCATATCGAAGATACTTGATAGTTGTCCGAACAGTGAAATTGTTGTTGCTGGTGATTTCAATGTTCACAACTCATCTTGGCTTCGCCATTCGAGCCATACATCTCCAGAAGGCCAGTATGTTGAGTTATTTGCCGCGCACAACCACCTTGCGCAACTAGTGAATGAGCCAACGCATATTTCGTGTGTTGAAGGGCACCATAATAATACTCTCGATCTTTTTTTAACTTCGCACCCTCAAAAGTACGAAGTAAACGTTAATGCACCTCTAGGTAACTCGGATCACTGCACCATATCCGCCTCCTTTTCGGTTTCCGAACTTCGAAGCGTTTCAAAAGCAGCCACGAAACGTTTAAAATACGTATACGATAAGGCTCGTTGGGCTGAGCTCAACGATTTTTTCCGGCATTTTAATTGGAAACTTTGTTTTCTAGACAGTAACACTGATGCCATGGCGGAAATGGTTGTAAACATAATTTTGCGAGGAATGAAAGCTTTTATTCCATCAAAGCAAATTTCGATTAAACCTAGAATGAAATCCTGGTTTAATCAGACGTGCAAAAATGCAGTCAGATTCAGAGAGGAAGCATTCAGTGCCTGGCGTAAAAATAAAAACGCAGACACTGATTCGCTACGCAAAAGAGCGAGATCTTCGTGTGCCAAAGTACTTAGGCGTGAAAAAGGTCTACACGATGAGCGTCTTCGTGCTAAAGTTCTTTCTGCCCCTCGGGGTAGTAAGAGCTTTTGGTCATTTGTCAAAAGAGTAAAGGATAATGCTGGTTCCTCAATTCCGACGCTTTTGAAAGATGACCAAATATTCACTGACCCGGCTGACAAAGCTAACCTTCTGGCTGGTCAATTTGCAAGAAATTCCTACTTACCGGAAAGCAATCAGCCACTACCCGTGCTTGACAGAGTATCAGTAACTATGCCAAAGATATTCTTTCGAGCACGTGCAGTTAAAAAGGTCTTAGCAGATCTTAATATCAACAAGTCTTCTGGGCCGGATGGCATTCCAGCACTGGTCTTGAAACAGTGCTCTTCGACGCTAGCACGTCCATTAGCGACTCTTTTCAGCACCTTGTATCATACTGGTGAGTTTCCTAACAGCTTACTAAGCGACCGCCAGTATAGTTTTCGTAGGGGGCGCTCTACAGGGGATTTGCTGGCTTTCCTTTCGGAAAAATGGTGTCAATCCATTCACCATTTCGGCGAAAGTAAGGTGGTGGCTCTAGATATCTCCAAGGCCTTTGATAGAGTGTGGCATGGTGCACTCCTGTCAAAACTTATTGCTTTTGGTGTCGGTGATAGTTTTTCTCGATTTATATCGAGCTTTCTCAGGGATCGCACTATACGAGTTGTTATAGATGGGATTTCATCAAACGAGTTCAAGATTAATTCAGGGGTACCGCAAGGCTCTGTTCTTTCTCCTACCCTGTTTATTATTTTTCTAAATGACCTTCTATGTCAAACTTCCAACCCTATCTACTCTTTTGCAGATGATAGCAGCATTTGCCATTCGTATTCATTCTGCAGACGGCCGAGCCTTTTAGAGATTGGGGCCAAGCGGCAAAACATGAATGATACGCTCAATCACGATCTCGTAACAATATCTAATTGGGGCCGGGCAAATAGAGTCGACTTTAACGCTCGTAAGACTCAATGTTGTATGCTAACGCACCGGCGTTCGGCCGATAATGGTGCTACATCTGTAATTATGGGTGGTATAAGTATTAAGGAATCAGAAGCTCTTGATGTTCTTGGCATGAAAATCCAGTGTGACGTTCGATGGACTAAGCACATTTTTCAAGTCTCAAAAGAAGCTTTCAAGTGTCTCGGTTTTCTCAAACGGTGTAAAACATATTTCACCTCATCCGATCTCCTTACTATTTATACCACTTACATCCGGCCAAAAATGGAATACAACTCTCATGTATGGGCCGGTGCTCCAAAGTCTATTTTGGAACTACTTGACCGCGTGCAGGAGAGGGCGAAGAAGCTCATAGGTGACAGTAGGGTATCCAACTCTATTGACTCTCTTGAACATCGACGCAATGTGGGTTGTGTTTCGCTGTTTTATCGCTACCACAATGGAATGTGCTCTGATGAGATTAGGGAACTAGTTCCCGATATCCGCACGTTTTCGCGCACAACACGCTTTTCATTAAGAGCCCATCCATTTGTGGTCGATTGGCCAGTGAATCGCACAATGCATTACAGAGAAAATTCATTTTTTAGCCGTACAGTTCGCTTGTGGAATCATCTTCCTACAGAGGTCTTTCCTGTCAACTACAATGTTGGAAAATTCAAATCGAATGTCCACAAACATTACTCCCTCTATCCTCCTTCCCATAACCTAATTTCCTAGTTCTGGCACAATGCTTTGCATGAGTAGGGGTCATCCCCTGAGTGCTGGTCCGAAATAAAAAAAAAAAAAAAAAAGTGTGGACGCTATGTAAGAGATTGTTAAACAGTTTGTGAATTTTTAACAATAAAAGTTATTTAAAGCTGATTAAATAAAGTGACAATATATTTTACTAACAATATTTTTTACTAAAGTTCTAATTGGCAAGGTTTGTGCTGTAACAAATTGTAAACAAATAAAAACATTTTCAATTTGAAAAAAACTACCATCTGTTTTGTATCGTTCTAAGATTTTTTTATTCCGATTCTATTAAAACAATGTGGAGTGAAACTGTTAGATCAAACCTGATGCAATGGCATAAACAAAAAAAAAAATAAACTTAATACACTTTAGTTAATCGTATACGCTAAAAGTACACAATTGTATATATTGTTTTGTTAAATTGTATATAAAATGTATGGATGAAGAGCATAGGCATGGATGTTTATATAATGGCCTTCTTATGCGCTACATATGGTTCATATACTTACATATGTTACAGCTACATAGTGCTGTCTGCTTATAGAACTATTCCAGCAGCATTTATCTATAAATGAAACCATATGGATGACAATATTGATGTGTACAGTGTGTTTTTGTAGAGGCGGAGAATTTGTTTTCTGCCACAGCTAATTTGACACTTTTAGGTTGTTTTGAGGTATTATCAATAATGTAGGCGGAATAGCGTAGCAACCACTTCCTTAATAGGTCCATTTTCATCACCCTTCTGTCCTCAATGAATGAAGACAGCCGATTTGTAATATACGGCAACATAACTTCAGGTGAGTCACGTGCTTTACTCTTGACTTTATTGATTGACTGGTAACTGTCGGCCATTTTTTCCCATGACATCTACATTTAACCTAGCTAGCCTACTGTTTACTTATTCTAGTGCTGGACACTTATACACAATGCGCGCTATTGTCTCAGGCACATTTTTCAAGTATCATCTTTTTCGACACATATCTTGGTAACACGATACTTGAAGTTTCCATGACCTGTCACTAAGGCAGTTATTCAGCTTAAAGTACTTCTATTATATCTGAGCGGCCTTTCTGCCAAGGGGCTCATTGCGCATGATTCAAGCCTGTCTACTTATAGTAGCTTCCCTCCACCTTTTCAGGTTTAGTGAGTGCAGCCATTATTCGCTCGCATTATGCCATTTCTGGGTTCTGGTCCACATTAAGCGAGGCACATCTGTTAAGTTTTAGAATACATTCCAGTACTTTATTGAAGTACACATTCGCTGGCCCCATGCGATTTATAAATGAGAATCTTTCTTCCATGCACCCGTTTTTCAAGCAGGTAATCCAACCCATGCAGCAATTCTGCAACCGAGACATATTCTTCCAAACGAAGAATACAGAATAGGTTCAGTTCAGTATACACCTGATCCTGCTCTACCGTCCATAAGAGAGCCATCAGTAAAAATACTGATGTCGCCTTCCGCAATGAGTGGCCCATGCAGTCTAACTACATTCAGAATGCTCTTCTGCCCAAGATTCGACCTAAAGCCTGTGTTGGAACTATGCGCATTGCACCAAATATACTCATACAAGCAATCCTTTAAACCCCATCCATCTTCGGATTAATTATAATTTGAGAGGCTTTTTTCCACAGATGAATAAGTTATTATGGATCGCACCATCATTGTGTAAATCCAGTATGCAGCCTTTGGCAAGATTCCCCACTTACAGCCACAAACTCCTTACAATGGTGCAAGATCCCTTTTGCCTTGCGTATCTTTATGTCAATGTGTTCTTTCCAGGTAAGTTCTTATCCAGAGTTACGCCTAGATAATTCACATTTCTTGACAAACTGATTTCGGATCTAAAATGCTTTACGGATCGAAACTCTTTACCCTTCCTTCTTCGAGTGAAAATGTTAGTGTTGGAATTGCTAGACCCTGTTTATTGCACCATGCCTCGATTGTTATGAGAGCCTATTTTATAGAGAGTCTATGAATAGACTCACTTTAGGCAAACGTTAGAAAATTGTTCAAATTTATTATGAAAATCATGAATTAATTCGACAAACTTATCGGACATTACGTGCAATTTGTGGTTCTTATAATCATCTAGAGAAACTAATAATTGTCGAAACACCATTACATCCAGGAAAACTGTGCTTACAAATAACGGTAGTCAGAACATTACAGTCAACGGTGAAAGATTAAAGGAATATACCTATTATGTGGACAACTCGTTCCATGGAACTTTGGAAATACAGCCTGATTTACTGCGAAGGGTATGTGATAATCAGACCCGAAATCATAATTAAATTATCCAAATAATAATTGGCTGGATATTTAAAATATTTTTCACCGTTTTATTTCAACTTAAAGTTTTCCGTCTCTATAAAGAACACCCTTTACAAAATTGTATCCAACAGAAATAACATTTTGTATGCAACCAAGCGGCCGTCTTTAGAACGCTTAAACTGTTCATTTCATTTTTTAAAGTTTTTATTATATTTCTTTACCGTATGTACGTATGTATGTATTTTATTGGACATATTTTACAAACTTACATAATTAAATTTTAAACACACATATACATATAGCTAATTTTATCAGACTAAAATGGCAATTGTTGTTGTTGCTATTGCTTATATGTTTTAGTTGTGTGCAAAAGCTCAATTGTTATTGTGGCTGTAAACTGTGCTAATTTTATTATATTAATTTTATATGAAACGCTATAGCGGCAATACCAAAAGCACAGCAACAGCAGTGGCAACAATAACATCAAACAATATTTTTCAACGAGTTCATAACCATGTCGCATACACACTACATACATTGAACTGGCACATCCATCCACTCTAACGCAAAAATGTGTTAAATAAACCGAGTGAAGCGTTAAAAAGGTTAATGTCCTTTTTGGGCTTCTTGCCGGCAAAGCTAATACTATTGAATTGCGCCGCAATTCTAGTATCTTCTTGAACAAATTATATTGCTGAAAATTGATTTTCTTCATGAAGGCCACAGTGAGGCGGATTGCTGCCTCGACAGCAATTTAAATTATAACACACATATCTATGTATACTAGATATCATTGGTGCGCTTCGCTGCCCCATTCACAAAAATAAAATAAACACTGAAAGCAAAAGCATCCCCATGCTTAAAAATAACTAAGAGAACATTTGTTTATTAGTGTTGGTAAGAATTTGATAGTCCTATTACTCCTAAAGTACTGAACCGATTTAAATAAAATTAAGATTGTACACATACATATGTATGTGTAGAAAACGCTTTAAAAGCATATAATTCTTTTTAAAACCGGTGCAGTATAACGTACGTAAAAGGGATTACAAAAAACGTGTTTGCCTATTAATTATATAGACAAAGGCGTTTTAAATGCCTTGAGGAATTTTAATTTTATTATTTTTTGAATTTTGTATATTTTTAATTGTTTTTTTTAAATTTATTTATATTCGGAATTATTTTGTTTAAAAAACGGCTACTTCCACATTTAACTACCAAACAAGTAATATCTAAATATAATATCTACCAATAGTAATAAGCTACATAATAGATTATTATTTTTATAACACTGCAATTATACCTTATGTCTCTTTAAAATGGTTTTTTTAGCACGCTAATAGGCGCGCTGCCGTGAAACTGTTGCAGCCGGGATCGGATTAACAATGTTGGGGAAAACTTTACCCTTTCATAACTTTCTAAAATATATTTTTATACTATTGCATCTTATATGAAAGAAAAACCTACATAAGTAAAGTAAGTACAGCATATTTAAGACGCAGTCGCTTGAAACATCTTGACAGTCAATCAGCCCAATTCTGAATAGAAATTCCCTGGGAATTTTCTCCCTATTCCCTGTTCCCCTATTCTAAATAAAAGCTCCTGGGGCAATTTTTCTCATTCCCTTTTCCCTTATTCTTAATGAATTTCGAAAATGGGAAATTTTTTCCTGGGAAAAAAGTAGGTATATCGAATGGCAATTTAAGGAACAATATGATGACAAATTTTGGGAAAAATTTCGCCACAAAATTCAAACATTTATTTAGTTGATATTTTTTTAAGAAAAAATGTGATATTACTCATACTTTTAGGTCAAAAACAACAAACAGAGTTTTAAATTATAAGTTTTTTAACTCTTTAACTCTTTCCTTTTAATTTTTTTGTTTTCTTTTAACAAAATATAATAAAGTTGTCAGACCTGTCACAGAATCCAAGTCGGTTTTGCTTTTTATCGGACATACAAACCAATATTGGTTTTATTTGGTGTCATCGAACCAAGTCGGTTTGGTTATTTTCGAAGGGAAATAAAAACGATATTCGAATCAGCTGTTGTTTATACTGAGCGTTCATACTTAAAGCTGCTTTGCAGATTTATAGCATATTATCGATTAAGCAAATACGCTTTCCGAACGGCCGTTGGCACAATCAAAGGACACTTGCCACGTTCAAAGATTCTGCCATTGCTGCAACTTGCAGCTTCTTTGCTATTTTTAGCTGAAATCCTATCAGAGATCAGACGGAGTTCTAGTATTCTAGGTAGAAGCACGATCTCAAAAATTTAACATGATGTGCTTAATGATGTGTAAAACCGAAAACCGACAATAATTCAAATTCGAACTTAAAACCAATAATATTGCGTTTCATGACACCAAAGTATTTTTTTGTCGTCTTAAAATCCTATACTGACTACATTGGATTCTGTGACAGCCCTCTATACTTGTTTTCTTTTATTTATAAAGTTTTATAGGATAGAATTTTATTAGAGATTATTTCCGATAATATTCCTAATATTTTGGGCAAAGGACAAATATTTGGACGCTTGAACTATTTAAATTGTCCATACCAGCATTGTATTTAAAATTAATGCTGATATTAGAGAACGCACACCAAACATTTGTTATTTTGGCTGTCTTTTCTGGGACGAAGTGCGTAGTGCGTATTTTTTAAGACGCTATTGGTTTGTTCAACCACATTGCGGCACTTGGAGTGAATTTTATATGGACGAAGTCATCCTGTGGGTTAGAATTCACGGTCAAGAGTAAAGTTGTCTAGTAAAACAATAATTTATGAAAACCTTTTGTTTTCATTCAGCCCGAGGTGCGCTTTCAATTCGCTGAAATTCCGGAAGAAAGATTCGTCACACGCACTGGAATGTTAGCAGAGTCTTTCAAGAAACATTCAATTAAGTTATTAAAAGTTCTTTAGTTAATATTTAAGTTATATTTTGGATATTTCTAAAAGCAATTTGCAAATTTGTAGTCAAAACAAAACAGTTGATTTCGAATATTTATAATGATCTCACCCTTGTTACTCCTTTCCCGCAACTGTTTAGCATAGGAGGATTTTATTCCCGGGAAAAATGAATACCTAGGGAGATCATTTCCCTGAGAAGATTTAGAGTTGGCGTGAATATTATAGTCAAAGAATTTAAACGGTTCGGATACATTGATGAACGAAGTCAGTTTTTGATTAATTTTATTTCTTAAAAAACTAAGTTCATCCGCGGCATTTGTAATTATCAGACTTCTACATAAATATTTGCAGTGGTCTGTTTATACGATTTCTAGGCAGACATAATTTGATTTTTACGACATCCTCTAATTGCAAAATGAAGTTTTAAAACTCAGGCGCAATAGCCTCGGAATATTTTTTTATAAACTTTGTGCAAGCGTGTCCACTTTCATCGTTGGACTTTCTCGAAAAATCTATTACAAATCTAAAGAGTTAATTAATATCCCGATAAACTTCTAGTCACTGTGACAATCCTGCACACAGCATGTCTAGTACCGATAATTAAGTATCAACTTTTATCTTAATTTTTTCTTCGGTGTTGTACACAATAATATATTTATTCAAACAGAATAAATAAACGTTTCAAAATGGCAAAAAAAACCTTACGTAAGGCGCCCTCACCGAACTTAAGGTGGGTGCGGAGGGAAACAAATTAATATCGTAAAGGGCAATAGGTTTGTTAGTACTTTAAAAAGGCTTTTATCCCAATTAAATTGACTGCCAAATTGAGCTGCCACCAGTTGATATTTATGCTGGAGTCCCCCTAAGATTTGGATTTTCTAATTCGGAAAGAGAAGAAAGCCTGTGGCTTTAATAAAACAAGTATAACTCAAAAAATTATTCCATTTGTGTTTAATTACATTTTACGTCTGGAGTACTTTCCCACAGAGTAGAAGCTTTCTTTGATAACAATGATTACGTAATTATGCCTTATTACACCTACAAACGATCTTATATCTGAATATACAAATGTATACCTACAATATTTTTATCTACGTTTGCCGTTTTGTTGTTTATTAAATTTAATTAACTAAAGAAAGATAAGAACTTTTTTTATTTTTTGCTGTAGTTGTAGTTTTTGTTTTTACTTTTCTTGCATCAACCTTTGATAAGATAACAACAGCAATCTACTATTTTTTCTCTTTTATGTAGAGTGTTCCACACATTTATTGCTGGCTCTCTTATGCACGGAAAAGCTGGAACTGTGCCCATCGGGAAAATAGCCATTATATATTATTTTAGAAAGATATTACCCTTGAAATCGAGAAGGTAATTTCAACCGACACAAAAAATAAAATATAGATTGATTACCACGTATATACATATATTCTCTAATTTTCAGAAAAAGAATGTACTGTTTCTTCGTGTTTTTCCCCTTATTTTTTCTTAAAAAAAAAGATTCGTTGTTTCACATCGTCAAAAAAATAAATAAAAATGTGTATATAAATAATATAAATAGGTATGTACAATATTTTATAATTTCAAAATAATGAATTCTAAAATTCGTTCGCAGGATACAGTGATATAATGCTATAATTTCCTAGGACATGTACTGTGTTATGGGTAATGGATAATGGAAGCAGAATATTATACATTTATTGTATTACCTACTCGTTTCTTATTGATTACCTTTTCCCGCTGGGTGTTTACTCAGTTGAGCTGAACCTGGCCTGAATTTTGCATCAGGGAGAATACGTTTCCATATGTAAGGCAAACATACTAAGGTTGATGCATGCCCTGGATCATAAATCGGAAAGTCATTTGCAGTGAAGATTGATTCTCATTTCACTCAACATCCAGTGTTTAAAATTCGAAAGTTGTCTAGCTATAGATTGCCGTTAAAGAGATCAGTGAAGAGCTACTGTTCTGGAGATACAAAAGGTCACGGAATTATCAAAGTGCCCTTGTAGCCCTTGGGCCGCTTTGGTATGCTTCTACAGAAATACTTCCAACCTATTACTTTTAGGTTGGGAATATTTCTATAGGCTTTTAAAGGCCTCTTTACCTATAGTATTATTATTCTTTGAAATACTCGTTTATCTTTATTTATTTTAATTATGTTTTTATCTTAAATAAAAGCTGTTGTACTATTAAACTTTTATTTGTTCTTAAAGCAAAAAACGTTTTAAGACGCTAGTCTTTTATTTATTTAATGACTAATTTACACATTATTAATACGAATCTGATAAGTTGACATATTTTTACCGGTTTTCTAACTGTCTTGTGTTGTTTTTATATTCATTTAGTTTTTTTTGTTTTTGTTTTTATAACGTCCTTTTCAAGGCGTTGCCAGAGTTATAATTATTATCAAATGTTTGATGATTCTTAGGGTTATTATATTGTTAAGTTTTTCTTATGAAATTTATTTTAATTGCAAAATAAATGCACACAATTTATTTTCCTGCCGATTATACACTTATTTGCTTACTGAATTTCCTTATTGACTACAGTCGATATTGTGAACTCATTTGTATATAATCGTTAATATAAAACCAATGGACAAAATCATTTATAGCAATTATTATGATCTGACAACTGCAGCAACATTTGTTGTTTTTAAATTTACTGCATGGATCGCGTTAGCCTAGCAGGTTGTGTAATAGTATTTTCAATCTGGGTGTTTGGGGTTCGGTTCTCACCGTAGACTCTAATGAGTGAAGGTCTTCAAATTAACTTGGCATATAATTCGCAATTATAAATTAATAATTAATAACTAAATCTACCTCATACCTCCATGTCAGGCACCAGTACTTACATACTTACCTTATATACAAATCAAAGCTCTTATTTTAAAATGAACAGACATGATATTAATGTCCCAAATTACTCCGACATTTTCTATTTTTTACTTGTTTTTATATTATGTTGTATAGAGGCAATAAAAATATCGGCAAATTTTTTTTAAGAAACCACTAACTGCGAAGCTTTGTGTGCTTGTCTGCAGAAAACACTCAGAGTCATTGGTGGGAATCGAACTTGCAACCCTCAGACTGATGGATTAGCGCACTACCAATCGAGGAACGCTAATATTTATTAAATATTTATGTCAGTATTGAGGGCCGGAAAAATATGAAGTTTATTGCATTACATAACTTTATATGTGAATAACGTTGAAAATTTCTCACTGCTCTCGTTCAGAAAATCAAAACTAAAGAATTTCGTAATTACTTTATTATTGTTGTTAAATTTAAATTTTAAATTGTTCACAAAGCAATTGAAATTACTTTTATTCATTGAGATATTTTTTATAACTACTACCACAAAATCTATTTTTATTTTTGTTAATAAAATATTTTCAAGTATTTTTATTACGATGCCTGAGCAAATTCTAATATTAAATATTAGATGAAATAAAAAATTATCTTTAATAAAAACTAAATCAGGTTTGTATAAACAAAAACAACTTTGAATGGAGATAAAGTTATCATGATAAAAACACCACATACTATTTACATAATTTTCAAAAACAATACTACAAATATTTTTATATTATAATTTCTAGTCTAATACACAGAGCGGAATGGGTATAAAAAATAGCGGAAATTTAAATTGTTCATTAAGATCAATTATGTTCCCTGCAAATTAATACCACACTTCTGCCACTGCTTCTTCCATGCTTTTTTCTGATGGTCTGACCAGTGCTTCTGGGGACGTTTCTATGAAGCTCAGTGGAGACTGCCAATGAGTTATTACTTATTTCCAAATCCACATAAAAGTGACTAAATATGCAAAGTGGTGTAACACTTAAAATTTACTTTGGCGAAGGGTATATAAGATTCGGTAAAGCTGCACATAGCACTTTTACTTGTTTTATTTAAAATTTATGATTATTTCAATATAAAGGCGCAATGTATTTTACTCAAAGTATTAACCGTTCGAAGTTAATAATTTTCTAATCTTTCTAACAATTAATGGATTCCATCACAAAAATACTCCTAATCACTTTAGGCCACGTAATGCTGGATCTTCTCCCATGAATTCTTTTTGAAATTGGGTCTTGATCGTCCAAAGCATTCTTGCGGAACAATGCGGAAACACTCTGTTATTGACAGCTTGCTTCAACCAAACTACAATTGTTTCTGTGCCGGATCTATTTAAAAAGGATAAAGTAAATCTTTCATAAATTGCCTTTTTTAACACGAAACTTTTAAATTTTGAAAAAGATTAGTAGTCAGTCCATCGTAAAACGGTAGGAATTACATAGTGCATATACCCAATAATATGGGAATTAAAAAATTGAGAAAATTTCCAAGATAAAAACCCTAGTTCTGGTACATACATACATACATACATACATACATACATACATACATACATACATACATACATACATACATACATACATACATACATACATACATACATACATATGTATTTCAACTTGTGTTTTAAAAGTTTGTTCAAATCTAAGATCGTAGTTAAAGATTTGTTGGCCACCAGATACATCTGTATGTGTTCTGCAATATTGGATCAGAGAAGCGATGCATGCTAAAACTTAAATATTTGTCGTAGAACAGTCGAGAACACAATTTAATGTCATACGAATCTTGTTTTTAGTAAACAAATGTGAAATTAACAAAGAAAGGGGAACCAACATGATTCATTATTTAAAACTCATGTTTTTTTTTAAGAATATGAATAACCTTGACTATTAAAAATCTAACAAAGATTTGTGAAAAAAATACTCTTATACCTATTGGACTTTATTTCTATTAGGCTCACACACAACCATACATTTACAAGTAGATATTCATCTACCTGTTTGTAAATAAACTGCACGTGCAGTAAACCAGAACGAAATTTAAAGGATAATTTTGTGTTCCTTAACGAAAAGGTATCCTTTTTCTTTTTTAATTTTTATATGTTCAATTATGGTTCTGTCTGACCGCTACAATGTTAATTTTGTATAGATATTATTAGTATTTTGTTTTTAACAAATTATAACAATTAAATATGTATGTATGTACTTACATATTTTTGTATGTATGTACATATATATTACTCCTGGGCACAGGTACTCCTAGCAGCATTCCATACTCCTGTATTATTTTTGTATGTATGTACATATATATTACTCCTGGGCACAGGTACTCCTAGCAGCATTCCATACTCCTGTATTTTTGCAAACGCTGTTATTGATTACGTAATATTACGCAATTTACGTAATATTAATGCAAACAATTTTTTCTTAGTTTTAAATATGTTTGTATATAAGTAGGTAACTTAGAAATATGTAACAATTATTTGATATAATGATATATGAGGTGTGTTTGGATTTTTGAATTTTCGCGGGTTCTGTACATTCGAAATCGAAATTTTTTTTATGTTGGTACACATGTGTTAGTCATAAGTTGGCACTATCAGACAATTAGGGATTAGTAATTTGTTGAACATATTTAGTAAATATTTACAAGGCATTTTCTTTTAAACTGTAAGGACTAGTTTAATTACTGATTACTTTTTTTGAAGTTTAATGTAATGTGTTTTGTAATGAAATTTGAATTTGGGACATAATTTGGCAATGACAATATGTGACAAGCACTTTTTCAGTATTGCCTATTTTTTGCTGGACAGTGAGTTCGGTTTTCACCGAACTGACCGAACAAAAAACCTAACATCAGTTAGGTTTTGTAAAAGCTCTTCAAAATGAGGTATGGTCAGTGGCCTGTTGAAATAACTTTTTTGAATTAGGTACATACAGATATCTTTTTTAACCGACCTTAAAGAAGGATAAAGGTTATCGATTCGTCTACATTTTTTATTTTTGTAACTTCAAATTCCGTAATTTCTAATTTCCGATCTTGAAAGATAATGTCTTGAGATTCTTATGCAGCATATGCGAATTTTAGCGTATGTATCTTTTAAACCGTAAAACACAGTCATTTCAAATACATACATACATATTCACAAAGTGTACATTATGCTAGGAACACAACTGTGGCGAACGATGAATTTTGGCATTCTGAAACGCACGGAAAATGAGAGTTTAATGAAGGCATAGTAGGCCTTTATAAAGACCTGAAGTAAGAAGGCCTTTTTTGGTTTTGCCACTAGCTATGTTTGCATGTACATACATATGTACATAGAAAACGCCCTTATACACCAAAAGTGTATTAACTCGACATTTTTATGTTTTTACTGTTTTGGAAAAATCGACCTTTAGTATTTGTTATCTGCTAGAAAAAACTCTTATTGCTTTAACTTGTTTTTTTTTTATAAAAGAAAGAATAATTTAAAATATGTTTATAATAATTTAAAATATGTAGGTATGCACACTTATGAAAAATTTAAAAGCTTATTTTGCCTCTGCTGAAAATTTTAAAATTTTGGGTTAATACACTACTGTTAAACAAATGCGATGTTTTTTTGTTTACGTATGTATGTTTACGTGTATGTTTCAACACTGTACATGAATATCGATGCACGTAGCAAACTTTTATTTTAAGTTTTTAAATAATTTACAATTTTGCATGGTGGGAAATTGTAAAGACAGAAGTACCGAAATAAGCTTAACGACCAACTGTTTACACCCAGGCCATGATTGAAGAGGCACAACAATTATTATACGATGCACATACATATGTATATATATATACATATATATGTACACATACATACATACATTTGTATATTATTGTTTTTATTTTATATTTTGCAGTTGAACGTGATCAAAGGCAAATACAAATTTATTTACACACATTCACACTTAGCAACAAAAAGCAAAAGAGAAAACAAAAATTTAAAACTAATTTACAATGGTGGAATGAATGGATGGTTGTTTGGTTGAATAGATGGATGATGTAAACGAACGGTAGCAAGTGTCATTCAGTCTACGATGAAATATGAGAAAAGAATATGAAAATCTGATGAAATAAAAAAATAAATTGTAAACATACAACAAATTTATTTTGTTTGCGAATGGATGGTTGGATTTTAAAATCCATACTCACAAGCAAACATACATACATACATACATACATACATACATACATACATACATACATACATACATACATACATACATACACATATGTATGTATGAAACAAAATGATTTAACAAAATTGAACATGAAATTTTTGCCATTTGTACAATAATAACTGATGACATTTATTTTAGATTTTAATAATAGTGATTGATCAATATCTTATACACACATACACACACATGTACATATGTATATATGGATGGATGGATGTATGTATGTATGTATGTATGTATGTATGTATGTATGTATGTATGTATGTATGTACCTATTTATCTTACATTTATTTTAACGATACACGCTCTACTAGCGGCATATTTAAAACGGTGTTTTTATACCCCTCATCACAGTCGGAAGGGGTATATTCATATATATACATATGTATAGGTATATATGTTTATATTAGAGGTTGAAGTCCAAGTCACCAGAAGAGGTAAATAATACTTGAACCCACCAATATATCAGAGAATTCTGTCGAAAATTTTGCTATTGAAGTTCAACAACATCGGTCCATGGCATTTGAGACAACTGTCAATAAACCCCAAAAAACTTAATTTTTTCGCATTCTCACAGGTTTTTGTTATTTTTAACCGGTTGTAATTTTTTGGTTTTACTTTTTTTGTACAAATGAAATTAAAAGCCATAAATCTTCAAATAAAAGATAATGTGTTGTGGAATTTTTATAAAAGATTTAGCACGGCCGAATATAGAATTATTTCCGGCTTTTTTAAGTTTTACAACTTTTATTCGAAATATGTATGTGTTAGTGTATTTTAAATAAAAAGGAAAACTTAAAATGTTTGCTGAAACATATTGCTTCATTCAATTAGGTACTGTCCCTCTTTGTCTATGACGTTTTGTCATCATTCAAGCAGAGTCATAATTCCACGTTGATAAAATTTATGAACTTTGCTATCAAAAAAAAAAATTAATTAATTGTTAATCAGCGTCATTAAAAGTTTTACCATTAAAGTGTTCCGAAAAAATGGTGATCTGAAGTCCTAAACTCAGGACTATATGGCACTTAATATTGGCCACCAGAACGAATTCTAGTAAAACAGTTTTGACTTTGACTTTCTTTCAAGTATTCTTTATAATATACATACGACACATGACTTTTGTTGTGCTTGCGATGCGTTTTTATCTTTTGGAAAATATTGGAATAAAAATATTGGAATAAAATTGCCCATCTCCTTCTTTCGTTTTTCAATTGGCATAAAAATTAATGAAAAAAAGAATCGATATAGAATTTTTAGCATAAAGAAAGAATTTATTGATTGTTTTATTCGACTTTTTACTATATAAAATTATTTTTTTTTTATTTGGGCTCGAGGACAAATGAAAATAAATAATTTTTTAAAGAAAGAATGTAGATAGGGTGCTTTGAACGCGTTAACGAAACAAAAAAGAAGTGTAAAGGCCATCGATAACTAATTTTTTGCCAACCCTAAAATATATTGAGATAACAAAGGCCCCCAAACAAAAAAAGTGGTTAAAATGAAAATACATTGGTTTCCTAAATATTTAACAAAGTGACACAAACCTACCTTGTTGAAAGCTGGTATGCTACTGATTTAAAATTTTTACATGTTTTGTTCTCTGTGAGATTCTCGTTAAGATTGTGTATGCGCTCACAGACCCTTAGGGGTTCGCGTGGGGGCTCTTGTTTGTAAATATAATTTACGGCATGTGAGCACAACGCTGGCTCTAATGTAGCGAATTCTGGAAATCCAAGTTTCGAACATATTTTTAAGGCGCATCTCAGCAGTGATTCAAACTGTTTTGTGATTCGTCTATTGTTGCGGGCTTGTTCACATAAACGAATGACTTCACGTTACCTTAGAGAAAATAGTCTAAAGGTGGTTAATTGACTACGAGGTCTGTTCAAAAGAAAAGGTGAATTTTGAAATTTAATTAAAAGTATTTATTTATTCATTAATATCCGTTTTGTCTTCTAAGTAATTCCCCTCAGATATAATGCACTTAGCCCGACGCTTTTTCCAATCCTCTAAGCACTACTGAAATCCGCTTTTCGGTGTGGCCGTCAGCTCGTTCTTCGATTCTAACTTTGTTTCTTCAGTTTTGGGAATAAGGTGGTTGATAATTTTTTAGGCAAAAAAAAAAAATCACGAACAAGCAAGTTAATGTGTGAGCTGGTGCATTAGCGTGATGCAGAGTCATGATTTTGTCCACAATTCCGATCAATTTAGCCGTATTGCTTCGTTGCATAACTACCTTATAGTATTCCTTTTTAACCGTACGACCTCTTGACAGGAACTAATGATGCATGTTACATAAGTGTGTAACATTAATCATCTCGAATGATTGAAGCGCTGCATGACATGTAGAAGTAGAGAGATGACTAAGATCTCCAAACATATCTAGTGATCGGATCGAAAATATGTCACAGAGTTTACTTTTGTTTTCAAATCAGTTCTGCCTGACTATTTTTCACTACAGGTCTCGTTCAAACAAAATTGTGAAATCGCATTTCTCTGCAAAATTTTAAAAGACTATTATCGGTTTTAAACAAAAATCTAGTATAAAATAATTATTAATACTAATAATCTCTTAAATTGTAATTTTCTACAATTAGCAATATATGTATGTATGCATGTATGTACATATGTTATAATAGTAAAAGTACAATTCTTGTGCTATTAAAACTCTGAAAAGTGCCCCGATACGATCAAGTGTAGTTTATGGTAACCCTATGTCCTCTGTTCCGTTTTTACCTAAAGAGCGTGCTTTTGAAAATATTAGGGATGGAATTTTCGCGCTCAGAAAATTTTTAGATACCCGAGATTATTGGAGATAATCCCACAATATTCCAGTACATCCTTAGAACATTCAGAAATGTTGTGGAACCTTCGAGAGTAGTGTGGAATGTTCGGGAAGCTTTATTGTTTGTTTTTGCATCAATAACGGCTAAACTGCATAATCAACTTTAATAGAAATTGAAACGTTGATGGATACATACATATATATGTACTTACAAACATATCGTCACCTGCAGTTTTTCAAAGTTTACTGGAACGAAAATTACATATTGTACAATATTGCAAATAGTTCCAATTGTAATTTATTTCAAAAGGTAGGAATACCGGTATCGCCTATTTTTTATTTGAGTATCAATATCTTTTATCGTAAAATTCATCGATGATGGGATAATTGTTATTTAAATGACAAGCATAGCAAGGTATTCAAAATAAATATTCAGTTATAGGTATCTAGCCCATAGAAAGTATCAGTACCCGAAGGGCTTAATAATAAAGGAAGAGTTCATTAAAGCTTCTATATTGAGTTTGACATTAAGGGAAAAGAAAATGTCAAACTCCATATAAAAAAAATTTCAAAATTTTCGCTTTAAGATTAAGCCCCTTCGACTGAGACTGCATTTTGCCATGATCTAGCATTAATATTGCAATGGTTATCTGGTGTTTGGTCTAAACAAACAGGAGGGATTTAATATTTATTTAAAAATTTTTAATTAATAATTAATAACATACATATACATATGTATGTATGTATGTATTTAATTAATATATATGTACATAAATGTATGTTTGTATGTAGGTATACAAACGTTGAAGGATTAACACCACGAGACATACATACATAGGTATGTACATACAGATAGAAATACAAAAATATAATAATATTAAATTATGACTTTTTATGTAAATAGGTACATACATACATACATACATACATACATACATACATACATACATACATACATACATACATACATAATAAAGTAGAATGAAGAATTGTCTAAAATAAACAACTTTAAAAGAAATATTAAGATAATTTTAATGAAACCAAAAATAAAACAAAAGCAAAAACAAATACACTTACATTTACAGAAACAACAACTTAACTGACAGTTAAAGAAAAAATAATAGAATAAAATTTACATATTAAACTAAACAAATAAAAGAAAAACTTAAGTAAAATAGACAAGAAATAAACAGAAAAGAAGAAAAAACTATAAAAACATTCCATATGTTAAAAGAAAAAAATAAAAACTTTTAGAGAAGAAAAAGAGAAAAACCGGCAGCAATATACACATGTGTACATACATGTATGTATGCATGCATGTGTACATATACTATATATGCACATACATACATATATTTATATGTATGTATGTACAAACCAACAAACATAAACTGACAACACTTTGAAAATGTTAATATGTATGTATGTATGTGTTTAAAGCGTCAAACTGAAAAACAGATAGACAGACAGACGTGTAAACAGTTTGTTTATTCGGGCGAAGCGGCCGAAAGACCAATTGACGGTTAGATGGGCTTATGAAAGATTTGTTTTAATATGTGCATTAACTATGATTGTGTTTGTGCATCATTTCAAACAACAACACTTGTGATGACGATTTTGAAAAAAAAAAGAAATATTGACGGGGAGATGGTGGAGGAGGAAAAACGGGTACTTCTAATGACAGTTTTCACAATGCATGAGTGAACGTAAACGATAATAAAAATACAAAAACACACGACATACAAAATGTTGCTACAACAACAATGTGAAAATAAAACTCGTATAACATGCAAAAAGACCAGAACTTGGGCCAGCAAATAAGTATAAGCAAATAAACAAACAAACAAACAAACCAACCAACCGACTTAGCAACTGAACGGGCGACTTTAAAATGAAAAAGTCACGTACACCACACAGTTGAATTTATACATACATATATATATGTATGTATGTATATAGGTATGTGCATATGCATTTATATATATATGCTACAAACTTACAAACATTTATTTTTCTCTTCTTTAAACTACCACATCATTACAATTAAACTTTTAAAAAGAAATTTCACTCAATTTTCATCATGTTTTTCGGGTTTTTTGAAAAATAAAATGAGCATAAAAATCCACTTTTTAGGGAAGGAGCAGAAAAACTTGAGCAAATACTACTTGAAAAGAGAGTTGTCATATTTTGTTAAATCGCGCCAAACGTGGCGATTTTTCAACTTCATACTTTAGGTGACATTCGAACACAGTAAAGAGTTTTCGAAACAAAAATGTTCTATAAACTATCGATAATACTAAATATGACGGATTTTCATTTACACGAAACATTTTCTTGACAACAAACATTCGAAAAGGTTTCATTAACTTTGCTACGAAATGGATAGCTTGTTGCGGGGGGTTTTGATTTTGCAGAGAAGCCGGGACAGAAAAAAAATTTGAAGCTGGCGAAAAGGGTTGGAACCCACTGAAGAGATGAAAATAAGTGCTAGATGGAAACCTCGCCAGGTCAACCGGTCCGTAACAAGCTTTGTAGATCAAAACTGAGCGACACATATTGGATTGTCGACTTCGAATGTTTTCAAGCAAAACGTACGATATAAGCTAGCAGGCAATATCACAAACAAAAGTCTTGGTGAAGTGGGTTATTTGGATTTGGTTGTTGCCATGGTAATTTATAAAAAATAGTGGACGATTTGATGGCTATTTTTAAGTTATTTTTGGGTCAAAAATTACGCAGGGACGAAACGAGATAAAACAATATTCTTTGTTGACTTTCATGAATACAAATATATTATTTAATGTTTATAATAAATTTTGCCCATCTATACATATAATAAAATAGTAACTCATTACCGTCTGTCTGTCTGTCTGCTTTTCATTTGTGTTCGCATCTTGTAAAAACTAATAGATGGATTTTAACATAATTTTGTGAGGTGGTACCTTAGCATCCTGGTTCCAATATAGGATACTTTTTTCCGCAAAAATATCTCATTTCCTAGAGAAAGTGGAGAAAAAGCAGTGAAAAAACGCATTTTCCGGTTTAAAGGTCCTGCAATTTTCGGTTTACAACTGGAATATGTTAAACACTATTGCATGACATTAGACGCCAATTGAAAATAATATGTATTTGATTTGAATTCTTACTTTGTGGAATTAGAATGTTTTTAGAATATTTTAAACACCTTTTACAGAGCTTTACAAATAATGTTTAGAATTTTTTATAAATGTTAAAAGTTTATCCAGGGATGGGTACCTTTATATAAAGTAAATACATAAACCATAATTGAAGCACTATAAAAATAAGAGTCTTAGGATTGGTGTGGAATACTTTCAAAGCAAAATCGAGTAAAGTATTGTCAGGACGCCCACGACGTGGCGGGCACAGCTAGTCTTACATAATGTTGGTCAAAAGTTGAAAAAGGATGTGATAGATATTTATAAAGATCTTAACGCCTTATTACAGGTTATAAATTTTTTTCTCAAGAAGTATTGAGTAAATTTAATTTCCATGCAGAGGATTCCAAAGAAGAGGGCGGAAATGAATCTATAGGGAATGTGTTTAATAGTTATGTATTAAAACTGTATCTTTAGATCTCATTTTATTATATGAACCAAGTTATCCTATAGTTTACTGAAAGAAAACTTTTAACAAGTTCATAGTAAACCTTGAGTTCAGTAACAACTTTGACTACTTTTTTTATATTTTTGGTGGCAATTTTGACACATTTCCACAAATATTTTTAAGGAATTGGTAAATGTTGTACTCTATGGGCAATACGATACAAAAATGCATATTATGATGCTGTTTAAAATTATTACTCTGGAATACAAACGACTTACGCCAATACAAAAATTAACTAGAATACTTCCTTAAAAATAATCGAATTAATTCCATGTTGATTGCAGAGACTCACTTAAAAACGATGGCCTTTGAGAAAGATACTGAAATAAAAAAGGCCAGTCATACGTAAGACTCCCTTGTAAACTTCTTGTGGGGTTTGGGCAAAATATGATACCGAAACAGGCAATCGATTTGGTGGCTGCTAGTGCGACAATTATCCTAAGATTTGAACTTCGGGATATTAAAATGGGAATAACTGATGTAAAGACCAAGAAGGCACCTGTTTACACAAAACCAGAAATAAAATGAAATTTGAGTTGGCCCTTATAGCTATGGCAACTGCAATTTTTAAACCAAAACACGGAACTATGAACAAAGCAAGTTTCTTGCTGCAAGAATGGTCTTTGCAGAAGAGTACGGACTTCCTTTAAATATTTTGTTCTGTCCCACATAAATCAGACTTACTTCCGGAATGAAAATATTTAAACGACACAGTTAAACTGACTGTTCACAAGGTATATTTTAAAGTGTATTTCAATAAACGGTACATGATATATGTACATATTTTATATATTTTTTTATTTTGACTGTAAACTAAATTTGACAATATAGAACAATTACTGAACACTAATTAAAATGTCGAACACTATTAGTTTTTAGCTCAAGAGTAATTTATAGGAAAACTTTAAAATATAGTGCTGTTGATTATAATACAGAACAAATGATCACCGTACGCATAGCACTAAAAACAATTTTTTTTTTTATTTTTAATGCCATTTTGCGTCTTGAGTACTTTCCTCCTCGAAGGTTTCATGATTCCTGAAACAGAAATATATTACACAAAATAAAATCGTGCAAAAAATCATTTTGTCGATTTTTTCATTGAATTCGCCAGAAAAGGTGAAAACAAATTTGACAACCCTACTTGGAAGGACAATCAAATTTGAGTGACTCTAGGGATGGAGAGTGAGAGAAAAGTAAGATATTAAAGGTTTTAATTGTAAAAAAATAATGTAAGACCAAAATTTTCTTAAATATTGTAATAAATAACAAGCGACCAAATCGTCTAAACAATAATGTATGAAAAGCACTCATTCTCTAGAGTGGTTTATTTCTATACGATTTTCTGCACGAAACACTCGATGGCAATACAGAAACAAACAGCGCATTAATAAAAATATTTTTTTTTAAATTGGCTAATCAATATAAAAAAAATATTTAAACTTTTAAATCTTGTTACAAATAATAAATATGTTTTTGAACCCTTTTAACTATTAATATTTTTTTCTAACAACCTTATTTCAGCACTCAGCTGTGAACCGAAAACTTAGCACAAGGTAGGTTTATTAAAAAAAAATAAAGAAATAAAGTAAAATAAATCTACCTTGACTTAACAAAACATGTGTTATCACAGTTCTCATTTTTGCTCTTGCGCTCTCTCTTATTGAGTTTATACTTAAAGTCATCTCTTTTGGTTAAAAACTACTCAAAACCGCTACACTTCGTAGGACTATAAAAGCCCCGACACACAGCTGTTTAGTTCAGTTACTGTTAAACACTGCTGATATTCACGTTACAACTCTCAAGTAAAAAAAGAAAAGAAAATTATAAATTTTCTAATCAAACTAGATTTTTGCGGTGATAATAATTTTGAAAACAAGATTGTGATTTTCAAACATATAAATGTATATTTAACATATAAAATAATAATTTTTTTTTTTTTACTCAAACAAAAAGAATATCAGAAAGCGTACGTGACCAAATTTGTGCCGGATTTAATGATGAGAAAAAGTGTCATTGCAAATTTAAATTTTTAATAAAATAAAGTAAGATAATAAATCTTACTTGACAAATAAATAGAAACTGTGATTTTTTGTTAAGAAAATAATTTCTTTTTTTTTAACAAAACTGTAAAATACAAAAAAACGTGCATTTAATTTTTTAATACCTATAAAAATATTATTACAAACTGTTAAAAGATAAAACAAAAGAACATTTTGAACATTTTATTTTGATACTAAAGCAAAATTAATCCAGATAAAATGGAAATATTATCTGTGCAAAATCAATATCCTGAACGTTTTAGTATTATTAGTAATACAACAAAAACAAAAGGTAAGTTTTTAAAAATAGTGAAAAAAAAATAATAATGTTTTGTTTTAATGTAAAAGTGTTTAGAGTGTTAAGACCAGATAGACAATGTGTTGTTAAAAATATTCATGGTTTCACAATGCAACCGATCAAGTTTCAAATTGTTTTTTAAAACTCTACAGAAATCATTTTTGCTTAGCTTGATTAAAACTATTTTCGTATAAAGTTTAGTTTACAAGAACTTTGAAATAGGCGAACTAGTAAAACTCACTTATATTGATTTGGACCAAGTTCAACTAAAATCAGTTCCGATTTCTTAGGGACATTCAAAGCCTTTTCTTTAAAATATATCGCACTTGTGCAGCAAAACTTTAAAATTTTCAGTAGACACAAAAAACTTTAAAATTTTACAATTAATGAACGCTATTCTGTGGATTGTTTTGAGAAGTAAAGTTAGGTTTTTATAATTCATTTTAATAAAAATGTCATGCCGATTTTCCGTATTAGATAAAAATATTAAAATTTCAAGTTATTTCACTATTGTTGCACAAGTGCGATTTAGGTAGATATTTTATAATTTTAATTGTTTTAATCAAAACCTTTAATCATAGTTTTACCTAAAAACTTAGGTACAATTCTAAGGAAAGAGGTTTCCTAATGATCTGGCCTAAACAACCAGTGAAATGCGTATTGTAACTAGCTTTTCCCCCAACAAACAAATTACATTCGTATTATAAAATTTATGAGTAATTAGCATAATATTAAATAAAAAAAATAAAAATTAGGTAAAATTCGTTTTCAAAGAATGACTTTCTTGATGGCTTTGGATCACAACAAAATTTCAAAAACATTTCAAAAATCTAAATTCTTAAACTCTTAAAGCTGATGTCAGGGAGATATAGTATACGGGATTGTGTTAAATGTTTAGAATTTATATAAAACATTTTTTAAGGAAGAATCTTTCCAAAAATATAGCCCTCAAACTCTAAGAACAAGTTTACAAAGCCAAAGGCAAAAAGTACTGTTGTATGCTTAAGTAGCTAAATTTTTTTTACAATAAAGTCCTTTTCCAACTTGTGAGTAAAGTCAACAATTGTCTAATATTTGGAATATTTTTACCTAAATTCTCGTTGAAGAGAATTAGGATTTTATTCATTTTCTGTTTTTTTATGAAGATAGGAAAAAAATATTTTACTTAATATTTTATTTAATTTTGCATTAAATGTTGTTTCGATATATTTTTCCGACGCAAGAACAAAGTTTGCATGACTTATAGGCGATTTTAAAATTATTCACTTTATCTAATGGGATAAATCGTTATGGAAAAATATGTCGTGCAACTTCCTATATTTTGAATATAATAAATTACGGAAATAAATTTCGATAAACAGAATGAGAGTTCTGTTAATAGAAGCCTATAACAAAATATTAAAGTTTTAACAAAACATCAACAAACTAAGTTCTTAGTTTTCTTACTACCCTTCTGCGATAGTTCCTCGAGTCCATAAGCGTGTATAGTTGTGAAAATTTAAATAAAAACCATAAAACGAACAATAAAAACAATTGTTGATGAGATTTTGTATTTTCTTTGAAATCGTTTAATTTTAACATAGATATAGATATTTTCTTGATTTTGCAAAATTTGGACGAATGAAAATATTTTTAAACTCCTAAAATTTCAACGGTAAAATATTTAAAATTTTGTATTTATGTAAAATCATTATTATAGTTAAATCGTTTTGAACCCTTTTAAACTTTAAGTTATAAAATAATTTTTAATTATAATTTTGTTGGAATTTATAACAAAAATTATTGAATAGTATAACATAATGACAAAAACATTTTAAAGAAGCTTAAATGGTCTCATAAGCTGTATAAGCATTTAACTTAATTTTTTATGACAATTTCGCTTAACAATTGCCTAAAGAGTTGTTTTAATTTTTGGCATAAGTATGCAAACGTTTAATCGAAGAATTAAAAAAAACTAAAGCGAATTTTGTGATAAAACCTTAAGACGTGTGGTTTCTGAAGCGACCATCAAATGGCAAAGTATAAAGTTTTCAAAAGCAACAAAGAATTGATTTGCGTCGTAGAAATTAATTAACTTCAGTAAGTAAATATTCAGCACTTTCATTTTAAAATTATCATCTCAAATCTTACATTCGAACTTTTCATCAAATGTAAGACATGGCCATCAATCGTTTGTCACAAAAGTGGAAAAAATTAAGTTGAGGGGTTGAGCCAGCAACCAGTGGATTATTATTAAAAATTAACAAAATATTTTAAAAATATAATTTTTTTGGCGATATGCAAATTGGCTTTAACATTTAATGTTAAAATATAATTTAATACCATAAAACATGTACCACTTGGTAGATTTAAAAGATTTAAATGTGATAGAAATAATAATAAAATCTTACTTCGATTTAGCTACGCATCTTTTTTTTTTTAATTTTCAGATTCTTTATAGGTATTTACTGAACTAATAAAAATCATTCACATATTTATTCTAAAATAAAAAAAAATTGTTCCTGCCGGTGCTTTAACCATTTGCTACGGTTATTTCAAGAGTAATTAAGTAATTAATGTGTATAATTTAATACTGGTCAAGATTGATTTGTTTAACTGATTTCTATTTCAAAAACTTTATTTTTCTTTCTTATTAAAATTAGGTGTATTATTTTTTGAGAACAGACAATTTATAAATAAATTATTCCTAGTAGGCTCGAGTTCGTATACTAACAACTTATTAGAGTTGAAGTAATATTTTTATTTTTAACAATGCATTTTCTGGTTAGATAAGTTCTTTGTCAGCAATATTGGTAGTAATTTCTTTATCTAACCAAATTGTGGAAAAATGATTTAAAAACTTAAATAAACTCTTATTGAGTTCAACAATTCGGTAATAAAAAACTAGTTAAACTATATTCTAATAAAAAAGAGTATATCAATTTTTAAAGCCAAAAAATCGAAAAAAACTTTTAATTTTGAAGATATAATAAATTAAAATATGAAAAAATTTTATTAATTAATTAAATTACGATACCTACGAAATATTATTCTTAAAAGAGCATATTTTTTTGGAAACCAGGAAATAAAATTCTTTTAATAAGATACAATGGGACTCATTAAACAAATGTATTTTAAATGCTTAAAATAAACTGATATAAACTGATAATTAAATATACATAATTCCAAAATTGTTTAAATAAATTTCTTCTAATATGAATAAATTTAGTGCCAAAAGTTTTCGAAAGATTTTCAGCTTAATAATAATCATACCTATAAAAAATACATATACATATGATTTTTATACTCGAATAAAACTTAATGAGTTTAAATTACCACACGTATTGCTTCAATATTTCTACATCACGAAAATGTTTTTCGTTGCAAAATTTTTTATAAAACAAATAAATTTTTTTTTATTTTTTTCAAAGTAATCTTTCGAATCTCTAATCAGAACAAATTTTTAGGTATTTATAGTTTCTTTAATATTTATAGTTTCTTTAATAATAAATATTAAATAGAAAAAACTAATTTAAATAATAAATATATTTATAAGTCATGAAATAAAATCAAACGAATTTGCATTTTTAGTTGTTTACTTCAACCCAACAAAATTTCTTTGAGATCTTACTTAGTTACTTGTGTTCCAATTTGAATAAATTTCATCAGCAAATTTATTTAGTTTATTTATAAATACATATAATAAAAACAATCCAACAACACAATAGCACACTAATAAAGAGCACGTTTTTTTTATAAATCTGATGAAATTTTGCCTTTAACTTGCATTCACGTCTCCAGCGTTATACAAACAGACAGTAATAAAAACTATATTTGATTAAATTTTGAACGAAAAACAAAAAAAAAAATGGAAACAATAAAATTATCTTTGTATATGTATGTATGTATTTACCTACATATGTATGTACTTAGAACGAAAATTGTACTTCCGTTGAATATTTTTAACAATATATGTATGTAATAATTAAGTGCTTGTGACGTCAGCACAAGTTGTAAATAGTGTTTACACTTTATTGTTTAGTTATAAAATTTTATTTTCTTATTAATTTTTCAAATATGTATTTATTTATATTATTTTTCTTTTATTTTAGATTGGTCCACATCTTTGCAGGCCACTCGTAATTCTACAAAAACAGATGTTAATATTACAGCATCAACAACAACAACAACAACCAGTGTTAATAATAACAATCCAAATTTTTTGGATGATGAAGAACTCTTATACTGTGATAAAATCGAACTAGCGGCTATTAATGATTTGGCCAGCCGTTTGCTCGATGAATTGCGTGCAGCAAAATCCCGTAACTTAACCTGTACCGAAGTTTCAATACCCTGTGATCTCACCACACGCATAGCGTCCGAAATCATACGTGTCTCAGAACGTGAACCCTGTGGTGTACGTGGCTGCACACTCTACATAGAATTCGAAGAAGAACCCCAAAATTCCCGACGCATTGGCACCCTCAAAGTGGACAATGAAATGGTGTCAACCTTTGAACTATATCTGACGTTGCGTCAGGATAAACGTGGCTGGGCGTCCTTATTGCCGCAATTCATGAAAAACTTATCGCGCAGCGTAACGATAAGTCCAGAATTCAGCCTAACCAAACACAAGCTGTATTCGCCCCAAGACAGCAGTTAGTTTGCCACACATTTAATGCACTGGCTCCTCGAATGGCTGCTAAATATTAGAATTTTTTATAAATTCGAACAACCCCACCTTAAGGCATACAAAAACAAACTCATAATCCGCTCATTGTTACCATTTTTATATTAAAATAAAAAATATATTTAAGCCTAACAAAAGTATCTCAAACATCAACAAACAAGCAATCATGAAAAACAAACACACATCGTCGTCTCATCTCTCATCACTCTTCTCATTGTGAATTCACCACCATATTAGAAGTGTAAGATTTTTAAAAATAGTTTTTAAGTTTTATTCGTTTGTGTTTTGATTTCGAAAGGAACGTAAATTGTGAAAAATATGGTCAGATGTTTGCATTACAACTCCAGAACTTTTCTGGCAAACAAATGTATTTTATGAAAAAGATACATTTAACATTTAAGTTTCTAGGAGTTTGCCATCTACTATAACTCATTAAAATGTGATACTGATTAAGTAGTAGTTGTAGCTGTTAAATAGTTAGCACTAGCTTTTTATTAAAAAAAAAAAACAAAAACAAAAATAAAATATAAAAATAAAAACAAACTAAAATAAAACCAATTAATAATTCCTCGTCCTTTTTCCTTAAAAAACTAAAATTGAAACATTATAAGTAAAATAGCCGTTTTTATGTAAAATTAAAGAATGAAAAAAAAAAAATTAAGCTTTTTTGCAAAAATGAAAAAAAAGAACAATAAACTAAACTGCAAACTCCTCAATATTGTGAATGTTTAAATAAAATTAAAAACAAAAAATTCAAAATTCATTTCAAAACTAAGTATTCATCATTATTAACAACTAAGTATAAAATTACAAATTTTTTAACTGCGTTATTAATTAATTAAACATAAAAATTACTATTAGCAGTAGCATTTTCAAATTTTTTTTCTTATATAAATGTTCTAGTAGTTTTACCAAAATAAAACATTATAAAACCAAAATAAAAAAAATATTAATTACATTTCATGCGTGTTTTCAATAACCATAAAACAAAACAAAAAAATTTAATTACAAATTAAAAAAAAAAAAAAAATACAAAATTTAAATTATAAAATTCCCAGCAATTACATGCTCATCCTAACTAGAATTGAGCAGCTCATGAGCTGTATAAATCATTAAAACAAGAAAAAATGGCCTGTAACTTTTGGAATTGTTATACCCTCATGGCTAACTCCTCTAAATGAATGTACAGCTCATGATCTACTCAACACTATAAAGTGCAACAAAAAAAAAAAAAAAAAATTCAAATGCAAAAATAAAACAAAAAATCATTGATCTTTAACTCTTTAAGTGTGTATTAATTAGTATTTAATAGGATTTCAAAATAAAAACAAATTAACAAATTAATTTATTATTAATAAACATAAAAAACATATGTTTAACAACAAAAATTTTATTATCTCTATGTATGTGTAAAATGTATTATTTATTAAATTATAACAAACAATAAAAACAAAAATATAAAAAAAGTTTGTACCAGCACAGAAAAAATTAAAAAAAAGTTTTTTATTTCAACCGTAAAAAACGGTCAAAAAGGAATATTTTCGTAAAATGAACTCACAGCAACATTGTGTTTTTTCACTCTGTAATAGATCTTCTTTAGCTTCGTTTTAATCTGCATCATTTCAACAATTTTTTATAAATGTGTGAAAAAAGATTTATCTCGAAAATGTAAATAAAGTGAAACAAAACATTTAAATTTTAACGGCATTGTTGTTGTCGCAATAGATTTAAATTATTTTTTTTCTCGTTTCAGTTTTTTTATGTTTTTAATAAAAATAATAAATCTTTAATGGCGTGAGCTTTTTTTTGGCAATATTGCACGTAAGGAAACCAAAAAATAATGGGTCTAATTATTGATTCCGCACAGAACGGAAAATTCAACGGAAAGAAATATCGATCTATATGCATATTGTAATTATTCATTCCTGCGGTATACGCTTTCCGCGAAATCGATTTAACATCTCTGAGTTGATGTGTCAGCTGTTGCTGACAAAAGACATTTGAAATTTTTTTCACAAAAACAAAACAAAAAAGTACGTACATATACATAAGTTTAACGAAATATTTATGATTAATTCTACAGCTTTCAAAAAAATGTTTGTTGAAACAAGACAGCATTTAAATATATTTTGTCTGAGCTTGAGTCTACGAGTTCAGGAAGTGATCGGCAAGGAGCACTTTCTCCAAAAGATAAACTTTCGGCTTGTTTAAGGTTTTTTGGTTTTTAAATTTATTTTGGAAGTTAATTTGCTCTTCAAGCAGTTCTGTCTTTTGTTATCTTCGATTTCTTTTCAAAGTACGCGAATTCACATTTGTGGAAGGACTACTCTCTGCACTTATTTCTATTTCCCCAGTTTCATGTGTAACTATGTTTTTTTTTTACCGACAAATCAGTTTCCACTGTTGTTGCATTTTCATCAAGTGACAAATCTCTTTCTGAAAGGTTTAAAACTGCATCCGTTTTCGGCAACAGATTTCTCGAAATGCCGAAATAATTTATATGTATATGGCATTCCGTGAACAGTCGTTTTTAAATTAAAGAGAGCGCTAACTTCTTCTTCTATTTCAGTTAGTGGAATTTCTCTGTATGGACCTCCTGCTGTTCCAGAAAAACTGTTTATTCTTCGATAGTTTTTTTTATACCACATTTGTAATTCGTCCATAACTACAATACAAAATTAATTATTGCGTAAGAAAAATGAAAAAATATATCTACATTGCGGAATTAATAATATGGCAATACTGTCATTGTAGAGATTATACCGCAACAACGGAAAAATACGGCAGCAACGGAACCAATAATTGCAAATTTTGCTTCCGCACAAAAAATGCTTTCCGCAATCGCGGAACGAAATCAATAATAAGACCCAATATAAATACGTATATGTGTATATAAAAAAATTATAAAATTTCATTAAGAAGAAGAAATTGCTGGTATTTAATATAATTTACAAATAGTTTATTTGAAAGTTTAAAATTAATAAAAAAAATATGTTTCATTTTTTACGATTTCCAAAAAAATAATTTTCCTTTTCGAATTTTTTTAAAATGCTTACATATGTATATTTTGACATATAAGTATGTACTTATGTGTGCATGTATGAGTGTTTTTATTTCATGCATCCTTGGCCGCTTAAAATAGCAACTAAAAATAGTTAATTACCTTAAAAACTAAAAACAAAGATTAAAGATGACTAAATCTCTTATTTCCATCTTAAAAACCGGCTCTTAGTGTGTTTTGTTTACTAGTTGTGTAATGGTTTGGTGTACTTCTTAAGGAAAAAAGACCTCAAAATGAACGTAAGCAATGTTGTTGAAACATTTTGTGTTTTTTGGTCGTTTCTTTCCAAGTCGAGCAGGAGCTCGAAATTCCCTCCGAAACTTTCGCCTTGTAACCGCTGACTACTCGCGACTGCCACTAGCAGTTACCCCGCATACTTACGGGCCGTACCACTGCCCGCAACCTGTGACGTGTCCGGTAGCGCTCCCACAGGCAGATAATAAACCACGCGTGATCACATCGATAATCTGGCTTGAATTGTTATCCGCAATTGGGCGGAAATGAACAGACATGAATTCAATGAAATATTATAATTAGCGATTTATGAACTTAGTTTTTTGTGCTTATTCAGTGCTTCATCAGATAATAGTATACGAGAAAATTTGTTCCAATCCTCTTATAAAATTATGTCAATGTTGGAACTAGGACACTACCAATGGAAACATTTCTTTTTTTTTTTTTTGAAAATACCAACAAAAATGAACAACTTCTCAGCAGTTTCTGATGGCTATGTTGGGTCAAAAAATGAAAATTTTAATTTTAAAAGTCGAATATCTTCCAAGTCTAAAAACATAGACTATATCTCTCGGTAGGTTTTTTTTGGATATCTCATATTTTAAAAAATGCATTTCTTTCATATTGCAATCTTTTTTACACTTTTTTTGTTGCTTCTACATGTTGTTTTTCTTTGCCTAGAGTATGTTGGTGCATATATATATTAAACGAACCCATTACTCTTGTTTATAACCCAATTAAACTTTATTTCGCTTTATTAAATGATAAAATACTAAGACACTACATATAGATATTCCTATTGGTGTAGTTGAAAATTTATGAAGGCTTCCTGAGACATAAAGATGCAAAATCGTTTATTTTAGTTTATACTCACTGACTGAGTCACTTACATCAATATTATAGGGCACTTCGGTATACACTGTCTCGGTGAGTAAATAACCAGAGAAATCTAAAATCGACAATTATGTATCTAGGGTAGCTCCATAGTTTTAGCGCTAACACTTACACAAAGCATTGTACCAAGCAAGAACTTGGATCTAATTTTGATCTCAGCAATGGAATGAAATAGAAGAATTAAATGCATATATGATATAATATGATATGATATGAATACATGTTGCACATAAAGAAAGCATAATTTTATACCTCTTTAGCTTTCTTTCTAGACTGATTGAACTTCTCATTTAGTCTAATAAGGTACAACTAGTACTAGTACTACGTGCCTTTGTAGATTTTCCAACTTGAAGTTATAAAGACAATATGCAATTTATAAAACTAATATTTCCTAATACTTCCTCCCTGAGGAGCTACTTGCTCAGAAGCAAGTTCATCAATAAAACATTAATTACAGAAAACTAACATCCTTAAATTTCCCAGATTTTTTACATATCTATATATATAAAAATAAGTTGCATTGTGTTAGTAATTGATGTTCTCTGGAAAAATATAGACTGGATAAGAATACTGGGAGTTGCACATCCCATTAAAAGTAAAAAATTGTTATCGTGTTAACACGTATATTCTAGCAAAAAACAGGTTGGATGGGAACATTTTTGACTTGAGAATAGCGTGCGTTTTCGCGATAAAGGCGGACAGGGGATAGCTAGTATTGATATATAAACGATTCTTATGAATAATTTTCTTTACAATTTTATTTTAACTTATTGAACAAAGTACTTTTGGTGTTAGATAATATATTATGTCATCAAAAATCGTTGGTGAAGTTTGACTGAAACGTGATTATTATATCCAAAAACACTGCACCTCCAAGCTGTACCTTTTCCTGTACCCATGTTAAATATAATTAAAAAAAGAACTTTCATGTTGGAGATATTTTACAGATGTTGTATAAATTTATTAAAACGAAACTTCGTCAAATAAATGGATTAAACTGTACATAGAGAAATGAATTTCCCATAGATAAATAATTTTTTTAAATGTTACATGACAGCATAACAATTTAAATTAAGTAGACATGATTAGATAGGCCCTTGAGATTGCTTTTTCTATGGTCCTCTTTTCAGTTAAATATATAGATAAGTATGACTTCACTCCCAGTATAAATTGGGCTAATTCTTAACCCATTCGACGTCTTTCAAGAGTTGTTAGATAAAAACTTGTTTGTGGATTCTATAGAGAAGTTATCTTTAATATACTTGGTTCAGAGGAAATATTATGTTAAATTTAGAAATGATTTTAAAGAGTATAGCTTTTCCTATGAAATTATTATTAAAAACTACAGTTTTATATTTAAAACTAATTTAAGCAAGGCCTAATTATAATTATAAATTATTTTAAATGACAAAATATCACCATTGCCTAACTTTGCTAGCGTCCAAATGGTTAGGCGTGGCAACTTGAGTTTTTGGTCAGACACTATTTAAGTAAATATAAAACAATTTAAGTTTAAAAAGATCGAAAGGGTTAAGAGTAAACTGGTTATATATTTATTTCAACACAAATAGGACATCACATAAATAAACTTGTTGTTCTTGGTAAAGCACCAGGGACTCAACCCAGTCATGCACTGGGTTGAGTCCCTGTGATGCTACCAGTTCTCGTTGTACAAATCGTTTGGCAACTGATCAGACCCCGAAGGTTCTTTTTTTCCAGAGTCAGGCCCCAGCAAGCTTTTGGGACTGGTGGCCGCAAGTTTTTAAAAGTCAGTATCAAGCCTTGGTAGGCCAAAATGGGTCGTAATCTACTCCGTTACGGCTTCTCAAAATGAACTCGAATTTAGCCGACATACAGTGACATTTTGGCGTGGACTTTGGGATATTTGTTACTTGTATAAATATACAAAAAATAAGTTTGTTTATTTTTTTAAAAGCTATGTACTTGCTATTGGATCACCCGTTACATATATTTCACAAATAATTAATAGTTATATTGTTTGAAGTATTAATTAAAATGAAGACAAACACAAGGCATAATAAAACTGGTTTAATTATTCTTATAAATAATAAATAATTGTTAAGCTATTAAAATAATATAAACTTGTTTTATTCATAATCTAATATGTAAATCAAAAGTCCACAAACAATAGTAATTGAAATACTTTTAAGTTTAGAAATAACTAAAACGAAAAAAATAATAAATTGTCATTTAATTTTCAAATGTCATTAACTTAATAACTTTCCATTTGAATATTCGAAATAAATTCTCAATTTATAATTGCTTAAGTTTGCAAAAATTGTACAAGTAAATCTTTTTTCCTTTTTAAAAGGAAAGCCATAAATCAAAGTACCTTCAACCCCTACATAGGACATATTCATACACAATAACTTACATCGAAACACAAACCAAACACAGATATTTTGTTGGCATGCCAAAGTAAGTGCAAGATTGCCAGATTATAAACAATAAAACTTTGAGAAAAATCACGTTTAATTGTGTCCCATTGTTTTAAATCAAATGCAATAATGTGAATAGGCTTCCACCGTACAATGACAATGACAATGCAAACTTTTAAAATTCGCATGGAGTGTGTTTACCTTTGTCCATTATAGCAACAAGTATGATATAAAATTAAAGGGTGTCCCCATAGAATATGAATTCAATGCTATTTGGTTTTACCATTTAATCCGTTATAGACAGAAACTTGAAATTTATACAGTAACACAGGCTTACTATGTCCGCTAAGAAACAAGTTATAAAAACTTAAAATTTGTTTTTTAACATTTTTTTTTTCAATTTATGCCTAAAGATGGTTCCCTTTCGAAATTTTATTATATATTGGTACGAAAATAGGTGTTGTTAACTGCCTAAAATCCCATAAGAGAGTTGTTAAGTTAAATTCTAAAAAGTGGTCAGACTCCTACGTGAATGAATCTAGAGCGGTCAAAACACAAAAATGGCGATTTTTGTGTTTTTTTTCCTGGAAATTTATTTTATTTTGGTGATATAACGATTTATTGGCAAAGTTTTGCTTTTAGTTTATTATTTTGTTTATCTACATACAAAAACAAATAAAAATTCATAAAAAAATTATTTTCTAACTTTTGTATGGAAATGGAAGAATAGGAATGAGTTCGAGCCAAAATAAATGCCTTTTTTAATTTATAATTCAATTATTTGGTGATAAGTAGGTGATTATGTGATTTTTTGCTGATAACTTTTAAAGTTTTTAAGAATTTTCGTCTCTTGGTATATAACAAATTTTGAAGTCAAAACCGCGATGTTTTTTTGAGAATCCTAAGTTTTCTTTTCAGTTTTCAACATAACAAAGCAAAAAAACAAAAACAGTATACAATAAATTATTCAAGTGCGAGTTACACTCACACACGTAGAGTTCCGTACTATGTTCAGTATAATTTAAAATTTCAGTTGTTTATTTCTTTATGTCTTATGGGATACCCTTAAATTTTAAAATTAAAGTAATATTCGCGAAAATTGCATCATAATTAGAACACCCTTTAAATTTTAATATGTAATTGATTTTATAGCGGCCATGGTAATACACTTTCTTTTAAAATATCAGAAGCCTACCTATTGCGGTTAAAAAAATGAGGTAATGTTCGTGAAAAACACGTTACTAATGGACACACTTCAATTTTAAGTATTTGTTATAGCGGCCGAAGTAACACATCTACTGTAAACATTTCAAGAGGGAATCTATTACGGTTTATAAAATCTTGTCACTGTCGGAACACCCTTTAATTTTATTATTCATTATAGTGGCCAGGGCAACTTCCTTTCTATAAATATATTAAGAGTCTACTTATTGCGATTAAAAAATAAGTCACTATAAGTGAAAAACATGTCACTGTCGGAACACCCTTTAATTTTTAGTAATTGTCATATCGGCCGTGGCAACACATCTTCTGTACAAAATTTCAAGAGTCTACCTGTTACGGTTCAAGAAATAAGGCTTTATACATGCAAATTACGTCACTGGCCGAAAACCCTTTAATTTTTATTATTTGTTGTAGTGGACATAGTTATACACCTCCTGTAAAAATTTCAAGATTCCCCCTACTCATTCAAAACTTAGGATATATACATGCAAATCATGTCACTATTGGAACACCCTTTAATATTTACGTTCAATTTTGTATACTTGTTTATAAAACAAACATAGTTTTAATTACAGTCTGCAAATTGTAAGTGGTTTCCTCTTACAGCTAAAAAAAAAGACATAAAGGTAAATAACACGTCACTTTTAAAACACCCTACGTTTTAGTATTTTTTGCTATTGTGGCCGCAGTAATACACTTTTAGTAAAATTTTCAAGAGTCTACCTATTATAGTTCAAAACTTAGGCCTTACACATACAAAGGTTTTTAGGTTTATTTTTTTGACTTGTTTATACTGCTTACATATTTTTAGTGTATGCCTTCTACAGCACAAGAAATAAACACATATTTGTGAATAACACCTCTCTATCGGAACACCCTATAAATTTTATTTGTTGCTATAGCGGCCAAAATTATACACCTTCTGTAAGAATTTCAAGATTCTACCTATTATGATTCAAAACTTAGGCCTTATAAATCAAAATAACACCACTATCGGAACACCCTTTAATTTTTAGGTTTATTTTTTAGACTTGTATATAAGGCGAACTACGTTTTTATTACAGTTTGTAAATTTTAAGTGTATGCCTCTTACAGTTCAAGAAATAAACACATATTCGTGAATAACACCTCTCTATCGGAACTCCCTATAAGTTTTAATTTTTGTTGTTATAGCGGCCATCGCTATACACCTTCTGTAAAAATTTCAAGATTCTACCTATTATGATTCAAAACTTAGGCCTTATAAATCAAAATAACACCACTATCGGAACACCCTTTAATTTTTAGTTTTATTTTTTTATACTTGTTTATATAGTGAACTAAGTTTTAATAACTGTTTGTAAATTTCAGGTGTATCCCTCCTACAGTTCAAGAAATAAACACATTTTCGTAAATAACACCTCTCTATTGGAACACCCTATAAGTTTTAGTATTTGTTGCTATAGCGGCAACAACTATTCATCATCTGTGAAAATTTCAAGAGTCTACCTATTACGGTTCCAGGGATAAAAGGCGCTGACAGACGGACAGACGGACAGACATTGTAGCGAAAACAATAGGGTTTCGTTTTTACACTTTGTGTACGGAACCCTAAAAAAGCAACATCTTGATTAGGCACTCACGCAAATGATTTTTTTTGCGATCTTTTAAATGCATGTTAAATCATTTTTAGATGCATGTTTCCACAACTATTTTTATTAATTTAAAAGTTTTGCTTCCCAGGCACCACTACACTAATTCATAAAATATTCCATAAAGAACTACTTGGCTTTTTTATCTTCGACCTTCATTTTGTTTAGTTAACATCTTCAAGGATTTAACACCCTAAATGGACAAATTTATTACACAAGGGTTCATAAAATTATTAATGAAGTAAATGTCTAAAATCTGGAGATACTAAAAGTAGTCTCTTTAGAAAACAGCGATTACATTTTAAAATACATTTCTAAATCAGTTGAGTAAAGTTCAATCGATTTTGAAACGATTCGTTTTGAAAGGGTGTAATGAATTTTCATAGATTTTAAAAATACTTTTTGAACCAATCGTAAATTATTTCTATTAAAAATGTAGACCAGAAGATCAAATCAAGAACTCAACCACAGGAAACGGCAAAAAATTAATGAAAAGCTGTTATAAAGGAATCTTAAAATAATACGTTGGGGAAAAAGAAATCCACTATTTTTTCAATATCTTTCATATAATCCCAAAGAGAGAAGGAAGTTCAACGGTGTCAAATCACATGATCTTGGCGGCCAATTGACATCGCCACCACGTGAGATAACACGGCCATTGAATTTGTCGCGCAAAAGATGCACAGTCGAGCGTTGCTTCCCATGGTTTTAATTGAGTTAGTCTGAAATTAAGAAATGTCAAATTAAATGCAGAAAAAATCTTGACGTTTAGGTGTGGTTCACATTCAACATGGGCTCTTAAACCACCCGATATTTGTTTTTTTAATTTTTATCTCATATTTTGTAGGTAAATGCATATTTTAGGGTTTATTTTTCTGCTTTGAAAGCATGTTTTAAGCACATAAAATAGGCTTTCAGATGCATGAAAATCCCATGGTATAATAAAAAAAATTAAGCCTCTGAAATATGCATACTGGTAATTTTTAATTACCTGTAGATGTCACTAATTTATCTATTGTAAAACATAAAAAAATATTTGAATTCAAAATTTCTTTCTTAGCTTTTTTGTTGGAAATAAAAGTTACAGAATAAATGCAAGATAGTTTGTTGTGAATGTAAAACAACGACTTCTGAAGGAAGAAAATATGAAATAATATTTTTGTCATTAGAAGCTGTCAAATTTACTTTTTAACTAAGTTGTAGGTTCATGTATAAACATCTGATTTTTTTGACTGAAAATGTATTTTAGAGCTTTAAAATCTGGCATCCTTTATAATGCCTCATTTGCCAAATCGATTAACTCTATTTTAATATTTATTTGGTCAGTTGCGGTGTTGGGATTTGTGGTAAAATTGTACCATTTTTGGTACAATCGACACATCAGTAGCACACTGGTACACTTCATGCTTTTTAGGTACAATTTCATATAAAATTTATTCAATAAATTCTTTTCACTCTGCTGGTGTCTGAAAATTAAATTTTCTCAATTTTTCTTTAATAATATCACCTAATTTGTAATTTAATTTCTACTTTCTTAGAGAGAAAAAAAAAAAAACGAACTTGAGCTTGATTTAAAATTGCATCTGTATGTAAAATAAATAGTTCGACTAATAAAAATTTCAAATATTAATTATTAAGTATTTTAATTTAATCAATAGCGGAGTTCAGTGTGCATAATATCTTAGCAACAATGTACTTGTTGTTTTTGTTAAATTTTAATGTTATAACGCATTTGCACGTTCGCCAGACCATTTGCATTAAACACTGAATACCGCTATTATTTTTAATTTTTCTTACAATAACCTTTCTAATTTCATAGTTAACCAAACCTGTCTAGATCTATCTAAATTGCAACATTCTTGATTTATGTTCAAGATTTTTAATATTTACTTTGATAACTCATTTATGTATTTTCCAAATAACACCAGGCATACTCTATCCGATTAAGATCCGGAGGGGTTTCAAGCATTTGTTAAAAATTATAGAGTAACCTGTAGTACAATTCACTAACTTTTAACGATCTGACACTTGTTAAATACATCAACATGTTTTTTTGCTTGCACTAACGCAATTGCGATTCCCTAACCTATGGTTAACAAATGAAAAATACAAACAAAAATGAATGGCAATGCTGCTAAACAAAATAGCAAAATAGCGAGAAGAACAAAGAGAAATGAAAAATAATAAACAAAACACACAAGTGCTTTATATTTTGTTTTCTTTTAATTTTATTTCTAAAAAATTGCTTAAATTCATTTTTATAAGGTAGGTAAAATACATACATATGTATGTATATATGTATATGTATTTATTTGTTTTATTTATATATATTAATTATTTAGAATATTTTCCATCTAATGGGCGACATTATCTTTTATTATTTTGATAAAGTAAACGACGCAAGTTGTAGTTAAATTAACAATACTCGACTTGCTAAGAAAAACAGCTGATTTATAACAACATAAAATGTTATTAAAAAGCATTTCTGAATAGCAAAGTCTTTCGTTTTGTTGTTAAATTTGTTTAACGAGTCCCGAATCGTTAAAATTGAATAGTGAATCGCACTACTGCTCCTTATATTGCAAGTCTTTTGCTTATGAAACAGGTAAGTATTTTGACAAAATAATTGTTAGTAAATTAGCAACACGAAAACAGAAATTCAAGGAATCAAGATCACTTAATATTACTTTAAAATACCCTAGTATTGATTTGGTCTATATTAATGTCGAGCTACTTGCTGTATGTATGTTTGTTTCTTGGTACAACTGAAGCTGATTTTGCAAAATTTTATCGATTTTGAAATTCTTCTTCAACAATAAATTCGAATGAGTTAAAGTGTCATTTATCGGGTGATTTTTTTGAGGTTAGGATTTTCATGCATTAGTATTTGACAGATCACGTGAGATTTCAGACATGGTGCCAAAGAGAAAGATGCTCAGTATGCTTTGACATTTCATCATGAATAGACTTACTAACGAGCAACGCTTGCAAATCATTGAATTTTATTACCAAAATCAGTGTTCGGTTCGAAATGTGTTTTATCGACAAATTTTGTTCAGCGATGAGGCTCATTTCTGGTTGAATGGCTACGTAAATAAGCAAAATTGCCGCATTTGGAGTGAAGAGCAACCAGAAGCCGTTGAAGAACTGCCCATGCATCCCGAAAAATGCACTGTTTGGTGTGGTTTGTACGCTGGTGGAATCATTGGACCGTATTTTTTCAAAGATGCTGTTGGACGCAACGTTACGGTGAATGGCGATCGCTATCGTTCGATGCTAACAAACTTTTTGTTGCCAAAAATGGAACAACTGAACTTGGTTGACATGTGGTTTCAACAAGATGGCGCTACATGCCACACAGCTCGCGATTCTATGGCCATTTTGAGGGAAAACTTCGGAGAACAATTCCTCTCAAGAAATGGACCGGTAAGTTGGCCACCAAGAGCATGCGATTTGACGCCTTTAGACTATTTTTTGTGGGGCTACGTCAAGTCTAAAGTCTACAGAAATAAGCCAGCAACTATTCCAGCTTTGGAAGACAACATATCCGAAGAAATTCGGGCTATTCCGGCCGAAATGCTCGAAAAAGTTGCCCAAAATTGGACTTTCCGAATGGACCACCTAAGACGCAGCCGCGGTCAACATTTAAATGAAATTATCTTCAAAAAGTAAATGTCATGGACCAATCTAACGTTTCAAATAAAGAACCGATGAGATTTTGCAAATTTTATGCGTTTTTTAAAAAAAAAAAGTTCTCAAGCTCTTAAAAAATCACTCGTTAGAAGATTTAAAATGAACTTATAATCTTTAAAAAATTATATTTGGAATTTTTAAATAATAAGTTTTAAATGGTATTCAATGGAAACCCTTAATGTAGAAAATAGTAAGAAAAAGAAAAGTAAAGTTTTTAATTTTTTAAATTTAAAATGGTCACTATGTTTTTTGTTTAGAAATTTTGGATTTTTTCTTGCTTTCTAGACTTAATAAACTTCTCATTTGGTTTATTAAATTTTGAGCACAAGAATCTGGGTTTTTATTCGGAAAATTTAAAAAAGTCCACTGACGATCTGGGTAATCACCAGTGAAATAGCTATATGGATATGCTTTACGAATAGTAATCTGTTTGGATTACTATATAATAATAAATTTAAAAAGAGTAATTATGCGTTATGAGAAATAAATAATATGATCAGAAATATTTTTTTTTGGAATAAATTTTCTCATTTAAGAAACGCAAAAGTGTTTTAACATTACCACTAACAAACAATTATAAAGTGGAGTTAATCGGTTTGGCAAATGAGACATCCATACCAAATGGATAGTTGTTCGTTGCAATAGAAATTATTATCCAAAGTATTTTACTGTGTATAAAATGCAGTGTACGAAAGTGTGATGTAAAATAGTTAATACATTGAAATTGGATATGTATGGAGATCTGTACATAATATAATTTCAATTGAAAACTATAAGGAATTTTACACATACTTGCATTACTTACATATGAGTAGTAAGTATAAATATTACATGTGTGATCTTGTATTTGTAAATAGTTTTCATGTAGTTTAGCATTATACGAATAATTTTCAAAATTTTGTGCTCATACAATAACACATATTCATTTTAGAAACAAGACAAAAACTTAATTTGCCAGGCAGTACAGACCCACAGACGAAACGACTCAAACATTTCCATACATACATTCATATGTAAATATACTTGTGTTGATTCATACTTAATACTTTACTTCTAAATGAAATTATTTGTTACGCATGAAATAATTTAAATTGCCATAACCATGCCATAGAAAAGTATTAGAATATATGGAAAATCATTAGAATTTCTATGGTAATGGGGACAGAAGCAAAAAAAAGAAAGAAAACATAATTGAGAAAACAACAAAGATACACTGCGTCTTAGAAAACATAATACTTAAAAGGGTGTCTATAATGACACAAGAACATGCTCAAAGCGGAAAATCATTCCTCTAATAACAATCTTAAGTAAAAATTGCGTAAGAGGCAAAGTTTAAGGTTAATAGTTTTGTGGCAGCAAATAAAAACTGCTTAAGTCTTATTCTGTATTTTTGAAATAGTCCACTTCAAATCTTTGTAGCTGGATTTTATTAATTTATTGCTATTGCAGTTAAGAATATTTCTATCGGCACTTTATAACTTAATAAATATGTCGTTCTCGATTACCATAAATAACACACACTTAAGGGCTTAAATCGACTTAAGCAGTTATTCTTTATTCCCATAGAACTATTTGCAGTACATCATTTTCGATAAAGCAATGCAAAATCAATATTAATATAACTCACGGTATCCTGTAAACACATTCGAATAAAACATAAGTGAAGCTGCCGGCGTAATGGGCGATTAGCGGAAATAAGCAAAATACCTAGTGAGGACGGACACAACAAGTGGTAAGAAATATGGAACTTCTAAACCTCTTAGGTTTACAGCAGTACTTAGTTAACAAATGACTATGGTTTAACCTTGATGCTTTGCAAATTATTATTTACATTCAATGTTTCGTCAACACGCTTTCAAATGTCATTAGTTAGACTGGAAACGAGGACCTTCGTCGATTTCTATGAAACAAGTCGTAGTAGCAATTATAAGCAGTGTTAGTGCATGTGAAGATTTATCATATTTTTGAGATGTCAAAAAGGTTGAAAGATTTTTTATCTAAAGAAAAGATTTATGAACATTTGACATTTAAAGGGTGTAACGGCCGATGTTGATTTTGAATAAAACACAAATTATTTAGAAAATTATTGTCAAATATTTTTATTTTGACAATATAGGTATGGTTCAATTATATATGGAACAAAATATTGGCCAAGTGGCTGCCGCGACCTCGGCGGCACATCTCCATCCGATGCTCATTTCGATGACGCTGAGGCATAATTGAGGTTCTATGCCGTTAATGTGACGAATTATCTCATCTTTTTGAATTGTTGCTGTCTTATCTACGTACAAATAACCCCAAAAAAAGAAGTACAACGGTGTCAAATCACATCATCCTGGCGGCCAGTTAACATCGCCACCACATGAGATAACACGGCCATTGAATTTGTCGCGCAAAAGAGCCATTGTTTCGTTAGCTGTGTGGCAAGTGGCACTGTCCTGTTGAAACCAAATATCGTCCACATAAATATCTTTCAATTCGGGCCATAAAAAGTTCGTTATCATCTCACGATAGCGAACACCATTCACAGTAACTGCCTGACCGTCCTCATTTTGGAAAAAATAGGCCCGATGATGCCGCTAGCGCATAAACCACACCAAACAGTCACTCTTTGTGGATCCATTGGTTTGTAAAAAATCACTCTTGGATTACTATTCGCCCAAATGCGGCAGTTCTGCCTATTTTCACCACTAAGGTGAAAATGTGCCTCATCACTGAAGATGATTTTCTTCGAAAATTGATCATCCAAAGTTGGCATTTTTTGTCTCCATTCTGACCATTGCTCGATTGTGTAGCTTTCCATGGTTCAAAATGAGTTAGTCTAAAATTGACAAATGTCAAATTAAATGCTTCAAGTTTAAGTGGGGTTCACATTCAATATCGGCCCTTCAAATTTAACCACCCATTAGTACTTTTAATCTATTATAGTCTGTTTTTCAAAATAAGGAATGAATATATTTGTATTGCAAAGGTTAACAAAATTGATGTACATAATAGTACATATTATTCGATGAGAATGAAATAAATTTTTATCAATCAACAAATTGCTAACGAATGCGAGAAAATCTAAGAAATTTAAGAAATGCAACTTTTTGTACAACCATTTTGAACTCAAATACAAGTTCCGATTTTTTTAAGCTTTTTCTTGTGTAAAACAATCGTTTATGCAGGCACATCTAACGTTGAAAGAATTTTTTCACAAAAAAGTTTTTTTGTTGTAGGTTAAACAAAATAAATTTGAGCTGAATTTAATATCAAAAAAGATTTTTTTCCGTCTTGAAGATTTTTGAAAATAAAATATGGCAACACTGAATATAAGCGAAATCGTGCATAGTGTTAAAGAATTAAAATCTAAGGTTAACCTGACTTTAGAGTGTGCATAAGTGTTGTCCGATAAGGGGATTTATCCCCTTATCGTTATCGTTTACTTTTTGGATTATTCTAATTGTGTTGTTACATATTTCAATAATTCCATTTCTAACTTTCCAAAGACGTTATTTAAAATTTAAGTACGAATAGTAAACGAGGAGAAAATAATTTCCTAGATGTTACGTTTTTAAGAAGGAACTGCAGGCTTAAATCTAGTTTAGCAAAGCTTCTCCAATTATATATGTATATAATTAAAAAAAAGGAATAATAAGGAGGCAGCTGTGTGGGAACGTTCTGCTCTGGCTGGCGTAAGGGTTAGGATTTCACACGTTTAGATACATGTTAAATGTGGATGTTATAGGAGGCCTAAGCCTTAGACAAATGCTGATAATTATGAGAGGCTCTGTGACGAGGAAAAAGGCCGACAGTTAGAGTCGACAGGTTCTCGTCGACAATTACTGTTCGTAATCGTTGCTTAACTACATAGAAAAACATGATTATGTTTACAGCTAAACACTTGCCAAGTGCATAGATACTTAAAATGCTGAAGAAGAATGTTGTCGAAATACCATTTTCGCATTTCGCTTTAAAATACTAATCAACTAAAAAAACAACTCTGCGTGGTAGCTATGTTACGAACTTGAGCCGATAAAATTTATTAGTTTGAATGTAATAAATAATTTTAAAATATAAACCATTTTACTTACGAACGCAATAGAAAGGAATACATCTTTTAATTAAAAAAAAACTTTAGAAATTAATTCAGCATGCCCGAATCTATCCAGCCACCTTGCATATAAATTGTAATTATGTATGTCCATGTATTTTATTAATTTTACTGTTTTTTATACATATAAATACGTTCGAATCTACAACTCAAGTTTGATACATACTATGTACTACATATGTATCTACATTATACAATCTTTTCATCTTTATCTTAATCACTCGTGTGTTGAAATCCACACATAATAACATACAAAACCCTGCATCTGACATGTGCTTAATCACTTTTGAAGGCAATTTCGAAAGAAATTTCTTTCTTTACTGTTTTTTTTTAGTTTTTCTTTTTTTGTTTTTCGTAAGATACTTCTTTTCTTCTTCTTCTTCTTTTAATTTTGATTTGATGTGTAATATAATATTAACGGATCTATACGTCAACCACTTACACATTTTATAATAAACATTTATACCTACTTGGCTTATAAAGTATTTCTTGTATGGTTGTGATAAGAGCTTGCCTCTTTGTACATATAAATGATTGTAAATGATTATACATATACATACGTACATATATATGTATGTATGTATGTACTGCACCATATGTATAAATATCACTGCACGAAAGTATGAAACCGTAAAGAACTTTATACAATTTCTTTTCTGTTACTTTTTTCTTAACTGCAGAATAAATGCAACTCAAATTATTTTCTAATTATGTATGTGGGTATGTGAGCGAGTGAGTGAGTGAGTGTATAAGCAGAGTTTGGAAACATGGATTAGAAGTGATTAGAACTTAGAACTTTGCTAATTTTGTAGTTATTTTTTGTCGCAATTATTCTTTTGATGTTTGGTTCGACTGGATTGCACAAGTAATCCAGTATTTGACTTAAACAATAAATTATTAAATTATAAGATTTGTAAAAACAAAAATTCTGTACAATTGTAGATTTTTAAAATTATGATGCGAATTATCTGCACAGGATATAAAATAGATGTCCGACCTTATCCAACATCTTTTTCTTTTTCATATATCCTCTGGTTCCCATCCAGCAAAAAATTAGTTTACTTGGAAGCAGGTTTGTAAGGGAGAGGGTAATAGAGACTCCCTTCTAACCTGCTTAAGGAATACATAATCTTTGTTTGCGATATCCCACTTGGTAGGTCTCTTTACTTCACCAAATTCTTTATAAAAACTTATTCGCTTACATACCTGCATCCGCGTAAAAGAGAGAGAGGTCTCTTTGTTTCACTAAATTTTATAAAGAAAACTTATTCGCTTACATACCTGCATCCTCGTAAGCGAGAGAGGATGCAGTTTGTTATTATTGTCTTAAAATTTTAACATTCTCGAATGCGTTTATTAGATGCGCTTATGAGAACCGCTTTTAAAAGACATGAGACTGCTTACCAAAATCCAATATTTTTTTGCTGGACAGTTGAGCATAGGGCTTTAGGTTTCATTTGTATGTTTATTTTTCACTAATCATGTGTTATGCACCTCCAAATCAGATGTACATGCTGCCAGGGATAAATCTGAGTCATGTGGATTGACCCTTACATTGCGAGTACCACTTGGAGATTCAATATTTAACTGGTTTAAACTCATGTATTGTTAGAAAATAGCAGGTAAATCTTGCTCCCATATGTTACAAGCATAAGTTTGAATCTAACAAAGAGCAGTCGGGTTGTGGTTAGATTCTCTATAAATTGGGCCGTCCCCCTGGAGTCAGACGTCTTCTGCAGCCGCTCGCTGCGAGTGAAGACACTGCATCTACGTAGCCTTCTATCGCTGGGACTTTGGGCGCTACTGTTGATTCTTATCTAGACGCAGTGTTACCGCCGAGAATTTTGAAAAAGTAGCACAAAAAGTTTTTATCAAAATAAAGTCGCACAAAAAAGTCGTTTTTCCAAAAAAAAGTCGCACACTTTTTTTTAAGGTTTTTTTTTATATTTAAACAAGAAGCAATTAACAATTCAAACACAACAAAAAACTAAACATAAATTTATTGAAAAAGCTTTTTATATATTATTGTGTGTAAAGATATACAATTTTATATCGTTGGTACATGTACCGCGTTAACAGACCAACTCCATTTTGATAATTTAGAAATAAGTTAAATTAAACTTAAAATTTATCAAATAAATCAGAATTTGAATTTTTCTTAACTCTTTGTTTTTAGTTCACTAGAGACTTGTTTATACAATGATATTGTTATTTATTTATTTTTTATATTAATTGACATTTTATTGTTTTTAAATGTCTTTATATACACATTTATATAAGTATGTATCAACTTAACATATTATTTTTTTGAAACATCATTTCTGTAGTCTTGCACAAGTTCATTACTTGAAGTCCAGTCTTCTATTCCGGTATCCAACAAGTTTATATTAATATAGTTAATATTTTCGTTAGAGGTAAAAAATTTTGGTTGTAAAAAGATTAAAATACTCTGTTTGTTATCATTAATGTTTGTCCTCAACAATATTTCGTCACAAAGTTCTTGGTAAAACTGCATTCAAAATTAAGCATATTTTCAGCATGCAGTTTCAGCTTCATGTCCTGTATAAATATTTATAACATCTCTGATGTTTAGTGTGTCTCTATAACTTATATTTTCTAGCATTGTGACCAATGTATATTCTTTTTTCAGAAAATTTTGAAAAATTTGGAGTAAAATCTCCTTTTTATATGATATCAGGTATATTATTTGAGATGGCTTACTCTGAACGCAATTGTTAAATTTATTCATAATACCTAAAATGTACACAAAGAATTTTAAATAAATGCGATTGGTAGAGGACAACTTATCCTGAATAGCACTTATTTTATCCAATGTTTTTGAACTCTTTTCTTCAAAATGTTCCCGAATAAAGTAATGTAGTATTGTCCATTGTTATAAAATTCTATTTGCTACCGATTCGAACGAAAGCCATCTGGTGTCCAAAAACCTTAAAAGCTTGTGTTCTGGAAAGTCAAAAATGCTCTGCAAGTTTAAAATCTACTTGCCTGTTTGAACTTCGAAAAAAGTTAAAAATGTCCTTGGATACCTTCTCTACGTCTTCGGGTATGTATTTTAACGGCGAAATGTTTATAAGATTCACAGAGTGGCAAACACAGCCAAGATGAAACAAGTGGGGGACTTTTTTTTTAATAAACTGGACACTCCAACATTTCTTCCAACCATAGTGGAAGCGTTGTCTGTCGCTTTTTTTTTTGTTTTTTTAAAAACGGGGAAAAAGTCGCACAGCGGTAGGAAAATTGGCATAATTATGAGTGTGAAAAAGTCGCACATTAAGTCGCAGTCCACCAAAAATGTTGCAAATTGCGACTTTAGTCGCACAACGGTAACAATGTCTAGAAGTCTTTCGGTGAGAGTGGGAGTGAAAGATATTGGCCGTCAGTATAAATACAGCATATATACAGTATATATCTATATATCAGACAATTGCAATCTCTTATAATATAGTAATAAAGTTGGTATTGTGATTTAAACATGTCGGAAGGAGACTTTACTGCCTTGAGTAGTGACTATCAACATTAAGGTTGTTTTATTTATTTGATTCATTAGTTCAGATTAAATCTCTAACGACCACAAAAATTTCGTCTACATCACTTTGTCCTTTAACTGGAAAGTTGCCGCTACTAAACATAGCTGTAAAAATTTGGATTTTCCTGTTATTTTTTATTATTTTAGTTATGTATTGTTTTTAGTTATGTATTGTTCGAACTGGAAATAAATTAAATCCCTGTATTTTTTTTCGAGAGCCAGTTTCCTACTCGACTATGCAAATAATACGGCGGTTACTTGTGTATAGGGATGAAGCGATACCACTATTGTGTTGATATTTTTCGACGATGTATCGATGCCTAACTGACATCCTACTCGATATCGAATAAAAATTAATAAAAGTAACGATACTTACTAATATCGACCGATTTTTTTTTTTTCGTAGCTAATTAAACAGCAGTAAATATTTACATGATTTTAAATTTGCATGTGCGTGTATTATTTATTATTTTCTGTTAAAATCTTTTCCGATGTGCGTACAATAATTTCTCGATGCAATAATTGCTATTCCAGCTCTCGAGAGCTAGAGGTACCAGCAATGTGTAAGTAAGTAAAATCGCGCTCTATTAATATACGTAAAATTTAAATCGCCCCATTTTTCTAGCGGATTTGCTTTTAAATCACTAACAGGAGTAGCCAAATATGACCTCTTTGGACTTTGGGTTCACTTGGATGAGGACAATTATTTGGTTAGCTAAAATTCGATACTGTCGTTAGGGCTTTTACACGAAATGAGGATATATTGTACTCCTTGATAAACTCTGTTTGTTTCCCTATAGATCTCCCATAAGCATAACGTTTAAGAGAACAGTCAAATCGCGGTTTTAAAATTGTTCCCAAAGCTGCGATGTCTTAAATTCTAACATACCAAATATTTTGCTGAATTCACTCAATAGTTTGGGTTGCAATTATGTGACACGTTCTACCGATGAAGAAATATTTTAAAGCTTCAATCTAAGACAATTTATAACTAGTGCCAAGCTAGAAAGGCTAGAACTACTTTTTTAAAGTTTTGATTCGTGGGCGCTCACCATTTCAGGACTTCTTGTGGTAGGTTAGGTTAGGTGAAGAAAAAGAAAGAAAGACAAAATAGGAAGAAATTAATTATTTTGAATAAAGAGTTTGGCACCGACAGACATAGACAGGTGAAGAAAGGAAGTTGGCATAGAAGTCTCACTGACCGAGACATGCATCGTTTAAGTAAATATATCTCGCCAACTGGGAGTGGGCTAGAAAACAAACACAATACCTCAAAACTGAATAGATCCTGCTTGGTTCGAACGATGAAGCATCAGAATGGCTCTCAAAATACCGCCGTCTAAGGATCTGAAGACGAAGTTATTACAATGCAGGGCATAGCCAGTGAAGGTTTTCGACCATATCCTCCTCTTTCTCATCTTGCAAGCTACTGCTAAACTCATTGTAGGGGAGGCTCATCCTTCTCGCAGTGACTGTTGCTATTAAATTACGTAGCTGAATTTTGGCATCCGAAACAACGAAGCCTTTCGTGACAGCTTGAAGTAAAAGTCCGAAAACCATTTTCAACAAATCTATATCATTTAGCATGTAATATAGTGAATTCCAGGGTATCTGGTACTCGCATAATAGTTTGAGTTTTTCTGAGTTCATCAGAATGAATAAAACTGTCTTTGTTTTGTTTAATCAAGAATTTTTTACTGCGAAAACCATGCATCGAAATACAGCTGACTTCTCTTATGTAATTGTACTTTAAAATAAAATGATTATTTTTGACCAATGCAAGTATTCTTTTACCGATACGTACTTGTTACGTAGTGGTACTGTATTGATGCTACAAGTATTCAGTATCGAAAGATATGTATTTACTCGTTTCATCCCTACTCGTGTATAATTTTTAAATTCTACACGTAATTCTATTAGTAATACTCAAGTTATATAATGATAAATATTTAGTTTGTATGGGAGGTACCAAACTCGATATGATTGTTCGGGTATGAATATTAATAAAATTTCAGTACTAAAAGTCTTTTTTAATAAATTTAGTTTTTAATAAAATTATATTAATTTAAAACGGTTTAGTTTTTACAAGGAATAATATGTTTTAAATTACGATGATATTAAATAAATAAAAGTATGTACATATGTACATAAATATTTTCAATATAATTAATTTTTAACGAAAGAAAACAAAAAACCTGCCAGGTTTTAAAATACATACATATTTATGTTTGTAAATAATTGTGAAAAGTTTATTAAAAATCTCTTTGAATTATTTGGAAGCCCTTATTCTTGATTTAAAATGAAAAAGTTAAAACAATAAGACTATTTGACACAATCTGGCAAAAGACATCAATCATTCATTCCAAACCCTGACTACCAACCAAAACTCGAAGGAAGTTTAAGTTCCTTCATAATGAGCCCAAAAATTGTTAGTGGGATAAACAAAAAAGAACTTTTGTCAAAATGAAAATAATGAACGAAACGAGAGATGGGGGGAATAAGTACGCGTTCGATAATGACTGTGATTAAAAGACAGCTCAAAGGCAAATTGTAACACAAGGAAGCAATTAAAGGCGTGTTGTTCAACGCCATTGTCGCTGTAATTATTACTAAACGTATGAATTGTACAACAACAACGACATGAAATTGAAAGAAACAGAAAATGAAACAAGAAAAAAGCATCAATAAATAAAAAAAGCAAAAACAACTTAATCACACAAAATCACAGTTACTAGGGAGAGTCGCCGCGTAACTAACGAAACGAAAAAGCGAAACATTCATAAGATGCTGTAAGCAAACCACCATGTCAACCATAATTTTGGTTTTATACATTTGCAGAACTCCTAAGGAATTAAAACATTTAGCTTTGATAAAAGATTAAACACACAAAATGTTTGTATTTACATCAAACCATATTATGAAATACTAATCGGTGATAAACAAGTGATGTTGTTTTTTTTGTGGGAAATAAAACATGTCTTAAATAAACCCTTTTGGCAAGTATGTGAGCGACAAAGTTCTGAAGACGAAACAAGGGATAAAATTAAATAGAGGACATTGCATTAAACTAATAAAATACAAGTCAGATTCAAATAAACATTTCTTCATCAATGGTATTATATTCAATGTAAAAAGTGTAGCTTATCTCCGAAAGGGTAGCTTATGTCCCTAAACTACAGTTTCGAGTTAAATTGGAATGAAAATTTATTACTCTATCCAACTCCACAATGACGTGCATAAACACGCAAAGAAAAAAACATGGTTGAGGTAACAATAATCTAAGAAAAACATATTATGGTTTAATTATATGGTTGTAGTCAAACCATATTATTATTGAACATTATACTATTATGGTTAAATTAAATGTCATAAGAGAAAATTTTTATATTTTTATTTTATTTTGATATAAATGTACGACCATGTACAGGAAAAATTAAATTTTAGATACCAGCAGAATGGAATGCATTTTCTAGACAGCCACGTCCGTATCTATCTACTTTGAGTAGATAGCACACAAATAGCACATATTAGTTTTGCATATTTATAAAAATTTGTGGCTTGAAAACTATGTAATTCAAACAAACCATGTTGCATTTTTTGGGTGCAGTAACCGTTTAATGATGAAATCTTAACCAAAAATTGTTTATCGTGACCAAAGTAATTTTACAAACAACTAAAATTTGTGTAACGCAATCATACATTGTTACAGGGTTTTTACCCTAAATATATCGACTGATATAGTTGAGTTGCCAATTGTCGATGCTAGTGCTGTAGTAGCGGTAAGATTTGAATTTGGTGATATTAAAAATGCAATAACGGATTTAAACACTAAAAAAGCCCCTGTCGTTGATAAAATTATTAACAAGATGTTATTTAAGTTGCCTCGTATAGGTCGCAAAATTATTTATTTTATTTTTAATGCCATTTTACGTCATAAGTACTTCCCCACAGAGTGGAAGGTGTCCTTGATTACTATGATTCCTAAACCAGGAAAAGACCACACAAAAATGGAATCATACAGACCTATAAGCCTTTTATCTAATATGTCAAAGCTGTTTGAGAGGATGTTAATAACTAAGCTGAACCCTATTCTAAGCGACAAAGGATGTATTCCAAACCATCAATTCGGCTTCAGGAAAAAACATAGTACGATCGAAAAAACTCACAGGTGAGTCAATGTTGTTAAGAAGACATTTGAAGAGAGAAAATACTGCTCTGCGCTTTTTATCGACGTTTCTCAAGCATTCGATAAGGTATGGCATGAAGGCCTAATATATAAGCTAAAACTGAATTTGCCAGTAAACCTATATAAGCTGCTAGATAGTTATTTAACCGAACGAAAATTTATTGTGAAAGAAGGAGATTTTTTGAGCTCACCCCAGCCAATCGAAGCCGGAGTTCCCCAAGGTAGTATATTGGGGCCCTTCTTATACTTATTGTATACTTCAGACATGCCAACTAGTAACCGAGTTCACACATCAACATTTGCTGACGACACAGCTTTTTTGAGCATTCATGAAAGACCCGAAGTAGCATCACGATATTTACAAGACCACATATCCAATTTAGAAAAACGGTTGAAGAAATGAAGAATAAACGTGAATGAACAAAAATGTACTCACATAACTTTCACACTGCGTAGAGAATCTTGCCCCCTATTCGGATAAATATCCAAACGATACCTCAGCTTTCAGACGTCAAATATCTCGGCATACATCTTGAACGGCGCCTTACATGGATACGCCACATAAAAACAAATTTAACACAAATGAAGTTGAATGTAATCCAACTAAACTGGCTTATTGGCAAAAAGTCTACTCTCGCTTTAAATTGCAAGCTTTTATTATACAAGTCAATTCCAAAACCAATTGGTGTTATGGTATTGAATTATGGGGCACTGCCTCAGCTAGCAATGTAGAAAAAACACAAAGGCGCCCAAAATACGATTCATCGTATGATTACATATGCCACTTGATATATAAAAAACTCGAACATCCATAAAGATCTAAACGTGCCATCAGTTAAACCAGAAATAGTGAAACTTGCCATAAGGCATTTAAAGAAGCTTAAAAATCATCCGAATCCGCTGGCCCGTATCATACTAAATCAACCTGGTTACGAAGGAGGGACACTGTTTCTCTCATCCGTATATCAGAGGGATGACCCGTAAATAACAGTAACCGTGAAACACACCTTTTTTTGGGTAGCACTGATTGGACTTAACAATTATATTTATGTTTTTGATTTAAGATATGAGTTGTTATTGATGGTTCAAAATATATTGAAGATACAATAAATAAAAAATGCTAAAAAATAAATTGTTACATAGAACATAATGTGGTTCCTGTGACCATACCATAACCTTTTTTTCCTTGGGTAGAAATGAAATTTTAGCCAGACGTAAGTTTCCTTTGCGAACATCCATTTGTTGGGCATTTTAAAAAGGGGTTTACTCCAAATGTATCGACTGATAACGTAAATATGCCGCTTGTCGATGTTAGTGATACAGTCCCTCTAAGATTTAATATTAGTGATATTGAAAGGGCAATAACTTTTTTAAAACCCAATATAAAACCAGTAACAAGATTTAACTTTTTTGTTTATACCTCTTTGCATTTAAAACATTTTCCGCCTTTCTTTGATAACAATGATTCCAATGAAGCAAGGAACAGACCACACAAAACTAGAATCATACTGACCTATAAGCCTTTTAAAAAACATGTCAAAGCTGTTTGAGAAAATATTAATAATTAAGCTGAACCTAATTCCAGGCAAGAAAGTATGTATTCCGAACCATCATTTCGGATTCAATCGAACTAGCTAACACATTAGTAAATTTGATTAAATAGAAAAAAAATTGCACTGCGCTTTTTTTGACGTCTCTTAAGCATTCGATAAGGTATGCCAAGAAGACTTAACATATACATCCCAGCAAAAAATTACGTTTACTTTGAAGCAGGTTTGTAAGAGAGAAAAAGACAAATAGACTCTCCCTTCCAACCTGCTTCAGGAAGTATGATTTATGTCTGCAATCTCCCATTGGAAGATTTCTTTGCTTCATTAATTTCTTTATAAAAACTTATTCGCTTACATACCTGCGTCCGCGTAATCGAGAGAGGTCTCTTTGTTTCACTAAATTTTATAAAGAAAATTTATTCGCTTACATACCTGCATTCTCGTAAGCGAGAGAGGATCCAGTTTGTTATTATTGACTCATTAGATACGCTTATTTTACTGTTTACCAAAACCCAATAATTTTATACTGGGATAAGTTAAAGATGAACTTACCCGAAAATTTCTTCAAGCTGAAAGTCATTTAATGTCATGATTCACTATCATACCCATTTGTACGATCTGTCAAAAATATCATGTTTGATAAAAAATTATGATACCACTGGTGGAAAGGGTATAAGTTTTTCAGTCCGTGTGTAATATCTCCAATATTCATTTCTAACCCCATAAAATATAAAATTCTGAATCCTTATACATAGAGAAGTTGATTAAACGATGTCCGTGTTCGGGTAGTAATGTCATTTGCCAAGGCACCAATCTGTCAGGCATAGTGTCGAAAATTTTGGGATTGCAAATCAGCAATATCGGATCATTCCTTTTGGAGCGGGCCCCACCATAGGAGGTTAATATGAGAAAAATTATTAAAGTATTTTTTATTTGCTTTAGTCAGACCATTCTAACTCAATATAGATTGCAGGAAGGTCCTAAATTAAAAAAAAAAATTTCAATAAAATTAAAAAAAATCGTTGAAAAAATATTTATAAAAAAAAAAAAATGAAAAACATTTTCGAAAAGATATTTTTGCAGAAAAATATACGAAAATAATTTTTTACTAAATTATTTTTGTAAAATTTTTTACTAAATAAAATTTCACAAAAAATTAAAAAATAATATTTTTACAAACAATTTATGAAATATTTAAAAAAAAAAACAATACTTCTATCAAAATTAAAATCATTAGTGTGACATAACATATTTTTAATATTAAGAAAATATATACAAACTGTCAAAAATAAAATACATACGTTTACAGTAAACGATTATTCCATGGCTACACACACACACGACTACCGTTGTGGCTGTAGTCAACTTAGGCTAATTTGTATTTTTGTATGCGACAATTTTATTCAACAAAAGAAAATGTCACAAAATTGCAAATTACAAATTCATATACAAACAAAAAGTTTTGGAGGAAATATTTATAATTTTTGAAAAAGTTATTTAATTTTATAAAAGCAAAATAAGTATTTCTACAACAATGTCAGAGTTTACGATTTAGCTGTCGTCTTCAATATCATTAACTAGCTGACTACACGGCGACAATTGTAGCAAACGGAATTTGTTTTCATTTAGCTGCGTAGTCGCTGTATTCTATTCCTTTAACTTATTTTAATTTATGTAAAGAATGAACAATATGAATAAAGCTGTACATGACTGTATAAATAACATCATCGTGGTGAAGGTATAGAAGATTCGGCGCGGCCGAATATAGCATTCTTACTTGTTGTTTTGTAGGATTTCGTGTTTTGGTCAATTGTCAATTTATTCTGCAATGGCGATTTCTTTGAAAAACATTGAGTGTTTGGTAAAATGATCGATTTATTTTTATTACTTAATTTTTTTAAGAATTAAATTTTTAATTAAAGTATCGTTTTTAATTTTTTGTGATTTTTTTATATTTTTGCTCACATATATATTTTGTGACTTTTTTGGTTATAAGTGAAGTTGTTTATTTTTATTTTAAATTTGTATACCTATTTATAAATTTAAATTATTTGGTAAAATGTTTATATGATCATTTCGCTAAGTGCTTAATTTAGCTCATCAGAAAGCCTTTACCCAAATTATAGGTCAAAAAGCCAAAAAGCCAAAAATATTTATTTTCCAAAAACTTAAATCAAAATACATGTTTTTCTTAACTTCAATTCTTATTCTAAATTTTTCCTTACATACGAAGTACATTTCTTGAACTTATCTCATTTATACCATTAAATATATTTATAGCTTAGCCATACAATATCATCTTTATTACATTATTGTTACTTATTCATAAAAATTCCCCAAAAAAAGGAAAAAGGGAGGCCCCAAATTATAGGTAAGCTAAAGATACCTTTTATGCTAAAAATTTCCTTTACAAAATGAGAGTTAAATCCAAAAAATTTAACTTAGTTTTGTTTTAAAACAAAGTATCAAAGCCTAGACAAAACAATAATAACAACAGTGAATTTATATTTTATTACTTTATTTCTACACTGGCTGGTTTCAGGGTTGTCAGGTATGGCGATTTCTCGCCAAACGTGGCGATTATCTATCTTATTTGGCATTCAAATTTTGGATTTGGCGATCAAATTTTGGATTTGGCGAAATGGCGATTTTAAAAATATTTGGCGATATTGTTGGCGATTTTTCATTGACTTTTGGTCAACAATAGAAACTGAATTAATGAATATCAAAATGGATAACAAATTAATAGAAGTTGTTTTGTCATATTTAAATATGATTTTACTTCTGGATACCTGAAACTTTTGGAACATAAATTTATTTAAAGTTCATAATATTTCATATTTTAAAATGTTTTTCATATCTAAAGAAACTTTATTTAAAGTTTACAAACATATTTTGATTTTAAAATGTTGCCAATTTTTTATCACAAACAAACTTTTTTATAAATTCTAACATACTTTTGCTTACTTATCAACCATAATAGAAAACATTAACTTTTGTTTTAGAAAGATTATAATATAAAAATGATGATATTCTATCTAATTATGTACCGTTTTGTATTTGATGTGGTGGTAATTCCAATGAATTTTTCATACTTATTTTTTACATACAAAGGAAGTTTTGAAGTAAGGATTAAGTTCGTTTTATTCTCTCTAAGTTGAAAGAATATATTTTTTACAAATTAGGTGATTAATAAATAATTATTGTAGTTTTTGACCTTTTTATATTTTTGAATTCTATTTTTTAATAAGCACTAGGTCTTTTTATAAAAATGTTATAATAATTTTTATTTTCTCAATATTTCGCTACAAATGCTACCCAATGGTGTAGCGAAATATTGAGAAAATAAAAATTTTTAGGTGATTAATTTTAAAGAAAAATTATATTTTTTAATTTATTGCTGGTAATTACTGGAGAGAATGATCGATATCAATAATGAATTCAACCAAAACTCGATTGCGAAACGTATGCTATAAATTGAAATAGGGCATGTTGAATACCGGTAACTTGCTTAACGGATCAAAATAGAAGAGGTTTAAGAAATCCCAATGCAAGCATGCAAATGTTAAACCAAATTTACCACCGCAGTTCTGAAGTCATCTGAGATTCTAATGAAATTAATTGAAGGAAGGTGCTCTGATTATTGGTTATTGCATTGGGACTGTATAAAAGAAATTGTCGTAGTGATGTGATTGAGGAGAATACGTATTATCTGTCAAGGTTGCTCGGTATATCGTCCTTTCATACCGCCTCTAAACTATAGACAGAAGAACTGGATAATTTAAATATTTTCTTCAATTGTAATTGTGGTTCTAGTAAGATAGCGAGATTTGTGGGAGAAAAATATTTATCAAGGTTTTACTCGCTATTTTCGTTAAGCTCATCTTTATTTGGATTTCTTTCATTTTATATGTTAACGATTCAAATCTATGTGAAAGATAGTTTTCCTATTTTTGTCTCAGGTAATATGAAAAACCGTTATGCTGAAATTTTTCGCTTAAAAGCTGAGTATTTTTGTAATAACAAATGAGAAGGATAAAAATAAAGTTTTTTAAAGTTCCAAAAATTAAAATAACAACAATAGATATATAAACGTAAAGCCAGAAAAACTTTTACATTCTACCAAATTAGTCATTGGTGTACCATTGTACTTTTAAAGTTTAAAATGCACCAAAAAAGTACAATTGTACCAACTTTACCAAACCTGGTTCAGATCTCCATTTATTATAATAACCACTATTTTTCATTGGTTTAAGTAAAAATGTTACCTTTCTCGTGTTCACTAATCATTTTAAATAAAAAACAAAATTTTTATAAATTTTGGCGACTTTTTTTCTATTTTTGGCGAATTTTAGCTATTTCAATTAAATTTATTTTTTTTTTTTGATTTGTTAAAAATATTTTTAAAATTAAAAAATATTGTATATATTTGGGGGAAAATTTTAACAAAAAACAGTTTTGGCGATTTTGGCGATTTTTCACATCGATTTTGGCGAAATAGGTGAAAATAAATCTGACAACCCTGGCTGGTTTTATTCCAACTCTAGTTGTTGTTGTAAGAAGTAACAACAGAATATTTTTTGTTCTCTTATGAAAACCAAAAAATACAGTGGAGGTGTCAAAATTGATTTTTTAAATCTGGTGTTATTTTAAGTTCCACCAAAAACTCGATCACAATTTTATTTTTTTTATTTTATCAATTTGTAATTTATAAAATTTATTAAAATTTTAATTAGTAAATTCATCTAAGTTCTGGCTATAACAAACCAAGAGCATGAAACTACAACTGCTGTTGGCTAAAATAATGAATAACTAAATAAATTGGCTTATTTGTTAGTTAAGTAATGAATGGATTTTGTGAAAGACTGTCATAAAGGCAACGAGACAGACAGGCTTTTGTGTTAAGTAAATACAAAAGCTTGCTTTAATTTTTCTTTCAACAAAAGCAAAAGCAAATATTTTTCATAGATTTTCGTTCTACTTGTTCTTGAATTTTCCTAATGAGTTTTTTATTCTACTGGTTCTTGCTGTTCGCGAAATGATTTATAATGAAAAAAGTAATTGAAGTTTTCGTTTTAACAAAATAAGAGGCGTATTATGGAATTAAATAATACCTGATGTAAAAACAAAAAATCATGCCATTATAAAGTGCAGCCAGTAGTGTTGCTACTCGTTAGTACTAGTGTTGATACTTTTTAAGCTATACACTCGCTTTCATAAGCTTATGAACTCTTCCGTGTTGTTGTACTTCTCAGGCCAGAGGAGGAAAATGGATATTAATTTTTTATAAAAAATTCTTTAACATTCTCTCAGAGTAATAGCAATTAAAAAGAATTAATAATAAAAATCGAAAGTAACCGTGCTAGTTTTAATACTTAAAAGTTCTAAGTCAGTTAAGTCTAAGTTATAAAAAGTTAATGTTTTTAATTAAACCTAATAAATAAAAATGCAATAACAGAGATAAAATAGACTTGGAATAAGATTTGGATATTTATCTGAACAAAATGTAAATGATAATCCTATTGTAGACACTGTTGCTTTTGCAAGAAAAAAATTACAGTTCGTCTGCAGCCTACTTTGCTACCTAACGCTCTATCACAATCGGATTTTCAAATTGCAAAGCGTTGACGGTAAGCTATTAAGCTTTACTTCATATATTTTATAAGTACATAAGAATTTTTAACACTTACATAGTTTGCTCTAATTTAGGTTTGGCTGTAACTAAAAAAAATGTCAAATTTCATTCATTAAAAATAAGGTTTCTTCTGATAAGAAGTTTGACTTTTGTTAAGATACTCAAAATTTAAAAATTTTCAGTAAAGGCCTAAAACTTTTTTTAAATTTACTTTTTACTTTATTTTTTTTTTTTTTTGGGAAAGAGTAGATATAATGATGTAAAAGTTTACAGTGCTTAGATATGACCACTGTATATAGATTTCTGGCAAAAAGTGAAAATTGAAAAATTTCGAGTTGCTTCTCTTTAGAGAAACAAGTGCGATATGTTAATGGCTAATGTAGACGGGGGTAGGCTTTTATATTTATGAGAGAAAGTCTAAAATGTAGCGATGCACCGAATATTCGGTTACTATCCGGTATCCGGCTTATCCGGCCCTTTTTTACTATCCGGCCGGATACCGGATGGTAATATACTATCCGGCCGGATACCGGATAGTAAACTTGGTAGATTTTATAAATGGAATCTAAATAATGACACAGTTGTAATTGAAGTTTATAATTATTTTAAACAACTTTAACTTTTTATAAAAAATCAAGTATTTAAAGTAATTTGCTGATAATACTGAATCAGTAATTTTTTAACTATTACTGAATCAGTAATAATTTTTTAACTATCAGTAATACTGATTTGTAACTAGTAATACTTATTTGTAACTAGTAATATTAATTAATTTAATATTGGAAATCTACCAAAGGTAAATTATGATGTATAAAAACAAGATTTTCAGCATTTTTAGGAAGCCAACGATTCCTCTTGTTTTCATATATAAGCACAGCCTCTGAAAACAGTCTCTCGCTGTATACACTGCTACATGGGGAAGAGAGATAAATTTGGACAAATTTAACCAAAATCGGGAATTCTTTGGCGTTTGCTGCCCACCATGCGTAAGGGTCACTTTGTCGATCAAGACGAGCCATTTTTAAGTAAAATTCAAGTTCATTGGTTATAGCACTATTATCAGAGCCTTCAGTTTGATTGTTATCTTTGGCAACTTCATTAAAACAGTCCCAAAATGAATCATGAACACTCATGCCACTGCCTACTCTTTTCTTCAATGGAGGTGAATCGCCTCCACTGCTGGATGCATCCTCTGCACTGCAATTTAGTTTTAGACCCTCTAATAAGAGGCTTTGGCGAGCCTTTTCTGCTTGTATTACCCCAAAAAAGTTTTGAACCTGGGATCCAATAATGTAGCCAGGAAATACTTTGGATTTGCATCATGATGTTCGAAGCGTTGCTGCAATTGAGTTTTCAGGGACGTTAGAAATTGCAATAAGTTAGGGACTTTGAGTGAACTTTCTTCTTTTTGAATGTACCTCATCAAAACCGCTACATGCGGTATAACTTCTGAAATGCACGACAAACCTGAGCTCGTGATCTTCGTTATTTCCTCGAATGGTTTGAGGAGAATGATGCATTGCTCCATTAAACTCCATTGCTGAGGAGTCAAGTTGCTGAGTTTATTGTGGTCGGCTATATACAGAGAAACAGCGCGTCTCTGTTCTAGCAGCCGCTCTTGTAAATAGTACATCGAGTTCCAACGTGTACTGATATCTTGTACCAACTGATGTTGCGGTAACTTTAACTCGTTTTGAATTGCCTTCAGTTTCTCTTGTGCTAATCCCGAATGATTAAAATGAGTTACGATGCGTCTTGCGGCATTCAGCATCTCTACTAAATGAGGTTGAGTTTTAAGTGATTCAGCAATGACCCGCTGCAGAGAGTGAATGAAACACCTAGCTGAATCGTATTCAGCCACTTGAACTCCTTTTACCATATTAGCCCCACTATCATGTACAATAATATGTATTTTATTTAATGGAAAATTCCACCGTGCAGCAATAATGTTAAGCTCGTTTGCTATGTTATCTCTGGTGAGAGACCATGAAAAGGGCTTCATTGCCAAAACGCCATGTTCCAGTTTGAAATCGGGAGATATCCAATGGGCGGTGAAGCTCAGAAAACTTTCATTATTGTGGTCACAAGTCCATATATCTGACGTAATGGAAACAGCTGCAGCGTTTAAAATTTTTTCCATAATTTTCTTGGTAATTCGGTCGTATATGTCCGGTATTATTTTTTCAGTCATATAAGTGCGACTAGGCAACTTGTACCTCGGCAGCGCTTTTTGCATGAGCCTATTAAATCCAACTCGTTCAACAATGGATAGTGGTTCGTTATCCAACGCGATCATTTCGCCAATAAAATAGTGAAATTCCTGCGATTTCGAATCATTTATCCCCCAATATTGTTTTCGCTCAATAGTTTCAGTTAAAGTCAATTGCTTTTGCAAGGACGACTGAGAGGCAGCAGTACAAGTACTTGCACTTGAGCTCGTAGAAATAACAGGTCCAACACATGAGGACGAACCACCATAAATTTCGCTAAACTCATCAGGATGCTTGGCTTTCAAGTGGTTTTTCATGCACGAGGTTCCAGCTTTCTTTCCCTCTCCGCCACGTGAAACTTTTCGTTTGCAGACTAAACAAATAGCGTATTTAGCTTCTTCTTTGTCTATCTCAAAATAATTCCAAAGCGGAGACCTTTTAGTTGCCATTTTTTATAAACACACTAATGAGTAATGACACAGGAGGTAAATGTTAATTAATACAAAAGCAAGTATCACACGTTAACACCACCAACTTAATTTATTATCTAAAAATTCGCGAGCGTACAAACGAAATTGTTTCGTGCTGACTGACACGATAAAACTCTCTTTATTACCAAGAACTGTGACCGCGCAAACGTTCATTATGAAACAAGTCAAAACCTGCACGCGCATGTTTCACCTGGCGCGCGCACCTACCAAACTCAAAATGTAGGTATCACACCGCCGGCCGAATATTCGACGGCCGGATACCGAATATTCGGCTGGTGTTCAGGCCGAATATCCGGTATCCGGTATCCGGCCAAACAAGTATTCGTTGCATCTCTACTAAAATGTTAATTGTTCTCAGTGTTGCGACGACCATAAAATTATTACACTCAAAATTTGTTAAAAAAATTACCAAATGAGAAAAATAACCAAAATTAATAATTTGTTTTATAATTTAAAATACTTTTACAATTTCAATTTCTTTAAGTATTTTATTTAACCATATATAGAACGATCTTAATTACAGACATATCTATCCGCAAAAGAGTAATTGGTTTGTTTATAATTTAGGGTCACTTTGTGGTCTTTAGTTTTGGCTGTTTTTCCCAAAGTCTCTATTAGTTGAATTGCTTTTAATTAGCCGCATTTTTATAATTTTTATTATGTTAGAGTCAGAACAGCACTCTTTTTTCAACGTTTTTACGAGTGTGATTATTGGTAACATACCTGTTATGATTCCGAAATTATCCTTTATGACCGATTTTTCATTTTTTCCCGGTACTCATATCACACAGATAAAATTATTTCTTGACTTCACAATCAGTTCGCGGGGTTTTGAACGACTTTCATTCGATTTCTCACTAAATTAAGAAAAAATTGGTTAACCTTTTAAAATGGATCACTTAAATACTTTAAACTTTTCAAAAAAATTTTATGAATTTTTTTCCGTAATCGGAAAATTTATCTACCGATGCAGTCCTAAACTTTCTTCTAGGGCCAGTGTGAACGTTTTAGCTCTGTTGGAGGTAGCACCTAGTTCTTTTTTTTAGCTCATTTCCACAATATATTTAGCACTTTTCATCCCGTTTTTATTTTATTAAATTTCTGTTATTTATTTACTGATAATTAATTAAGTTAATTAAAATATTGATTAAGAAAACATTTTTTTAATCCAAAAAATGGAAATCTTAAAGTACGGTCACATTAGGCAAATGTTTGCCACGAAATTGTTTGATTTAAATTTTCTTAAAACATTTTATAATTTGTTTCGTGGTCACACTAGTCACATTTATTTGTTCTTTTTTGTTTGGTCAAACAAACGCAAATATATATATGGGAAAACATGTTTGCCCTGTGGTCACACCAGAGCAAATATTTGACTACAAAAATATTTGTATAAATTGTCAAAAAACTAATTTATTTTTTTCCAAATATGCACATATGTATGTATAAAAAATATATTAATAAAAATAGATACGGAAGAAGGTTAAGAAAATTATAGCTTAAATAAAAAATTGTGTGTGTAGAGCAACATTTGCAATCAAAATTTCAATTACAATTTAAATTTTTTTACCTTTAAGTTTTAATTATAAAGGCTCATACCATCAGTAACGACACTCTCGATTTGTACATTTTAGAAAAATCTTCAAAATCTATTATTTTTCATCTTAATATTCCTTCTAGAAGATATACATAAGTGGATCTGAGGATATTAACAAGTGAGTCATCAAATCCTTATGCGTGTCTATTCTACAGGAACCTTGCATTGTTCATAACGATATTAAGGGTCTGTCTCAACAAACCGCCAATCTGTTCCATTCACAGACAGATGGCAAGCTAAGGTCATGTATCCTTGTGTGGTATAAGCGGTACCTATTCAACATCTCTGCTCGCTGAATCTTACTGTGATGATGATTGGCTGTGGATCGGGATCATTTTTTATTGCGTCATCATATCTGCTCTATTACACTTCATACCCACATCCGTCACAGAAGGTGGGAAACCTGGTCAGCCGGAAAGAGAAATTCTGAATGATAGTGCTACATTGTCCGTCTGGTCATTGAGGGTGCCTTTGAAAAATCTCTTTTTTTCGAAGTTGAGACGGGCGTTCCAGAATGCGGGCTAAGGTATTTAGGGTGTTGCCCGCAGGAGGAGTTTTGTCATCTCCATTGTGGAACATCAACGTTGATGGCCTTCTATGATAACTGCCCTCAATAGGCGTCTATACGGTTGCGTATGCTGACGATCTGGCACTCGCTATTATCTTTACTCGAAGAAGGAGTGATATAGAGGTTGGATCTGTTATGCTTTTTAGATCGGAAATCAGTTTGTCAAGGAAGGTGACTCTGGATAAGGAACTTACCAGATAAGAACTTACCTAGAACGAACATTTTTAAAGAAAGGTACGGAAATCAAATAGGATGTTGCATCAGTGTAAAGGAGTTTGTGGCCGTAAGTGGGGAATCTCGCTAAAGGCTGCATACTAGATTTACACAATGATGGTGCGACACATAATACCTTATGCATATTTTTAAATGTCTCCTAGCTATAGTTGGGTAGAGTTTAAAGGCAATAACAAAAAAAGTTTTACCTAGTTTTTGAACTATTATGTAGTGTACAAAGTAAACAACGGGATTATTTCAAATACTTTTACTCAACTTTTCCACCCCTGCCTTAATTTTTTATGTTTGTGCAGGCTGAGGTAGTTAAAACTGCTCTTTAAAATATAAACATCCTTTTAGCTGCGTGTCGAAGCATAATTAAGCTGCTTTTATTTTGTATTTTATTTCCTTATTTACCATTTCGTATTATATTCAACATATTAATATGAACACACATGAATATTTGAAATAATTTAAAACGTACTCAGTCAAATCCATGTATGAATATCGCACTGGTGCAATAATAGTGTATTAACTCGAATTTTTTATATTTTTACTTTTCTTGCGTATAATCGATATGCAGTGTTTATTACAACGCAATATAAAAAAACTCGTATTAAAATTTAAAATATTGAGTTTATATATTTATTTATTTATTGAAATTATTTAAGAATATTACAGAACAACAAGACTCAATCTTATTTAACAGAACTGCTGTTGTAAATAAGTATGTACAGGGTGGCCCAAAAAAGACTGAAGGATTAAAAATAACTGTTTTTTTTTTGTTTTTATTTTTTATTAATTTTTTTTTATGTTTTTAAATATTTAATTCATGGAAATTTTTTACATCAATATAACATCTCTCAAATGATGTCCATTTTCTTGCAAACTAAAATTGGCTCTTTTAACCACATTTTCCATTACTGCCCGTAGAGTTTCTGGTTTCAAGTTCCTTATTTCTGCTTGAATGTTCTGCTTAAGCTCTTGAATTGTTTGGGGTTTATTGATATACACAACTCCTTTCAAATAGCCCCACAAAAAAAATCTGGAGCAGTCAAATATGGTGAACGTGGAGGCCAAGCAAAATCACAATTTCTGGAAATTATTCGTTCACCAAAAATGTTATGAAGAAGTTCCATTGTCGCTCTTGCTGTATGCGCAGTTGCTTCATCTTGCTGGAACCATATGTTTTGATTATTCTCAACATGCGGACGCAAAAAATTTTCTATCATAGTCCTATACAGAGCCCCGTTAACCGTTTCTGGTTGACCATCCACATCTTCGAAAAAATATGGACCGATAATTTTATCAGCCATAACACCGCACCAAACAGTACATCTGGCGGGGTGTAATTCACGCTGATGTAATGCCCTAGGATTGTGAGTGCCCCAAAATCTACAATTTTGTTTGCTAACATAGCCATTTAAGTGGAAATGAGCTTCATCACTCATTATAAGATTGTTTAAAAAGTTATCATTTTCTCTGGCTATTTGACTGAAACGAATAGCATATTGCAGGCGTGCCTGATGATCTTGGGGAAGCAGTTGCTGTACCATTTGAATTTTATACGGAAACATTTTAAGATCCCGCTTCAAAATTCTTTGGAGGGCTGTTCTGGAGATTCCCAATTGAGCAGAACGACGACGAGTAGAGACAGATGGATCTTCGTTTACACTCTGCCGTACAGCCTCCACAACTGCTTCATTGCGCACAGATCGACCTCTTCCTCTTCCTGGAAGATCTGACACTCTTCCATGTTCCTCAAAACGGGAGACTAAGTTCCTAATCATGTCGTCACTGGGTGCTCGGACATTAAAATGACGACGATAATTTCGTTGAGTTGTAATAATTGACCTTCCAGAAGAATAAAAAAATTCAATGATTTTGACGCGTTTCTGCACATCATATGTAGCCATGATTTATCTCCAAAAACCAGTAAATAACGTGCAAAAGACAAAAAAAAATTATTAAACACAAAAAAGATATAACTATTTTTAATCCTTCAGTCTTTTTTGGGCCACCCTGTACAATGCATCCGATACCAATATATCGACACTTCAGGTTTGCCGATATATCGGTGTCCCCGATATTTATGTATTACCATACATCACACCACAATTTTGTCTTCAAAGTATATTTACTACTGACGATAATGATGAAAGAGGTGGTGAAACCTTCCTTTGATGTGGTCGCAAAGTTACCGCTAACGTTATCTGACGAATTCCATTTCGATTACTAACTGTATTAGCAGCAAGATATTTCATGTACAGAAATGGTCCTGTTATAGTTTTAATATCTATACATATAATAAATTAGGGCGAATATCCTAAAGAGTGGGTGAACTCAACCTTTATCATAATTCCAAAGAAAAGCCACCCAAAATAGTGCCGTGACTATAGACTTCTTAGTCTAATGAGCCACTCTTCAAAAATATTCCTTACAATAATCCACTCAAGAATTTATAGAAAATATGAGAAGACGAGGTGATACGCAATTTGGATTTAAGGAAGTGCAGAAATGTACAGATAGATGCTCTTCTAAGCTTGGTTACGAAAAGGGATTCGACACTGTACAGCATGACAAAATGATACAAAGTATTATATCTATTGCTATAGACGGCAAAGTAATACGATGTATTAAGAACTTATATTGGAATCAAACTGCCAACGAAGAATTAGCCGAGATTAACATGATATCCAGAGCAGTTAGACAGGGTTGCATTTTATAGCCATTCAACATTTACTCGGAAAAAATATTTATTTCTATGATTCGATACATACATAAATGGCATATTCAGATGATATAACTTTAATGGCTGTTAGTATGTCTGGACTGCAAGTTCTTCTGACCGGTTTACCTACATGCAGTGAAAAATATGGGTTAAAGATGGTCGTAAATAGAAGAAGTACCTCATTTTTGAGCGAATAAGTGGTGAAATTACGAAATTTTACCGATTTAATGGTACTACTTGACAGCACCTTTTATTACACACTATACACTACTATTTACAGAACTCTACAATAATTTTAGAACTTTATATAAATTTTATCCAGGGATGGGTACCTCTATAAAAAGAAAATACGTAAAACATAACTTAAGCAGTATAAAAGAAAGAGTTAAAATTTGGTGCAAAAGCGGACAAAATATTGTCAGAACGCCATCGACGCACAAGAGGGGTACTTTGCCAATCTAGCTGGACATTATGCCAAAAATTTAATTTAAGAAATGTAAAAATTTAAGTACATAGCTAGACAGACAACAAAATTCAGCATCTTATAGAGAATTTTCAAGGCTGGGACACTGTTAAAATCAGGAAAGTTGAGTAAATAGCATACGTTTTTATTGACTTTTTACGATTTTGAAAGGTTTGCAATATATTTTTTTGTAGCTAAACGAATAAAGATTTTGTATTGAGATTTTTTTTTCGGTGAAAGGCAATATTTACAGCTACTTATACATAATAGTTTTAAAAAAAAAAATTATTTTAAATTGGTAGTATAATATAAAGAAATAGTGTTTAAAAGTGTAAAACATTTCTTTTAATAATTTCATGATTTTTGCAAATAATATTTTATGTCACCAAAGGCGGCAGGGCGTAAAATATAATTTTAGATATTCTGATGATGCTAAATTGAGGACTTAGAGAAATGGCCATCGAAACTAGCTTACCTCGTAGTAATAAATTTCAGTAAATTTATAAATTTGGGTTAATAGTACGCTATTGATAAAAAATGAAAAATTTTTTTATACAAAATTTTTGGGAATTTAAATTATTATGGTAATTAAAAATAAGCATAATATGCTAATTAAAAACAACGTTTTATAATAAAAATGCAATTTATTTGTTGGGGGAAAAGAGCTAGTTCCTATACGTATAACAATGGTTGCTCAGGCCAGATCATCAGGAAACCTTTTTTCTAAGCCAAAAATACTCTATAAGTAATAAAATTCTATAAAACACAATGAGAAATATATGTTAATATAATAATATTACAAAACACTAAAAAACAAACCACGTTTTTATTTTTCCTTACTGTCCTTCTACAATTGGATGTTTTTGTTTTGCCATCACTTAATGCAGACGTAAGGTGTGATGAATTGCATACACAAGTGTTGCGAAATTGTTCTTTTTAGTGGGATCAATGGATCCTGCTTAATAAGTTTTATGTGTTGTATTACAAAAGATGTTTAAATGAAGGTAGTTAAACACAAACATTTGCATCTAGGAAGAAAATTTTGACAATAAGAAAATAGGAAAATTAAACACAATTTGTGTAAAATAATTTAACGTATTTAGTTCAAAATTCAACATATACAGATGTCTAATTTTAAATGTCTAATTTTAGGTCGAAAATATTCGGTAGTGTTGCATACTGTTATCGCCTTCATTTTCAACAAAAGTGTTTTCGACTGTAAATACATATATCAGAGTATCCATTTAATAGGGTTTTGATTTTATTCGAGCAACCAGTTATCCGATTTTGCAACATAAATGTTTTTCTAATAATCGATTAAAGTTTATAAAATACACAAATAACTTAAATTAATCGCGCATATATTTAAAAAATTTGTAACCATACAAAATTGATTAATAATAAGGGGTGATCCATTTCGAGGTTCCCTACTTTTTTTAGAGAAAAAACACAGAAAATTCAAATTTAATGGAGAATGTTTATTATCATATGAAAGAACATTCTTTGGCATTTATTTTTTGAAGATTATGTCTATTAAATGTTGGCCGTGGCTACGTCGCAGCTGGTCCATCCGTTGAGTCCTCCAAGGCCTGAATCGAGGCGGGTTTGTCCGCATAAACTTTAGAATTTACATATCCCCATAGGAAAAAGTCTAACGGAGAGAGAATTCGAATGTAATCTATGATAATATAAACAACAATAATAAACAACAATAAGTGGTAGAAGAGCACCTATGTATGCTCCACTCGTGGCTCAATTTCCAGGTGTAAAGACCGTTTTTCAAAAGTACGATGAACCGTCCAATGACGCCGGCGAGTGCGCGAATTAAAAACGGCTAGCTATTGAAAAGTTAGTATTGGTTTTTTCATTGTCCACAAAAAAAGTAATAAAGAAGTAAAATACGAAAACAATAATATTATATAACTACCAATTACCATACCATAAGTATTCAGTAGGATTATTACGAACTGAATAATTTTTTACCATCATGTTTATAAAACTGTCTGGATCACAAAGATTCAATTAGTAAGAGAAGAGGAGGCAACGACTGAAGTGCTTCTTAAGAAGGTCCTAAAGCTCACTTCCTATTTTGCTTCTTCCAGTTCTTCGGCTGTCATCAGTGAACGTGAGTACACTTAATGAAGTTGAAATACTAGTAATACCAAATTCAGATTCTAATGACGAAGATATTAATGAGAATGAAGCTGGCTCTCCTAAATCTGTTGGCTTGATAAATTCGGATCCATCCTCTTGGCCAGAATTCAAAAATAAAAACGAAAAGAATGAATTAATTTTGAAAGGGCCCTTGCAAAAATTACTCAAAAGAGATATTTTTGAGTATTTTATTTTGCAGAAAATTGGGAAAAAATAAAACGTTAATGTTTACCATTCCAGATTTCATTGAAATTTTTTTATTTACATTCCTTGACTTCCTGATTTGAATTATAACTAAAAAAGGTTCTATCTCTTATATTTTTTTATTTTTACTACATAATAGGTACGATCCCGAACTTTTTGGGAAAAGTTTGGTAAAATGAGAGTAAACAAAAATAAACTCCCTAAGAGACAAAAATGTTTAAAAGTACGGGAACAATATAAACCAACTTTATATCCCAAAACGTGATGTCAAACACAAATATTTTGTATGTATGACATTTTTAGCATATTTTGGAAGATTAATATACTAATCTTTTATGTAAAATCGTTTAAATAATATTTTTGTAAGCATAAAAACATAAAATTTTTTAATTTTGTTTGTTTATTTTCAAACATTTGATTTTTTTGAATTTTCACAATCAGCCCAAATAAGAAGTTTGGGCTGTTTCGGGCAGGAAGAAGAAGACTGCTATTCTCTCAAAACTACTCTCTTTTACCCAATCTTGCAGTACGGGAACAGTTTTTGGTATAATTGGGATCCCGCGGGGGCCAGATCACAATCTCGCTTCGAGCGCCTACTAACTAACAATACTAAACAAAAATAACATGATAGCATGACACGACTCATACGTGATCTGTCAAGAAAAGGCTATTGAAAAAAGTACCTCGAAATGGATCACCCTTTATATGTTATTAATGACAACTTATAGATGATTTTTAATTTGCTTATTTCCGTTAGAAAATTATTATCATTTCTTCCTCCAATACGCAGAAAAAAACTTTTACCATATACTTATAATATGAACTGTTTGCATAGCTTTTCGGAGAATCGCTGGAGAACCTAATATGAATTAGGTTCTCCAGTAGGCAGTAGGCTAGTAGTCTATAAGTCAGGGGGTTGTGGGTTCCATTTCCCAAAAGTGTTTTACTACAGCGAGTAAAGGTCTTAGTTAGTATGCTCAATAATTAAGTTAGAATTTAATTTGTAATTGTATTGTGACATTAAAACAAAAATTTGAATTATTTCATAAAAAGTATGATTTTGTCATTATGCGGAACACGTTTCGAACATAACATTATTCATAAAGTGCAAATATTAATTGTTTAATTTTGCACTTCAAACACACTTATGTAAATATTTTAGAACATGGACATGTAAGGAATTCTCGTAGTAAGAGAAATTCTGAAACTCGATTACACTGATACCTAGAAACAGAGCAGTAACAGTTTATATATTCAGATGAACTATACACTACTAAGAATATTTGAATTATGTAGCATATAAAAAGCGAAAATTTGAAAAACACACGTTAAGTATGTTCATATTTTTTTGGATGTTCATAAACTGAAATGTATTATTTGTTCTCCGTATGTTTACTAAGCACGTCTAATTCGAATTTTTCTTAAACGAACAAAAAAGAAGTTAAAAATTAGTCAAAAAATGGAGCCTTAATGAGAATTAATTGCATTTGATTTGTCAACTTAGCGAAATAATTTGTTCGAGTTATTTTTTAATCGAAATTTCCAATTTTTCTTATTCGATCAATTAATCGACTTATAATCCTACGAATAATCGAGGAATGCTTGATCGAGTCGATACTGTAGTATATATAGATAAAAAATCCCCAAAAAATAGAAATGCAAAAAGAGATAAAATCGTTATATAGAACAGAAAGTAACTAAAATGTCATTACTTTTCCACCAAAAAACAATAAGTCAATTTTCTACCTAACACTGTGTCGAAATCGAATTTTCCAGTTGGAAAGCACTATGCTTCATACATTTTATACGTACATGAGATTTTTCAAAAGTTTGTTAGTGCTTAAGGCGCTTATTTAGCTTTTGCTTTAAACTTTTGGTGTTTAAAAAATTTTTAAAAATGTTTACACTTTGTCCTTCTCTCTCTCCCTTGCCTCGTTCGTTCAATCAAAAATTTAAGTCCTCAACGTTTTATTGGAGTTTTAAACAACTTAAGAGTAAAATTGTGTTTGTTAAATTGTATTGTAAACACTTAAAGAGGTTTTACACGACGTGTGCTTGTCATATGACTTGTCAGTTTGATAACCCATACGTAATTTCATGTGTTTTTCAAAATAGGCATTTTACATACGTTTTATAATTTTTGCTTTCAAATGTACATGTGTAATTACATCTGACATAACCCATAATATATAATTTTTCCGCCACACACTTTTGTATTGCCAACCACAGCTGATGCAAAGATGGAAACGTAGTGCTTTTGCCAGGCTATTAGTGCTTTTGGTACCACAAGAAACCTAAAATAGCAAAATATCAAGTTGGAATTACAGGATGTCTTATGCGTTGTCACATCAAAATATAACACGTTCTAAATGAAAATTGTCATATGAATTCTACACATGGAAAATACACATGTTGTGTTTGAAAGGGTTCACACGACGTGTTTAGAATTTACACATGGAAAAGTAACAAGTCATATGACAAATGCACGTCGTGTAAAACCACTTTTACTGATCCATACATATGTAAGCATGTATGTTAGGTTGTAATTACATATATACGCACTTAAACATGCTTAATTAGCTAATTCGATTTGAAAAGAATTTAATACTCTTTGGACATTTTTTTTCTGCCACTACAAAAAGATTTTCCTACTCCACTTGTAACAAAATCAAATACATATTTAGCAGATACAATAAAATATACAGAGCCACCCCAAATTGTAGACGAAACTACTTTTAATTAAAGCAGATAACAAAACACTGAAATATTTTTAATTTAATTAAAATAATAAGTTTTAATCACTAACTATATAGAACTAAGTTCCATACTCGTAGCCAAGTAAAGTTTATGAAGAGTTTGTATTATGAATAAAATTGCAATCGAGTTTAAAGGAATCACTACCCAAATCTACTATACGTGATTGAGAGCAGAGAACGCCTCTGGCAGTAGTAGACATTATTCTGTATCTGCTTGCCATTTAGGGATATAATTTAAAAGAGGGGTTTGCGGTTTTTATGGATAGTTTAAGGATGAATCTGGTTGCCGGTGTGGAAATGGCGAAAGAGTAGACAATGAAAATGCTTTTATAAAGGCAAATTCATTCAGATATTGGTGGCGCACATATTAACGCCTTTGTTACTAGGGGTACACCTCAAGGAGGAGTGATTTCACCTACTTCGTGGATTTTAGCTTTGAATAAAATTCTGCTAAATCTAGCTGCACATGGTTTGGTATACGCTGACGATGTAGTGCTCTTGGTAAGAGGAAAATTTCCGAATATCTTGACTGAAGTAATTGAACGTGCTCTAAAAACCTTAAACCACTGGACTATAAATTGCGGCCTTGGTATTAACCCCGAAAAATCCAAAACAGTACTGTTTACAAGAAGAAGAGAAATTTGTTGGTGTAATTTCATGAGAACGTTAAGAAGGCATATGCCGCAATGTATTCCTACCATTCTTTAATTGGAAAGACGTGGGGACTTAATCCACGAATGATCTACAGGATATACACTGCTATAGTTAGACCAATATTGTGTCGTGGACAACTTATATGGTGGCCACTTTTGTATCATTTATAGAAAAAGTAAATGGAATAGTAGCAATTAGCATTACAGGAGCAAGGAAATCTACAGCAACTGAAGCACTGTGCAAAATACTTGGAATCGACCCTCTAAATTTATATATATTAGAATATGCTCGGAGAACACAATTAAGATTGAGACAGAATAAGCAATTAAATAGTAAAAATTATGGGCACTTCTCGCTGCTAAGAAAATATCAACTAGAAATCGATTATTTGACACCTGAAATCTATTGGGACAAGGAGATTACTACAATCATCCCAATAAATGATGATGGGAAACCTCTAAATAAATTACGTATCAGTCATAGTTCTAGACTATGCCGAAATGTTTGCGGTGTCTGAAGCTGCTAGGTTACTTTTTACGAGGCCGATATTCTCAAGCAATATTACTATTTACATAGAAAGTCAGGTGGCTTTAAAATCTCTCGGAAATAGGTGTATCGGCTCGAAGGTTAGTTAGCCGTTGTCGCAGAGAGCTATAAGCTCTCAAAGAACAACACACACTGAGACTGTGCTGGTATCTGGTCATTACAATATCGAAGGAAATGAGGCTGCAGACGAGTTGGTACGAGCTGGAGATGATTTGGACATATGTGTCAGTTGTGTGGTCATATACCCTCAGTGTATTCAATGTATGGGAGGATAAGAGAACAGTTTAGACGTGATGCCGAAACAATTTGAAATAATTCATTGAGATGCACACAGGCGAGGAAAACGGTATTGGAGAAAGGAATAAGCTGAACTGAGAATTTATGTGGCTACTAAAAGAGGATCATGATCTCAAATGAAAAAAAAAAACGATTGCGATGAATGATAACTGCAGATGGTGTGACGAAGAAGAGGAAAATAAATTCTACTATCTTTTGTTTTGTCGCTTTTTTCTTTCAGAATTTGGAGGACTTTAGGGGTGTTGAAGCTATGCTTATTGTCAAATTTATAAATCTCACCGAAGTACTACGAGGGTTTGATTAGAACAGAGCTATGGACACCGGAGAATATCAGAAGAGTCACTATGGATCAAAAATAGTCTTGTGAATCTACACACAATTAATCATGTGTGATCCTCTCTAACCTAACCTACCGGTGTGGAAGTTCACGTTCTATAAACTAATATAAAGATATCGTACAGGCTGACAGATAAATGCAGTGTGTACCAAAAAGAGTTACTGCCGGTCCTGAAGGCCACGGAATTGTTGTCAAAACACATGATGAAGGTAAGGAGGCTACGTGTCCACAGCCGACCAGCGTAAATCAGGACAGGCTAGTGAGTGAAAAAACTCTCGATCTGCTGCTACACAAGTATAGTGTTAGATTGTGATGAATTCTGGGGGATTACAATGCTAAGAACAACGAAATTGTCAACAAACTTGCAAGATTGGGCTCGGAGAGGCTGGATTTAGAAAGAGTAGATTCGGTAAAGCCGCAGAGTAATCACTATTATCTAACTGGGTAGTAGAGAAAACTAATCGGTTCTACGAGGTTGAAGAGTCTGCAAGGCATCAAGGACCATTTGGTCGTTCTGAGCACAGCAAAAACTTAACTGATTCTAAATTTTTTCAGGAACGTTCTTACAGTAGGTGTGGACACTAGCTATTTCGATATTGGGCCAAAAACCTGTAGATGCGAGGCCGCAGGCTTAGACGGAAAGGTGAAATATTATTATATAATTATTATTATATAATAATATTACTGTGAGCTAACATTGCTAGGTGTCATCCACCAGATCATCAGGGAAATCAGGTGGTTAACAGGTGTGTAGTAGGACGCAAATGTTTTTATTATGTATAACTGTAGGGAATCACAATGGACCCTTTGGGTCTGCAAGTGTAGCTTGCTATTTATGGGCAAAACCCTTTTCAACCTAACCTAAAACAAAAAGAATCTGTACTAGATATAAATACATTCATATTTAAGAGATTAGCAATTTTTAATGAAAATAACAACACTTGTTTAAAACAGAAAATACAAATTAAACGGTTGTTAATTTTTATTGCTTTTTGTTTAAATATTTTTTTTAACTAAACTTAGTTTTTTTCTGGACACATATTACTTCTCATTGTTCACATTGTAGGTTGTTTCCTGTTGACTGTTGATTGTTTCTTTTTTGTTTTTTTTTTTTGTTTTGGCCCAAAAACAAAAGTGTTACATGTAAGTTACTTTTATGGTTTCCAAAAGTAAATGAAAAAAAATGTTTTGAAACAATGTATGTGAAATATGGTTAATTAATTAAAAAACATGCTTAAATGTTATAAATCATGTTAAGGTATAATTAATTGTTGTCATGTGGTAAAACAGACATTTGCATGAAAAAAGTAACAACTTTTGTTTTAAAAAGTAACAATTTGCTCGTCCGCTTCGTTCATTTGTAACTTTCACATGATAGCAAGTACATTGAAATTAAATCGAAATAAACAGTTATTTTCACACAGATACTCTTTCATACTTTTGTAGTATAATTGTGGTGTTAAATGGTGCAACATCCCAGCAAAAAATTAGGCGTGCCATATGAATTATTTATTTTTATGATTGCCGAATTCTAATACTCGATTACAAAACACCTTACATAAAAGTATAGAAAAAGTAAGCAGGAATTAAACTAGTTCGTATAGTACAGCGTACAGCGAAAAGATCGCTCCATAAGTTAGTATAGTGGATAATATGAAAAACAAATCAAATTTTTGGAATTTTTAGGAAAATGCCACGTGAAACTGAATTAACAGATGAAGAAAGTGGATTAATCAAGGGAGCCAACCAATCCGGCATTAAAGTTGGCCAAATTGCTGTTTCTGTAAAGAAAAAGCGTAGCACGAAAACGAATTTCTTGAAAAATCCAGATCCGGTATTAATAAACGTAGCGGCCAGATATGCACTATTGATGACAGGAGCAAACGGCACATACACCAATTAGCCAATAATATGAGTTGTAAGCAAATAAAAGTGGAACTTGGTATAAATGTGACTAAACAACGTGTTCATCAAATAATAAGACAATATTAAGACTATAAATATGAGTATTTAGTAACTAAACTATGTCTAGAAGATCGCCGTATAATAGCACATATGGTATTTTACGAAAAGTATAAATTTGAATCTATGATATTCAGTACACAAAAAGTTTAATTTTGGGCGTACCAGATGGTCTCCACAAAAATTAGATGGACGTAAGACGCCCACACGCAAAGAAAAAACATGGTTATTGCATGGTCACGGCAACCACACTATGTTCTCTGTAACAATAGATGTTTGCTGTGAGCAAAATATAGTTATTTAAAACAATATTTTGGTCACGATAAACAAGTTATAGTTATTTAAAACAATACTTTGGTCACGATAAACAAGTTTTTTGTTAACAGTTAATCATTCAATGGTTATACGCACCAAAAAAGCAACATGGTTGATTTGAAACATATTAAAATTCAAACCACAACCAAATTATTTTTAATATTTAAAAATTATAACCATAATATATTATTATTAAACATAGTATGTTAAGTTTGACTAAAAATAAACAAATAATGTTTGGTTTTAAAAATACATATTTTGGTTTTGACATTTTTTCAGTTCAGAAATGTGTGTGTAAGCTATCGGTTCATCTAAAACCGTAAAAACATTAAATACATATTTGTTGTCAACAAATAAATTTGTTTTTATTATAAATGATAGTTTTAAATTAATTATATCAAACACAGAAAAAGGTAAGCAGAAAATATAAAAATATGTATGTAAGTCTAAATGGATATATTCGTGTATTTGTTTTTTGTTATTTATAAATATATTCATATGTTGTCACATATAACCATTTACATGTTTCAAATTATATTATAGTATGTTTATATTATAAACATAACTATGGTTGTATTTAACAATGTTATTTTTATATAAGACAATAATATGTTCCAACGACAACAATATTATTTTTATATATAACCATATAATTCAACCATAACATGTTGCTCTTAGATTATGGTTACCTCAACCATGTTTTTTCTTTGCGTCCACGGGAAGCATGCCACAATCGAATTTATTGTTCAGGATCACTCAATGTATGGGCGGTATTTTTTATCAAGAGGGAAGCCCAAAATAGGCTTTGTGCTAGGAAAATTGAATGCAGAAATCTACATAGATTTGTTACAAAGCGAACACCTTGATTTTACTGGTGATTTACAACGCGATAACTGAACTTTCCAGCAGGATAATGCACCGATCCACATGGTGAAGAAGATAAAGGCGTTTTCGACAAATTGATTTGCTCGAGTGCTTTAAGCCCAGACCTCTATCCCATCGAGGATCTATGGTCAATTCCCTCAGCCAAAATTCATACATCTTAAAGCTATATGATAGCTGGAAACAGCTTAAAATTACATATTTGTTGAATAAGTCAGTATTGATGTGTCTGTCCTGAAAAAACTGTTGGAGTCAATGCTCCGTGATGTCAAATCGGTCAGAATATACAAGAGTAATACAACCCCTTATTAACATATATAAAACTTTTATTTTGTAACTAAAATAATAAATGGAATTCACGGTTTGCTATTGTAGACCTTTTACACCTTGTAGCTTGGATAAATTTAAAATAACCTATGTATTTTGTTGTTGTTTATCAATATTTACCAAACCTACAAATTGTAAAAGGTCTACAAAGCAAACCTTGAATATATAAATCTATTATTTTCTATTTAAAGCTTCAATTTGTTCCATGTTCAAAAAAATAGATTGTTAATATTTTTTATTATATTTTAATTTCTTTTAATTATAAATGAGAAAAAAAATATTTTTCCCCAATTTACATTGCTTCTTTTAATTCAAATTAAAGTTGAATCATGGCACATAAAATTATTTGTCTAAGGTAATTAATTATTTTGTTAAATTTGTTAACGAGCATAGTGTTAAATACCCATATACTACATAAACACATAAACTACAACGGTTACACCGCTACACGACTACAAAAATCGTTGGCTACGATCATCGCCGTGTAGTCAGCTCCTTAATTGTATTGAAGACGATAGCGACATATCTCGGAAACTTTGATATTGTTGTAAAAATACTTTTCTTTTATAAATTCAAAATTACTTGAAAAATACTTTTATCATGTCAAAAATTGTAAATAAATTTGTAATTTTTACTTTTGTGATATTCTCTTTTGTGGAATAAAATAAAATTTTCGAATACAATGGTGATTACGCTACGCCAGCGCCAAAACAATCGTCTTCATATAAACGTTTTTATTTTAGTTTTAACAGCTTGCAGTCGGTAGCCTGCTGTCGTCTGCGTGTTTAATACATAAGCTCATATACATATGTATGTACGAGAAAATCGAGACACCATTTAATATGTAATAGTTGTTGCTATAGCTGCCATAGTAATACACTTTCAGTGAAAATATAGGTAGAGTTGTAATATCTACCGTTTGCGGTTCTAGAATAGGGGGCTCTGGCAAACGGTCTAACGGAGACATATTACAGCGAAAACAATTTGATTACAAAAGAAAAACATGCAGAGCGAAAAGTTTTACAGATAATGATAGAGAAATATTTGTCTTAATATAGCAGTTCGAAATTTTAAACTTAATCCATGTTAAAATCATTAAGTTGGTAATTCAGCTGGGAAATCCTTTCACCAAAAATCCTTAAATGCAAATTCGCTTTTCTATTTAAATTTATTTTGGTGGATTATGTAACATGTAAATATATACATATGTAAATGTAAATAAATGTATATCTAAATATGAATTGAGGGACGGATATTTGAAACACGGTTACGCAACAGATGGCTCTGTTTTAAAATAATGACAAAATATGAATTACTTACTGCCAAATAGCCAATTGAATAAAATTTGTATTTTTACATTGCTATTAAAATATTTTAAATACCTCTTACAGAGCTTTACAATAATTTTTAGAATTTTATATAAATTTTAGAATTTTATCCAGCGATTTTTGTTCGGCCACAGAGAGTGAGAGAAGTGATTTTGTCTACACAATCTAGACAGCTTGATTTGGTTTAATTTTTGTCCGGACAAAATTGAAATGAGTTGTCACAATAATTTTTTTTAGAAAAAGCTAAATTGAGTTGCCGTTATATAGATGGCGTTTGCATAGTATAAAATTGTGGTATTTGTTTTGATTATCAAGAAAGAAATATTTTTCAATATAAAATTATTTTATGAAAATGGAGTTCCATAAAACAATTGCCCTCAAGCTTATAATGGAAATGAAAAATCCCAGAAGAGAATGCATGTACGACATGGGCAATAGCTTATATAAAAATAATCATGTAAAGCAAAGCCATTGGACGACAATAGCTAACGCCAATAGAATTGAACGTAAGCAAACGTAGTGGGTCAATGCGATGAAAATTAACAAAGGTTTTACATAATTTAAGGGCATCTCCGGAACCAATGCGTAATAGTAGCCCATCGCTGTTCTTTGCTTTAATATTTCTTTTAATGCATTTTTTATTTTAACAGCCATTAATAGAAGCAATTTTCTTTAGTAATACATGTTTTAATAAGCAAAATGTTAAAATAATAAAAATATGCCATTTCATACCAAGATTTTATTTTTAACCACTTGGTGCTTGTTGCCACGTTGTAAAATTAATATGACTTGTTTACATATGTACTCATATGGCAGCTATGTTTATCCGGTCAAACTTTTCGAAATGGTTGAATCCTGCTGTAGAAAACTCTCAGGAAAAAAAGATTTGTTCTTACAAAAATTTTGTCCGGACAAAATGGGGGAATCCAGCTTTAGAATATATAAATACAAGGTTTTTTGTTTTATTTTAGTATTTAGTTGGTCCACCTCCATTATCTATTACATTGGACATCTCTTCTGGAGATGCTCATGGGATTTAAATCGAGACTTTGCGGAGGGATACTGAGTTGCCTGGGCGCGTATTACAGAAGCCAATTCTTAACGATCTGTGCAGTATGCTTGGGATTATTATCTTGTTGGAATATCCAACCATTTCCAAGACCCATACATTCTATTGATGGCTTCAAACTTTGCTCCAAAATACTTTTGTATTGGTATCGGTCCATAATGCCTTCAACAAAAACTAACTTTCCAACACCAGAAGCCACGCTTCCAACGCCATGCGTTACAGTTGCTATCAAGTTTTCCAGCTGCTTAGCCGCATTTTTTCCATATCTCCATCACTTCCGAATGTGTTGAATTTTGATTTGTCAGTAAAAGGAACCAGTTATGTTGTAGTTCTGAACAATTTCTTGTACTATTGCGCGGCTCAAATTTAATATTTTAGCAGTTTCAACATATGATTTATTTTCGCTTCTGCGTTTTAACACTAATTTTCTTATCTCAGTCGATTTTTGTCTTTCTTTGTGACTGCGATATGTAGTCTACAATATTTAAATGTCGGTATTTTACAGCAACTTCAACATTTTTTGTTTATTTTCACTGCATGTAGGCTTTTGTCATATCATGTTTTTTAGTAATTTTTAATTGTTCCCTTGTGAGAGAAATCTGATTGTTTGCGAAAGAAATAAGATTTAGAATATAGTTGTGCATTTATCTTTTTCATTCAATAAATATTTTTCTAAAAATAAGCAAAACTATGGTTGCATGTAGACTTTAGTCCTTCATGTTATATCCATCACAAATCTTGCCATTCAAATTATAGTGTAACTTTTTCTGCAATTTTATAATTTTGTTACAAAATAAAAACACACCGATATTAATTTTACTGTAAGTCACTTTATTTATTCAGCTTTGAACAACTTCTATTGACACCACTGTTAAAAACACACAAACTGTTAAGTACACAACTGATCTGTTACAACCAAACCTAAACAAGCGCGTTGAGCGCAAATGTCATGAAGCCTGGCCTCAACGGATACAACATGGATGCAAACAAGCTATTATTGTCTTTTTGGGACATTTCATTAGGTTTCATTAAACAAAATAAGTTAACATTACTGTTTATTACAGAGTGTTGCCCTCTTATTGAGGTTTGTCCAAAGCTAGGCGCTAGACAGCATTACGAAGAACGTTGTTAAAGTTTTGTTTTTAACAGGTTCGTCCGCAACAGAACGGAACGGAGCAGGAAAACGAACTTCAGACACACATTTGTATTTATCATAAACAGATCAGCTGTTTCGTAACGTAAACGGAAAGTTAAAACTAATTCTACCTAATTAGTTTTAAATATAACTGAAGAAATATATACATATTTAACATGTTCAATCACTGACTTTTATAATTAAGTTCAACTAAAAATGAAATTGTATTTAAAATCCTCCATAAATTAAATACCAAAGACCTACCTACTAGTCCGCGTATCAAAATTCCAATCCAATCGAATGTTGTGAATGTTTGACTGCCTTTTAATGTAATGTTGTACTGTGCTGCCTCATACTTAGAAAAGCCATACAGAATTACAGTAAATTTAGATTAAGTTAAAAATAGTCCAACTTAACTGGTAAAAGCTTATTAAATATAGATGCTTTAAGGGATCTGAGCTTTGGAAAAAGCTAGAAATTACTACTGGAATCACTAAATTCAGGAGTAAAGGCTGGTGGTAGCAACTGACTCAATGAAAGTAAGGTTGCCATAATTACTAATTAGCTGCTTATAATCAGTGATTATCAGCAGCCAATGTCAAAAAGGAACCGATTATGGAAGTAGTCTGTCCCCCAACATTAATAATAATAAAACTGGGTTAATGGCAGAAACTCAACCCTCAGTCAATCCTCGAAACAATAGGTGTTATGGAACTCAAACCGCTGTGCCTCAACCCTCAACTCAACCCTCAGTCAATCCTCGAAACAACAGGTGTTATGGAACTCAAACCGCTGTGCCTATTCTAAATAATCGTGGCTACATTCGACCAAGAATGAGGTATATTGGTTCTCTTGTCCGTACCTTAGCGAAATTACCCACAAATGATAACAACAACCGGGCAATAAAAATTATTATAGTTGATTTATATTTTTGTTTTTATTTTAAATTTTACCTTTTCTTTTAGACTTAAGACATGTTTACTTATTGTTAGTGCAAATAAATTGAAGATATAATATGCAATGAAAAAAAGTTAGCTTTCATAATTATGAAAGAATCTTGATTAACAATTAAAACACGCTTTAAATTTCTTTACAAACTGTTGTTTATATATCAAATTGTCCTTTACACTAAAATTTTTATATAATTCTGTGTTGAGATAGGAGATGTTATACTTTTATACTTAAGTATTGAGAAAGAACTTGTTTCTTCAGTCATTAAAAATAGAAATGTTCTGTAAAAATTCATTTAATTTAATCAACCATTAAATCTAAAGCATTCAGTAACATGAAAGAAAAAATGCTGCTAGAAAACTTAAACCTGATTTTTTTTAACTTCTGTTCTTTTTTAATTAAACGTAATGTTAAATAGAAATACTAGACATGGAAGATTGAGAGAAAAAAAATTAGATGTAGACATAGTTAGAGACAAGTGTTTGTTTGTGTGTGTATACAGAGGGGGAAATATCCCAGTTGGCCATGTCTGTAGGACATTTCAAGGAAGTAAATGGAACAAAACATAGTAAGGGCAGCTTGATAAAAAAATTTTATAAAAAATGTCCTAAAAACCATGAAAGACCAAAAGATGAAAAATTTCCTGAATATTGTTGTCGATGACTACATGAGTGACAACTTGCTCCATCTTGTCGACAACGACTAAATAAGCTACAATTTTATCAATCTTGCCATCGACGACTTTTTAAGTGACAAGTTTTAAAAAAGACTTCTTTCCAAACTGACATTTTGTATTTAGTATAATGATATTTACAAACATTACCTATCACTGTTAAATATATATATAAAGGGTGTTGTTTACAGAGGCAGGCAACTTTAAATTAAAACAGATAAAATAATCTAAGGTCGTCAAATCACTAGAACGAGATTTATTTCTTAAAATTATTCGTCCACCAAATACTTCTCTCAGTAAATTGACTGTATCGAGCTTTGTGTGCTGAAACCACATGTCTGCAACAGTAGCGGCCTTCAATTTAGGCACAATAAGTTAGTTAGCGTATATCTATATTGCTCACCGTTTACTGTTCTGACAATTGTTATTTGTGAGGACATATGGACAAATTTTTCCACTGTCCAAAAATCGCATCAAGCAGTGAGAGTTTTTGAATTTAATGTTGTTTTGACAATGGTTTAACGACTATCATGGCTTGAAGATTATATCAGCGATTTAATCAAAACGGTGCTTAACCAATACTAATTTTTTTTGGCCCATTCCTCGAATGTGTGGCACGAACGATGCTTATGATGATGAATCTTATAAACACGCAAATCAAGACCCTTACACAAAATTTGTCATAAATTGGATGGACACAAATTTAATTGTTGTGAACGTTGGCGAATTGAAACATTGGGATATTCGATATATCAAATCACAAAATGTTTAATTTGTTTGACTGTAGTTTTTTTTACAAACTTTCACATCTCTATATTTATTACCCCCGGGGGTTCCAATTGTCACTGCAGTAATGGCGGGTCCTCTTCGAGGACTGACCAGTGCCCAAAGGACTGGTACCACGGGAATCGGTGGCCACACAGAGAGCCTATCCTCTCTGTGACCGGTTATTGGTGAGGTCCCCTTTGGGGGTACACGTGATGGTTGTGCTTTAAGATCGATTATTGCAGATGTGGTGCAAGATCGATCAAGTGTGCTGTTGCACTCTCAACAGACGGAGTTTGGATAGTCTCCAAACCCCTAAGGAAGAGGTTATAATATGGATATAGGCTTGCCTTGGAAAGGCTTGCCATATTGTATAAATTGCTACTCATTGTGACTGTATACACACAAATTGCGATTGGTGGCAATCGTAAAGTGTTGTTATGCTACACAATGGGGGCGCTAGTCTACGTCTTTATTTCACGCGGTGTTAAGAGCACCGTGGGATAAAGCCACCGTGGCAGGAGCCCACGTTAATCTTGAACACATCTCTATATTTATATTTAACTGACTGAAAATCTTTATTCCAATGCTGTAGTAAAGTTTTATAGTGCCATCGCTGCTTGTGTGTCACCGAGAGAGTTTATACATTCAAATGGAAGATATTGTTGCCCGCAATATATGATGATCAAAGACGGTATACAAGATGTATGCGAGTATATCATCGAAAACAATGATTCCTTTGAATTTTCATTAGAAAACCTGTTGTTAAAGGAGCAATTTTAATATTTTGAGCAACTGGGATAGAATGAGGAAACGACTTTAGCAACATGCAACATGAACAGCATAAACAAAAAAAAAAAAAAAAAGACTGCAAACTATAACAAAAATCTAAAAAACATCACATCAAAGAAATCTTAACAAAAACTTAAGAACATCATTTAATCTTCACACTATAAAACTAAAAAAGGCGTGTAATGAACGCAGAACAAGTTGCACTAGGAATCTATACAAAATTGATAAAGAATAGGAAATGATGTTACAATGACACGAAGGACATGAATGGAAATAAAATAAACTGAAAAAGGCGGTTCTTATGCATCAACAAGGCGGAAAATGAAATTTTCATAAATTGCCAAACAATTTAAGATTTCAATTGATTAATTTATTAATAAAAGCTTTTGTTATTCAATATTTATCTGCTGTGGTCTGCAATCTAATACCACCATTTCGCATTGTGTATGCTTACAAACATCATTTGAGTTTTATCTTATTCAGATGATAGCGCAGCTTAGCTACTCGACTTAGTGTACTCTATTTGCACATAAGTTCTTTTTATTGCTTTATTGCAGGGGGAGCAAAACAACTTTTATTGGAATATAATATTATGAAAATTAATACATGGCAGAATTTTTAAAATTTCTGGAAGGGGCAAGCAGCAAGTCTGGAGGGGACATTGCACCCCCAGAATGGCCTTTATACGCCAATGCCTACAAGTAGCTAAAGCGTAAGTACAAACCACGCGTTGAGCGCTGCACCGCGTTTTACGCTTCTAACAAACAAAGTTGAAATAAAGTATTTTCGTAGTATAAGGTACATAAAGAAGTTTGGAATGTGTTTGACGCATGAAGTTGGTTAGCTTTCAACTTTTCGCGCATTATGTCTAAAGTGACATCTCGTTAGCTGACTTTTGTTTCGTTTTGTTATAAAGATTCTTCTCAAATGGAGGAAAAATTAATGCAAGAAGTTTGTGTTATGTAACTTGAAGCGTTTAAAGCGTACAAGGTATACAAAGCTTGCAACGCTTTGACGATATCAAAGCGTGTTATGTACTTTCACCTTTAGCTTTGTTTACTTTTATGCCTCGTTGACCTATATACACCTATCGACACAATTCGGAGTTTACGTTTGTATGCTGCTTACGTCTAAACACCGTCGGGTTGACACAAATACCCCAATAAATATAAATTTGGAGTCTTATTATTTTATCGAATATATGCCTGTTGTTTTATATCTGCCCGCTTTGTTCAGATAAAAAGGAAGGAAATACCAAGCCATATTTGAAAAGCTGAAATAAATCCAAAATCACGAAAAACAATCACTACCTTGCCCCACTTAGTTTTGAAAAAAAATTAGCCACAATCAAAATGATCTATAAATTTAAAACTTCTTTTAAAATGTATTTAATTACACAGTACAACACATGATTTCGGGACTCAATTCTGATAATTGTTTATGAAAGTAGCCCCAAAAAGAGGAACTTTTGCATCATTCGTTTGGTCATGGTACATCAAATAATAATTTAAAAATTAATTTGAATTTAGTAAGTATCGTATAGGGGAATTTGTCACGTTTGAGGCTCTTTTGTTTGTCATAACTCGAGAACCACTAGTACGAATAAGATCAAAAAAAATTTAATAAAATTAAGAATTACAATTGCTTTAATCTGTTTCGCTACATAAGTAAATGTATGAAGAAAACTTCGCAACATTTTCCGGCATACCAAAATTTTGAGGGGTTAAAAATATAAACTATTAATGTAATGATTCATAGGTCAGGTAATGCGTAGATATGAGAAGAATATGGAGTCCGAATTTTATTAAAACGAATTAAACTTAAAAATATTGTATAGTATTCTTGCGTCCATAACATTTAATATTTTAGAGAATAACTATATATGTTATGGCATATGTCCAAGCTACACTGTCTGTCCTTCTGTCACTGCCTTTTATCTCTGGATCCGTAGCAGCTAGACAAATTTACACAGAGTACTTAAAACTGTATTCACTTTACTAACTAATATAAAAAATAAAACCCAAAATTAAAGGGTGTTCCCATAGTGACAAGATTTTCACGTGGATGGCCTCATATTTGAAAAGTTATAGGTAGACTCACAAAGGTATATTTAGATTTATAACAATTACGAAAAATTAAAGGACGTTCCGATAATGACGTATTTTTCAATTGTGTGTGATTATTTTTTGAATCGTAATATGCAGTAATTTTAAAGAGTTTTCAAAACTATGTTCGAAAGCAAGAGCTTAATAACAATTTTCTGACGACATGCATATTTATCTTGGTGGAACAAACAAAAAAATGCCTCATTTGGGTATCGGAAACCCCATTCTCGAGAAGTGAGATTCTCGCATGACATCGTGTTCCATAAATAATGTTACTTCTAACAGAGCCCTAATATACCACATGAAATTAAGTCTGTTTAATTTTATTTAATTGACAAAACGTTACTTGTATAAAGACCATCCATTATATTTAATATTATAATTGACTTGATGTGTTACCAAATTGTTCAGCTAAAGTTGAACGAACTTTTAGCCATTGACTTTTAATATGAACCGGAATATTTGTAGAAGAAAACAGTCGAAAAAAATGTATGATTTTAAAAAATCAATCTCTAGAATATTTTAATGTAAACGTTCCAAAAATTTGATTAAAAACAACAAATTTAAATACATAAAGTTTAACTTTTTTCTTAAATTTTTTTATGTTTGTAGTTATTTCTATGGCTCTGACTATGAAATATATACTGCGAAATTGTTAAGAGCTTTAATTTTTGAAATTTGTATTATTTGGTCCAAAAATATAAGAAAATTAAATAACTTGTTAATAATATTTCTATTGAACTCTATCAAACGATCTTTTACAAGATTTTCTGGAATGAACGACTAGGTAAATCTCGTTGCAAACTCCAGCAGTAGTCCTTCATCATTTGTCAATTCCACCTTCCCTGATAATGCTCTTCTCTTGTCCTTATATCCTACTGAAATTTTTCCCAATGCTCCCCACTAAAATATACAAAATATTGTGGAAATGGGTCTTAATGCGAGTGCAGAAAGTGTAATAGTATTGCACACTAGATCGTGCAATTTCACTAGCATTCATTCAACAAGCTCGACATGGTCGTCAGATTTTTTATTGCCTAGAAAATTACAACGAAAACAAGTGAATACCAAGTCTTTAATTTCTATGATTGAAGTCCATCAAAAATACTTTACATTTTTTGTACTTAATCGTGGAAACTTGCGTAAAAGAAAATTGAAACATTGGACATTTTTTTCAAGCGCCTTCATAAACTGTTTCATTATACCGACGCACGTTGGGTTTAAATTCCCAATAAGGGCTCTTAATTGAAAATTTATGTTTTTAAAAATTAATCTATTTCAGTAGTGCATTTCACTAACTTTTAACGATCTAACACTTGTTAAATATATCAACATTTTTTTTGCTTGCACTAACGCATTTGCGATTCACTAACCTATGGTTAACTAATGACAAATACAAACAAAAATAAATGGCAATGCTGCTAAACAAAATGGCAAAATAGCGAAAAGAAAAAATAGCAATGAAAAATAATAAACAAAATATACAAAACTTTCTCCAAAAGTGTTTCATTTTTTGTTCTTTTTTAATTTCATTTCTAAAAAAATTGTTTAAATTCATTTTTATAAGGTAGGTAAAATACAGATGTATACATATTTATAAAAAATAAAACTTATTTCAAATGTATTGTAAAATAACTTTTGTATGAAAAATAAGTTCTAAAATAGATTTCAAATATATTTCATTTTTTATTAAAATAGGGGTTAGAATATTTTACATTATACATCTAATGGCCGACTTTATCTTTTGATATTTTGATAAAGTAAACGACACAAAAATAGTTGCAGTTAAATTAACAATACTCGACTTGTTAAGAAAAAACAGCTGATTTATAACAACATCAAATGTTATTAAAAAGCATTTCTGAATAGCAAAGTCTTTCGTTTTGTTGTTAAATTTTTTTAACGTGTCAAGAATCGTTAAAATTGAATAGCGAATCGCACTACAGCAGGTGAGAATAAACAAAATTGTCCATCACTAAATATCTTTCTCATTTTTCTATGTTATCTACTTTTCGAGTTGTGCGTTGTCAAAGTTGAAGTTTTTTTAAGTTTTTGAAAACAGTGGTGAAAAATGAAAAAAAATATTTTTTTTAATTAAATTTTTGTATTTTCCTAGCATAAAAGTAATATTTTTTCAATGGAACCTTCAACTTCAGGTATTTGGAAACTCAAATATGTATCTCAGTTAAATATTTTTAATATTTTTTTGAAAATTGGTGTAAAAAACAATCATTTTTCACTTTCAAGTAGAGTTTCAAATCCGGTTTGGGGAAGCTTGGGTAAAAATTTTTTTTGGAATTTTCTACTTACAAATCATATAAAAACATTTTGCGGGTTTTTTGCGATAAGAAGGAAAAAAATTGTTTCCTATTACAACATCAAAGAAAAATTCGTGTATGCTTAGCATACACGTATGTATGTATGTAAGTGTGTACATATGCATGTAGTTAATGAAAACCTGACTTATAGTTGACCAACCAAAACCAGGATTTGGAAACTCTAATGAGGATGGGAATACAGCAAGACGTTTTTTTTAAAATCCCGAAGTTTCTGTGGAAATTACAAAAATCAAAAAGTTATATACTATTTTAGTTGCTGTATCGTGCGGTCATCAGATTAATGTTGAAAAATTTAGAAAATTTACTTTATCGACTGCAAAATACTTTGTTGAAAAATACCCATGGTATAACATGTCTCACACTTTACATAAATTTTTAATACATGGTCCGCAGATTATTACTCATTCACTGTTACCTATTCGCCAGTTATCGGAGGAAGTACAGGAAGCTCGTAATAAAGATTTCAAATCATACAGAGAACATTTTTCACGGAAATGCAGTCTTGAAAAGTCCAATGAAGATATTTTCAATCGATTTTTAATAAACTCTGATTCTATTATTAGTAACATTACAAAAGGAAACATTACAAAAAGAAAATTAGCGTGTTACCACAGCAGGTATTGGACCTTCTATTATTACCTGAAATTTCTGAAGAAAATAATTCCGATGATATTTATTTTTGTGACAGCGAATATGAAGACTAATAGTATTAAACATAAAATGTAAATTTATATTAATAAAAACTTTTTAATAAATAAAGATTAGTATGGTCTATTTCCTGGAACATTTTGTATGGGGGTTATACGAAATCATTTATCGATTTCGTTAAATTTTTGTATGTTGAGTTACTGACCCAAAAAAATCAAATTGCCCAAATTTCATTCATTAATCTTTGAAAATGAAGCTTCCAAAGCAATTTAAATATTCATACGATCAGACAAACGAACACCCCTGGCGTTTAAATTTTTTTTTTTTTTTAAATGATTTTTTTTTTAAGTAGTAATGACCCACTTAATACTACGAAATGAAAAAATAAGTGCTATCTCTAATGACTGAATTAAGAGCCGCTTTTAGCAATTTCAAGTGGTGGAAGTAAGATGCGGTCTCGAGTAACTAAATGCACAATTATAATATTTTTGTGCCAATTTTCAGCGCTTTCATTCAATATACAGGGTTAATTCTGTTTATTTTCACAACGTAAAATTAATGGTCGTAAGGATGATTTCGAGGTTCTTGCTAAGTCGTGGGTGTTACGAACATTATTGCAATTCTTCTTCCACTGAACCATAACCGTAGACATAACACACCTTTATGGCATAGAATATGTGGAACCCATGGCTGAGTCCTGAATACACAATTACATTTTAAAGTATTGATAGTACGCAGACTTCACAAAGTCCGATATAGGTTTTCGATATTTTTCAAATACGTACTATATAGATACATATTTATCAGAAATCTGGATTAAGCACGCAACATCTTCTTGGCGCAGCCATATCTAAAACAACAACAAAATATATTTTAGTGTTCTAAGTAAAAATAATAAAATAATAAAGTTAGCAATAACTCGAAAATAGGAGCTGTTAGAGAAAAATGGTTAGCGTAAAAACACGCGTCAATTTGAGATAAAAACAACAAACAAATCAGAGGAAACTAACAATTTTTCCTTTTTTTGTTAAGCAGTGTTACCCAGCAATGAGCCCAATGAGCTGCATTGGTCCATACTAAGCGAAAAAGATGTGCTGAAGTGCTAAGGAATAGAGGTTTTCAAACTAAATATTATCCTAATGTAAGATTAAATTAATTTAAAATTCCATATTCGTGTGAAAACTAATTTTTTCAGATGACTTTATTATATGAGCACAAAATACTAATATACTAGTAAAAAAGTAAAAAATACATTATTTTTTGAAGGAAAAATAAGTTGGTAGTTTTAAAATTTCATAAAATTTCTTAGAAGTTTGTCTTAAAATTTGTTTGTTATTGATACATATAATAAACTAGTAACTCATTTCCTGTCTTTCTGCCTTTCTTTATTTTAATAAAATTTTGTGAGGAGGTAGATTTGTATTCCGATTTCAATATAGGATCCTTTTTTCTGCAAAAATATTTTATTTCCAAAAGAAAGTGGAGAAAAATCAGTTAAAGTACGCAATTTTACCGATTTAAATTAATAATTAAGGCACCTGACAAAATATGAATTGAAAGAACGATACTTTAAACACGGTTGCGCAACAGATGGCGTTGTTTTAAAATAATGATAAAATTTTAATTACTAAATAGCCATTTAAATAAAATTTGTATTTTTAATTTGTGGAATAACATTGTTAATAAAGTATTTTCAACACCTTTTACAGAGTTTTACAATTATTTTTAGAATTTGATATAAATTTTAGAACTTTACTTTATCTTTATAAATTATAAGGGCCGATGTTGAATACGAACCACAACTAGACGTCAAGTTTTTTTCTACATTTAATTTGACATTTCTCAATTTCAGACTTACTCAATTTGAACCATGGAAACATACACAATCGAGCAATGGTCAGAATGGTGTTCAAGAAATGGCAACGTTGGATGATCAATTTGGAAGAATATGATCTTCAGTGATGAAGCACATTTTCACCTCAGTGGTTTCGTCAATAAGCAGAATTGCCGCATTTGGGCGTATGATAATCCAAGAGTGATTGTCGAAAAACCAATTTACCCACAAAGAGTGACTGTTTGGTGCGGTTTATGGACTGGCGACATCTTCGGGCAGAAGAATTTTGGTATAAGATCTAGGTCTTGAAAAAATATATATTTTTAAATTTTGTGTTAATTTAATTAACTTTCAGTTTTTGTTTTGTTAGTAAAAAATCGGCTTTGTTGAAATTAATGTTACAAATTATATAAAAAGTTATATATATTCATTTTATAATTGTACAATTGAAGTTGGCTGCCTAAGAGGAAAAAAACATAAGTTCACCTAAAAAATATTAAAACTAGGAATATAAACTTCGGCAAATAATTCTGGCTTTACAAAAATTAAGATTTTCAAAACGCACCAAATTTCACGAAGGGCCAAAAATTTCCAGGAAATTAGAGAAAAGTTGCTCAAGTTATATTCATTTTATGAAAGTGGACTCAAATAATTTGTTTATGTAAAGATTAAATATACTTCTATCATATCACGAAGCTATAAAATTCCACATTTATGTTTCTATTAAGATTTTAAAAATATTATGCAGATTTTGAAGATTTTATAGTAAAATTTTGGGTAGCTTCACATTATATTTAAAAATTTTATTACATCTGCTATTTCTATTGCCCAGCTGCTATCAGTTGAATCTCACTTTGAAAATTATGTAGGTATAATAATTTTACTTGTACTACGCATTCCTGACATTTTTTACTTGCTTTTTTATATAAATATCAAGTATTCAACTTTTTATAAGAGAAACTAAACCACAGTGGTCCTAATTTGTACATCCTATATTACATAAATAATTAGATGAGATTATTTGGTTGTCATGGTTATATAGAAACAGATGCAGACAAAGATCATATGGTCCAACGTTGCATATTTTTTGCTAACAACTGTAATTATATGCTATCTTTAAAGCCTCAACTTGATTTTACAAAGTATTAGGAATGGTTCCATGATATTGAAAAATAAATCTGTTTTGAATGCTTCACAATAAAATTAATAAAACAATAAAAACTTATTTATAAATTAATATTCATGAAAGCTGAAAAAATCACGTTTTATTTTTTTTTATTATTTTTTTATATCTTAAAAACAAATGTAATAAATGAGTTTATGAAATTCATTTGCAATTCTAAACATGAGTAAGGCAATTTTGTTTCTCTTCTTATCCGAACATAAATACATAAAATTACTATAAAATGTCAATAATTTAATTAAAGACATTTCGAATAAATATCTATCTACTCGTACATGTAGTCAAAGGCAAAACGATTTTAAATGACCAACTTTGAAATCCGTTAGTTAATCTATACAGAGATCTTTAGATGTTAGACAACCAGTCAAGTAAGCCAACATCCAAACCAGTATTTTTTCCCAGCATGTTGAGATTTTACGAGTTGCCAATTAATTTCTATGATTTCTGTTGGTTGGTCGGTCGGTAAGTTTTTTCTCACTATTATGCCAATAGATAAATTAAGAAATAAAATTAAAAAAAATATAAATTAAATGACAACAAATTTAACATAGAAAAATAGCAGATTTATGTAAAAAAAATCAACATCATGATAAATTTACGTGGGTTTGTAATATTGGCAGTGTAACAAGCAAAAAAAAACAACAAATCATAAATTAAACAACAATAGATTAATTTGTATTTTAAACCCTGTGGGCACAATTAACTTTAAAATTCAAACCTAAATATGAATTTATTAAAACTAAAGGTACCTCAGCCTTCTCGTTTTCTTAATTAATTAAGCTTAAATGGTTATTTAGGCGCACTTTAAATGATAACTTCACTTATTTCTTCTTCTGCTTACGCGGAAATGCAATTAGTATTGCAAGGCATTTTGAATCAAATATTATTCCCGGCATTATTCTGGTGGAAAGTCCATTTATCGACTTGCCATCAAAATCAAGGTGTTGGCTTTTAACAAATCTATTTAAATTTTTACATCCAATTTTCAAAGTACAAAGACTTCCCTTTTGATAAAAAATACCGTCCATGCCATTTGTGATCCTACTCTATGAACTCGTTTGTGCCATACTTTTGGAGTTACATAGCACAGATTCAAATTCATTTTCCCAAAATTTATACTTTTCATAAAATACCATACCGCACTTGATCAACACGAGGGTAGTAACTCAAAATTTTTAAATGTTCAGTAGAAAAATCAACAGTAGACAAATCAACTGTACTGTTCGGGCAAAAATAGGCAATATACCTCGTCCTTATGAATGGATGTTCAGGTTTTTAACATACCAGGGAGCAACTCTTATCGCTCTCAAAAAGATATTTTAGAGACTGATTTTTGTTTTACTTTGAAGCCGACTCAGTGCCCCAACACTGAATTCCATAGCATTATATTTGTTATATGATCAATGTGCATAGTTCAAGTTGCAATCTTAGCTGAGCGTACTTTGGCAATAACCGCTAAAAATGTTTCATATGCAGATATTTTAATAGCGAATCGTGCTACAGTGCTAAAACAGCCAACTAAATCTCTTTCGAATCCTAAAGAAAAAAGTTCTTCTGTTAACACTTGTCGTCTCGAAGCAAACATCGAGGCATTAGTGCATTCTTTTTATGAGCTCTATGAGCAGCATGATGCCAGAATTGGTTCGCATGCAATCCATGATGTTGCAGGCGGTACTTCACAAACCATGAACTATTTAAAAATATATTTCTGGAACGCTAACGGCATACGCCAACACAAACACGAACGAGAGTATTTCCTTATAAATCAACAAATTCACATTATGCTGATTTCGGAGACAGATTTAACTACAAATACTTTTTTTTTCAAATAAATGGCTACATTTTTTACGATACAAAAGACCCTCTTCATAGAGCATGCGGAGGTTCGGCAATATTAATAAAGCACCATCTACTGTGTGATTTCTGTGCAGAGTATATGCAAGCAACCAACATCTGCCTCGAAGACTTTGATCGAAACATAAGGAGTTATTTCTTCAATTTATTTCCCTCCTAGATTTTCGATATCTGGGAGTCAGTACCGGGAATTCTTTAAATTAAAAAGCAAAACATACATTCTGGGGTCAAGACTAATTATTCCAAAGGGTCGTGTCTTGTTTAACGCAATTTCAAAAATGCGCTTAAATATGATTTCTAGCGGACAAACCAACTTATTATTGATTTTGGCGTAGCAAAGGGTCTTCCGAAAGGTATGCTTAAAGTTGAAGTATCACTTGAATTATCGTCAGATCATTCACCTACTATTGTTTCAATATGGAACTCCCGAGAAATAGTTTCACTGACTGGATTCCGGCAAGTACTCCCCTTAATTGGCTTAAATATAAAAAATATCTCAGTGCTCATTTCATTAATTATTATAAAACCAATATCATCAGGTATTTTTGTCAAATAGTAGACACGGCATTTCGGAGTCATTGGTTATGTTCTAAAACGTATGTTTAAAGTATAGTAGTTCCCAACTGATATATCAAAACTGTCAGGTTTCCAGTAAAAATAACTTACAATTTACTGGTGTTTATTATTTTCTGATAGTTGAACCACTCGTTAAACTAATCGTTTGTGAATTAAATTACCTGCGGGGTTCTTTTCTTTACTTTAAATATAAAAAATAAGGGGCTGGATTTTCAAGTAATTTTTAATTTTAAATTTTTAAATCTTAAATTTTATTCTTTTTTTCATTTTCGTTCCCCTTTTAAATAAATTTTGTCTATTATTAAAGTCAAATCTCTCGAAAGGAAAATACAAACAATGTTAGGATTCCTACCAACATCTGAAGAGGAGAAGATTTTAATAGCAAAATTAAAATAAAATAAAAATAAATTTGTACATTTCCGCATATAAACGATGCTTTAATGAGCATTAAAGTAGCATTTAATACATTGAATGATAGTGTCTTAAACTCATGCATTATTTGTTGGGAACGTTTCAGAGTAAACGATATAAATTTTCAACACTCCCACAGATAAACAAAAACACACATTCATACATATGTATGTAGTGTGCACTTATTTGCTTATCTCTAGTTAAAATGTTAAATATGTAAATATGTACAAATGTATGTAAGTATGTATAAGTATGTTTGGATGGATGGCTGCGTGCATAAGAGCTGAAAACATTCACGCAAACGAGCAGAAAAAGTATAATAGAATTCCAAAAAATGGAAATAATAAAATTTTTTTAAGAATCAGACTTCCAAGAAAATAGAGCACTTCATTCTTAATGCACATAGGAAAACATACATTTGTATAAATTTTTTTATTTTGAAAGCAAAATATAATTATATTTGAACGATAATGAAGACCAAAATGCAGGAATGAAATAATAATAAAGAATAACAACTTCAGTATGAATGTGCGAGGGTTTGTCAATACCTATGGCATGTTATGAAAAAATACGAATTCAAAACAGACATCCGGGTATTAAATATAAACTAAAAATTAAGGGAGTAAGCAGTGACATTAAAATCCAGTTTTGTATGGGGACACCCTTTAATTTTGTCTTTTTCATTTGTCGCTATAACGGACAAGGTAAATTGCGACAGTGTACCTGTTACGTTTCAGAAGATAAGCCCATATACATATGTAAAAATCATATCTTATGAGGAGCACCCTTTAGATTTCCTTGCTTTTTATTGTAGCGGACTTAGAAATGTACATTCTGTGTTTACTGTTCAAGCGCCTGGCTATTATGGATCACAAAATGATATATTCGTCATATTCACGTTTTTTATGGAAACACCATTAAATTCTGATACTTGATCTTATAGCAAATATATTTGCACACTCCCCTCGAAGTGAAAATGGTAATCGTGTTCCCTTCATTGTGCAGCTGTTCAAAATAAATTAAGCTGTCCATGAACATTGAATGTACCCAGGAAGAATAAGCCAAAATTCAAAAATAAAATTTTGCTAGGGGAAGAAGAAACAAGAAACATCAATTTTTCATCGACGTTCGCGAACGGATTTAATTCATTAGAGTTAATCGATTGATTGTAAATGTCTTAATTCAATAATTTTGTTTTAATTAAAAAAAAGTTTTGTTTTAAATTTGCTATTAATTACTATGAAGACCTAGTGTACAAGTTAAAGAAAAACTTTCCCAACAATTTTTAAAAGCAGTTAAATGGTTAAATAAAAACACTATCTCTTAAAACTGGTCGTAAGTTTATACTTAAGGAAGGAGACTTTTTAACCCGCCTCAGCTAATTAAAGCCGTAGTTCCGCTAAGTAGTTTATTGGGATACAATTAAAATTTATTTTACACATCAGACATGCCAACTACCAACCGAGTCCACACATTGACATTTGCTGATGACAAAGCATTTTTAAGTATTGCGCTAAGGTAGCTTAACAACATTTACAAGACCACATACTCAATTTCGGAAAATGGTTGAAGAATTGGAGAATAAAAGTGAGTGAAAAAAATGCACTTACTTAACTTTCATACTGCCTACGGACTCATGCCTTCCTATTTGCATAAATAATAAAATGATACGTTAGTTTTCAGACGTCAAATAGCTCTGTATACATCTCGATCGGCGCTATACTTGCAAACGAAAAATTGAATCAAAGTTCACACAAGTTCTCAAGTCGAACCTAACGCCAATTTTGAGTTGTGGAATTTAATTATTGGGCACTGCCACAGCTAGCAATGTTGAAAAAATTCAAAGGTGCCAAAATAAGATCCTTCTAATGATCAGAGTTGCTCTCTGCTAGATGAAAAACGCTAACATCTAAATAGATTAAGGATGCCATTATTTAAAGCAGAAATAGCAAAACATGCGGCAACAAAATAAAAGAACCCTGAAAAGCACCTAAATCCGAAGGCCCGAATAATCGTGGTTTTGTTCGATTATTGCTTCTATTGGCCAAGCATCAGAGAGATTAAAGGAAACACAGATAATCACAGCAACCGTGCTTCATAGTTTTCAGCCGACTTCGAAAACCGAAGAAGATTATTAATTCGTCTGAATATTGCTTTTTTTATGTTTGTGCCACTGTAGCTCCCAAAAAGTAGTAAAATTAAATAAAATATTAATTAAAAATTAAAGGGTGTCCCTATAAATGATGTACTTTTACCTATATGGCTCTATCTTTTGAATCGTTGTAGACAAACAATTAAAATTTGGACAGAATGTCCACTACTATATCCGGTATAATAACAAGTATAAATATTTAAAATTATAAATAAAAGGGTGTTACAATAGTTGATGTAATTTGATGTATCAAACGCTTGGGATTAAAAAAAAATTGTTTTACTGTTTCAGCAATAATAACCGTTACAAAGAGACACTATATGTTTACACACATCGAATATTATATTATACTATGTATATTATGTTCACTACCCGCCAAGTATAAAGTTGGAAATTAAAGAGTGTCCCTACAGTTAATGAAATTTAATTTATATGACCTTAATTTTGAGGCCTTATAGATAAACCCTTGAAATCTTAACAAAGCGATTAATAACAAGTACAAAAAACCTTAAAAGGTATCCTTATCCGCGCCTTCTACCTTAATTTTCAGGTCAAATCTATTCACCACACAAGCGGACACAAATAAACAAGCAAAATATAAACAAACAAAAGCTTACAGAAAGAACCTGCCTTAATAAGCAGGTATAAGGTTAGCCCAATAATAATAGCTAATAAGGTTAGCCCAGAAATATTAAGAAAACTTAAATTACACCCGCTTTACTCTTTATTATGCTTTGCTGTTATACTTTAGTATACTTATATCGTTATTATCTGAATATTGCAGCCATTTTCTTTAGATATCTTCACTGGTTCATGAGATAACGAATTATGTCGAAAATAAATCGTTTTCAAACCACATTGCATCAGTTCAATATGCTTTGCAGAGTTTTCATTCGTTTTGTTTCCTAGAAAATTTTGTGCAGTTAAACCGCATTCATTCCAGGCATTTTTTTTCGATATCAATTATGTAATTATTAAAGTTGTTATCCTTTATCAACCTTCTTATTTCTGGACCATCAATAACTCCGGCTTTTCTGTGCTCAAATTATAAAACTTTTTAGAGATGTAATTAAAACAATCACCATCCTTGTTCAGAGTTGTAACAGATTGTTTCATTAGCCCTGATTTGATGTGTAAAGGTGACAGTATTATGCGATCCCTTGGAGCAACGGGTTCGTTTATCACCAGAAGTTTAGATGTGATATGTCTTTATTTCAAAAACTAAAGCTGCTAAAGAAAAAACGAATGCAGATTTGAAATCAGCGCCCTGAAATTAACAAACAACCGGCAAACTATAAAACCCTATGCAACAAAACAAAATTTTGTTTCCTTGTGTAATCAATGTAAATTACCATCTTAAAGAAACGTGATTTAAAGTTTGTTTTAAAGTCCGTTTTTTGCAAGAATTATTTAATAGTAGAATAGATTTCAAAAAAAAAAACTTAAAAATTAAAAATATTTAGTGTGGTTTGTTTACATAAACAATGGCTTTTGGTCCAGCGCAGTTCATAAGAACTGTGCGGCCAACTGAATTTACCAAATCTTACCGTAAGCCTCTAATTCAGATTTTATATTTATATTAAACGGTATGTGATAGAACCTGATTACGTCGAAAATCTGCCGTTAACGATTGTAGAGTTTCTTGATTAACAGTTCCCAAGTTTGAACAAAATAAATGTCAGCTGACATTTCAACATCTTAAAAGCAAAATGACTTCCGAACATCAAATTGGTCATATTTTATAACTGAACAAATGAAATTGTAAAGCGAAGAGCGAAGCGAATATGAGGTTCGACATTACTTCGCTTGGTGTCATTACCATATACATACATACATATTTTTATAATTTCGTTAAGAACTGAAAAGAAACGATGGATAATTATTTTATTATTTAAATGAATTTCATAGAAATTGGGGGGTTAGTGTTATTTTTCCCTTTGGGAGTTTTTTTTTTGGTTTTATTTTGTTGGGAATTATTTCGTGGTGGCGGGTAGATAATCTTTTTTATCAATCAGAATTTGGGTCATCAGTGCTTTCAAAGGAAAATATAAAGATACAAAAAACAGAATGTGTAGCATTTAGTTTAGATCCTGATAAATTTAAACAAAAAATAACAATTGGCTTTCATGTTCACTACTTTTTTACTCGTATAATGAGATTTTTAGTTTGTATTTAACTGTTAAATAAATAAATACAAATTTCAGAAAATCACTGTTTCGAAATGATATGAATAAGAAAAATTTGCAACTAATACCATAAGCTCTACTTTATTTGCGTACAAAGTAGTCCTACGAATTATAAAGGACACACATCATATGATTTTGCCAAATCAACATCTTCATGCGGGTAACTTAAACAACCAAACACTCGCATTTCTTTGAGGAAGTAATATGGATGTCTATCAAATAACAGTTTATCATTTTATTTTTTTTGCTTATATGTTTTAAATTCGGCTATTGGTCGCTATTAACATTGTTGAAAATCTGCTAAATTACAAATTTAGTCTTTTAAGCCATTTTACTGTCCACCCCTGCATTTCTTTTTCCCTAAATTCAATATCATTTTTGGTGGGAATGGAAAAGAGACAAAACGAATTGCTAAATTATTCTAACATTTTTAGGTCAATTTTTCTATTGTTATTCACTTATTTATTTTATTTCATTGTCAAGAAGTTTTATTCATTAGTATGAAATTGCATTTCTTTAATCCTAGAAGCTCTTTCTGAGTCGAAACCACGAAAACTCTTTAGTCAAACAAATTGTATTTATAGTAAAAAACTATACAATTAAGGTTTTCTTGGTTGTGAGCCTTTAAGGCAAGAAAACACTGTTCTGTATTCCGACTTGTGAATGGTTATTGTGAAAACAGTCGTTGTTCTATATTCCACCCATTGTGTAGACACTAGCGTACTAGTCTATCAGTCTGGGAGTTGCAGGTTCGATTCCCAACAAAGACTCTATGTGTTTCACTACAACGAGTGAAAGTAAACAGGTAAAAATGTTTGTAAGTAAAAACAGGTTAAGTTTCCCAATTATTTTCCTTTTGAATACAATTTTTCGGTGGCATGAAATAAGCCCTCAGTTTTTAACATGATATAAGGTCCCAAGGAAATGAAATAACATCCAAGGCAGAAATGAAATAACACCCCATTATTGGGGGCTTATTTCTTATGAAATGAAACCCTTTTTTCGAAAATAAAAGAAACCCTAAATGAAATAAATTAGATTTAATATTTATAAGAACATTTTCAATTTTGTTGATAAAACAAATACAATGGCTTTGAAATATTTTGAAATCCAGTGGCAAGCAAAAATTTCCCAAAACCAAATATGAAAAATAGTCCAAGAAATCTTCGTACGGAATTGGGTAATATTTGATATGATAAGTAACCCAAAAATTTGGACGCTTTTTTGTCGTTTTTGCAGAAATGTTTTAATGTAAGATCAACAATTTTTGAGCTGCCATTTTATATTATGAAGAAATTTTTCAATAAGAGTGTAAAATAATAGTTCATGTCTTAAAAACTTTATTTTTAATAACAATTTATCACTAATAATATAAAGCTACAATGCTTACCTTAAACTGCAGAAGTGTAATCATAATTAAAACTGTAAAAATTAGCAGATAATATATTGATAATTACATTTTAAATTGTACCAGAGGCAGTGTTCAAAGAGCTTATGATTATTTACGTAGATTATTTTGGTGAAAAAGGGGAAGGTGTTTGGTTTTTTCATACCAGTAAGTATTTCCAGTTATGTCGCTATAAAAAGGTTACTTATATGAGTTACTTATTTATAACAACATAACCCGTGGTGACACGGGAGCCGGTATTTTAAACGGGCCATTCCCATAGGTAAATACCAATCCAACGGATATGCTAAGAAAAAACTAATTCCCGAGTCGAAGCAGACTCCTCTCAGATAATCAAAACGCTCTATCACGTTATCAAGTTGTACATCCAGGCTACTATCACTCAATAAGAGTGACTTAAAGCTACTTACAGGATGGCTTATTGGACATTGTTTTCTTTGTTATCCTCAATTTACCAGAAGAAACACTGGCATTAAAATGTCCAGTTACTTGGAGCTGCCTAATAAGACTTCAGAACACGTACTTTGCACATATCCTGTCTTGGGGTCATGTAAAACAAAAATTTCTCTGAGGTACGCTATTGTCTCTAGGGAATGTAAATAATCCCACACCATATAAATTATCCGTAGCCTAGAACTTGTTCGGTGAACATAATGGTTGTACAAAAGATCCCTTGGTAGCGATACTTACGGCCTATTATTAAATAATAATGGGTGCTTTTAAAGGCGAACTGTCAAAAATAGCATGTGTGCTAAAAAAGTACGATAGTGTGGATTAGAAATGTTTGTGTGTGACAGACTTTTTGACAGTCTGTACGATTTGATAATATTTGAAAAAAAAAATCATAAAACAGTATTTTTCCATGCGATCAGAGTTGCAAAATGTTGTTTTCTAGGATAGTGTGGCATCTACAAAGCCTTTTTGAAACGATTTTTTAAGTAGGACATAATTCTGTCAGATTTTTTTGTGATTAAATCGTAAGATTGTGTAGGATAGTAAATCCTGGCCTTAAGCAAATATAGATAACGTTTTAAAGCAAAGATACCCACTAATGAAGGAACTGTACCATTGAGATAATGTACAACCGTTTGTTTGCCAATAGCCTTAGATTAGTTTCTACCACTATTTCGCCAACTCTCACACATCGATTGTGACAAGTATCGTTCCTAACAAGTCTTTCGTGTATTATCGTGCACGTTTTCTATTTTTAACAGATATCGCAGAATTTGTTATTTCATAGAATACTTGAAAATGTTTTGTATCGACATTCCTCTTTGTAAAACTAAGGAATTATGAGTGCCCATGAAGTCCTCATTTTGCAACATTAAGCCACTTTTATCTGCCATTAGTTGTATGTATATACTCGTATTTATTTTGCTCACTAAATCATAAACAGTCACAACGTAAAATTTGTGAAATTTGGTTGGTTTCTCATAAAATCTCTAGCGATCACCAAAATTTCATTTGCATCACTGTCGTTTTTAACTGGATAAATACCGTTACTGTGGAACTCAAATTGAATATAAAATAACAATGATATTTTTAAAAACGGTTTTTTGACCTCTTCTAAACATTTGTGAGTTTTGAGTTGTAACTGTTAATGCTTTAAAATAGTTTTACACGGCGTGTATTTGTCATATGACTTGTCAGTTTGATAACCCATATGTAAATTCATGTGTTTGTCAAAATAGCCATTTTACATACGGTTTTAATTTTTGCTTTTAAACGTACATGTGTAAATACATGTGACATAACCTACAATATATAATTTTGCCGCCACACAGTTTCTTATTTCCAACCACAGCTGATGCAAACCTAGTGCTTTTACCACATTTTGAGCACTTTTGGTACCACAAAAAGCATAAAATAACAAAATATCAAGTTGGCATTACAGGATGTCAGATGCTTTGTCACATCAAAATAGAACACGTTCTAAATGAAAAATGTCATATGTATGTACACATGGAAAATACACATGTTATGTTTGAAAGGGTTCACACGTCGTGTATAGAATTTACACATGGAAAAGTGACAAGTCATATGACAAATACACGCCGTGTAAAACCACTTTTAGTGTGCGATATGTGCCGTTAATACTGTATATAAAACTTGTAGCATTATTATTAAATTTTTTTCCTTCTACGTTTTAAAACTTTTTTTCAGCATACTAAAGCTTGGTTTAATATGGTTTTATTTACAAATTCATTCAGACAACATACCAGTACAACTTGGTTTAAGATAGAGGTAACAATGACAACGATGCTGTCATTATTCTTCTTTGTGCAATTGTTACAATATTTCGGAAATTATATTAATATTTATTGGCACTTTTTGAGAGGAAAACAAACAGGAAAAACTTAAACAAATATTTTTTTAGTTTCTTTTTTTTTAACAGAAAACTGCTAAATAAATAATAAATGAAAAGCAACAATATGCCAAACTATTTTTAGTTTGATTCAAATTGAATATGTATGAAGCTTTAATAACTGTCGTTATAAACGTTGATCGATAGTTACTAGTGCCTCTTCGTCCCCGAACATCCTAAAGAAATCTGATGAATCGATAACCCATCTACTGGTTCTTGCCTTAATGGAGCAATGCCCGGTGATTACACCTCTGATAAGTCTTATAACTATTCTTTTTAAGTCAAGAGCCCCCACGCAAAACCCTAAGGGTCTGTGTGCACTTACACAATCTCAACAAGAATCTCACAGAGAACAAAACATGTAAAAATTTTTAATCAGTTGCATATCAGCTAGCATACCAGCTTTCAACACGGTAGGTTTGTGTCACTTTGCTAAATATTTAGCAAACCAATTCATTTTCATTTTAACCACTTTTTTGTTTGGGGGCCTTTGATTTAAATCCAGAATAAGTTAAGTTTTTGCCGTATAGAAAAAATAGGAGACAAATGGTAGGGAGATTTGTAAAAAAATTTCAACCTCACATTATTGTTGTTATATGGACAAACAAACATATTTTCGTGAGTTTTGAATCATCGTGAAAATACCGGCGATTTGGCAAAAATAAGCCTTCATAGTTGATAAAGCCCTGTCAGCGTTAGACAAAAAATTATAATATATGTTTGTTGTATCTTTTAGTGATAATTTTTCTGATGATCGGTCAAGAGAAGCAATACCCCCCTAATTTAGTTGAACATAACCACGATCATTTAGGACGTTACGGGGCGGGGGTTTGGTAGTGTTTCAAGCTTCTCTTACTTTAACTAAGGGCACATTTAGATCTTTTAATATACTAGAGAGCGACTGCAACCATTTGTAAAATCTTGTTTCGGCACCTTTGAATTGTTTTAAAGATGGAAGCTGAGCCAGTACCCTAAAACTGAATGTCATAACAACATAGAGGATTTAAGTTTAAATCATTATTCTGAGTTGACAAAGTCCTTTCGATTGATTAAATACTTAGATTTCAGTTTTAATTCATTGACTGTATTGACTGTCGACAACATATGTAGTACATTGTAGTTTTATAATCCAACAAGTACTCATATCATAAAGCTAAAGGTAAAAGTAGAAATTAATATACTTAAGTCCAGCCAGAGGAGAAATACTTTATGATGTACGGTTCTTGTTATCTTCTTATATCAATATTTCTCCTTCTTAGTCAAACGTAACCATGATCTTTCAGGATATTACGGGCTAGCGGATTTGGATGCGTTTCGAGCTTCATTAGAAAAGTTTCTGCATGTTTAACTATTATTGCATTAACTAGTGGCACGTGTAGATCTTTGTTGATGTTTGAGTTTTTAACAAAGGGAGCGGCTGTAATCATTTTCAGAATTTTATTTTGGCGCCTGTGAATTTTCTCTAAGTTTCAAGTTGAGGTAGTACCCCATTACGGAGAACCATAACACAATATTGGTTTAAGATTTTATTTGGTTTAAGATTTACTAAGCTGTGCTGTCTTCGGATACTGAAATGGTGGATCGGAATACATAATTTTTCACTCAAAATTGAGTTTAGCTTATTAATTAATACTTCTTTAAATAGTTTTGACATTTTTGATAACAGACTTATTGGCGTTGAATGGCATTAAAAATAAATAGAATTATTCCATCTTGTTACTTGTTTTGTCAAAACCATAGGGCTTCTTTGGGTTTAAACTTGCAATTGCCTTTTCAACATCTTGTAAGTCAAATCTAAGGGAGATTGCTGCTTCATCATCACAGGTGGGAACTCAGCTAAATTTGAAGGTATATTTGGCATAAATACGGCTTTTAAATGTTTAACAAATAAGTTGCCTTTTTCGATATCACTCCTTGCCCAACCTTATAATGAAGTACGCAAGGGAGGCCTTTTAGGGTTTCTTTTTGCATGTCATAATGAATAGTCCGATTGTAGGCTAGCGTCAAATCCTTCAAAGTATTTTTGTAGAGATGAAATTCTTCGGGTTTCTATTAGCTCTCTTAGCTGTTTCGTGATTTTTCTTAATCTGTTTTTGAGTTGCGGAGATCTGGGAGATTGCCAATCTCTTTGAACTCTTCTTTTTTCTGTGAAGAGTCGTTCGACGTCTGCAGAACTAATTCGATTGTATCTTCTTTATTGCCGAGTTTCTTTTTTGCATATGAGGTTTTTATCAAGATCAGTAAGACACAGCTCTACGTCTTTTAATGTTCTTAACGGTATGTCTGTCGAGCAATGAGCACTGTCGAGCAATAAGTTGGTTGTCCAAAAAAATCACGTTTAAGCGCATTTTTGAAATTGCGTCAAACAAGATATGACCCTTCGGAGTAATTAGTCTTGACCACCAGAAGTGTGTTTTATATTGTAATCGCCAGCAGCTATAAAACAGTGTCCTAGTAATTTAAAGTCTCTGACTTTCCGATATCGAAAATAACAATGTTTCGATCAAAGTCTTCGAGGCAGATGTTTGTTGCTGGCATGTAGTCTGCACTGAAATTACAAAATAGATAGTGCTTAAGACGGGCCTTTAATATTGAATTGCGAATTTGTTCATTATGTACAATATTGTACTAATCCAGTTCGTTTATTTTATATTGAAGAGGATTAGAAAATATAATCCGACGTTTTATAATAGCAGCCACCTTGGATTTGCGATTTTTCACGCTTTTGCATTTGATATCGATATTAAGTGGGCTGTAAAAAAATAAGTAAGACTGTAGCAGTCTTGGATTTGCAGTGAAACTCTATTATCATCTGAACTACGGTAAGGAATTAAAATTTCAATTTTTCGTTGTGACCGCCACAAAACACAAACAAGCCAAGCTACAGAAAAATTGTTTAAATAATAATGAATTGCAATTGACTCTACCGCTCTCCAAGCTCATAATATAATTTATCGTTTTATAATATCTTACTTATAAGTAATATGAGAAACAGATTTGTATCTATATAAAACATATATTTTTTAAATTTTATTTAAAAGACACAGAAAGTTTTCACGCGAGAAAGAAATCTTAAAAATTTATTTATAGTCGTCTCGCCTTACCACGACTATTAAATGCAAAATATATTTTTTTATGTGCGTGGTTCCTAAAACCACTAAACATGTTACCATATTGTCATATAATACATCTGAGTCCTCAGAATGCATTGAAGCCGGAACAAAAACAGTTACTTTGTTATTGATGAAAAGAAAAGTGCTCTAATAATGTCGCATGTATCCTCTTTCAAGAACTCTAGACTGATATGTTTAAGACTAGATTTGTTTAGGAAGAAAAAAAAAACATCTTTATAATTTGATTATTTGCTCTAAACAATATGATCTCACTAATGCCTTCGAAATAGGCGTTTGTCTTAATAATGTCATCTCCTATTGACCCAAATCTTATACCACGCGACCATTTATTCAAACTTGGAAACACAAAAGAGTTGCAATGGCGTCTGTTCAAAAGAAGAGGTAAATTTAGATTTTTTTGTAAAAAAAGTATTTATTTATTCATCAATATCCGTTTTGTCCCCTTAAAAGTATACCCCTTCAGATATAATGCACATATGTCAGCGTTCCAACCCACGAAGCACTTCTGATATGCGCTTTGCAGTATGGAGATCAGCTCGTTCTAATATTCTGACATTATAAATTGTGGCAAAATGCTTTCTTTCCATTGGTCCCTTTAGATTTGGGAATAGGAGCCAAATAAGGTGAATACGGTGGTTGAGGCATGATTAGGTTGTTGTTTTTGGATAAAAAAACACAAACAATCATTGATGTGCAGGCTGGTGCAATATCATGATGCAGAATTAATGATTTTTTTCCACAATTCCGATCGACTGAGTCGTATTGCTTCACGCAAACTTTGCATAACTTCCTTGTAGTATTCCTTATTAACAGTACGACCTGTTGGCAAGAACTCATGATGCACCACCCCATTGTAATCGAAGAAAACAGTGAGAATAACCTTCACATTTTATCGAATTTGGCGTGCCTTTTACGGTCTTGCCACATCTGGCCGCTTCGATTTGGACGACGCACTGTGGTCAATATTTTGAGATAGCGGCCAAAACTCCTTTTGGTTTTTGTTCTCCGATTTTAAAGTTATTATACTCATATGAAAGTAGACAGTAGTAAACCTCGGGAGCCAAAAAATTAGAACTCTATTTCAACTATTTCACTGAGAACAGGGTGGTCCAAAATGGGCTTTTTCAGAATTTAGTAAATTTATGATATTTTTAGTTAATTTTTAAAGTTTAAATGATCATAACTTTTTTGTTTTTCAAGATTTTTGGACGAAATAAATTTTGTGTTGTAACTTAACTTATTCCTATTACTGGTAAAAAAAAATTGAAGCTCTACTGTTTTCAGAACAATTTAAATATTTTTTTTAAAAAAGGTCAAATTTCTCGAAAATTTCCTACTTCATAGAGCACAACTCCTGTGAGTCAAGCTGAGTCAAAACACAAATTTACTATTTTGTAGTCCTAACTCTCCCCTACATTCCTATATATACATGTCCATGCATCGGGACTGCACTTTTTGAGCTACAGCAATTTTTCTGACCCAAGGTAAGATATTCGGTACAAATGCACGTCATATTTTTTGAGAAGTTATTTGTATGTGAAAGTGGATATTATGCATATATTTTGATGCAATTTTGTACAAGAGTTCTATTGACCAAAAAAATAATTCTGTTGAAATTAGGAGAAGTTGGCCCATATTTGGACCTAGTCCACATAGAAGGGTGTATCAAAATTTTGACAAAAATGACAATAGAACTCTCAAATTATGTGGTATCTGGCAATTCATTTGGAAAAGGTAAAAAATGATTTTATTGCCATCTAATATTACATAACTTAAATACCTGAAAATTGCAAATAAATTTATAACTAATGGAAATAACTGGTAAAACCAACTACCTGTTATATTATTGCCAGTACCTGTTAACTCTAAATTTATGTGGTATCTAGCAATTCATTTGGAAAAGGTAAAAAATGATTTTATTGCCATCTAATATTACACAACTTAAATACCTGAAAATTACAAATAAATTTAAAACCAATGGAAATAACTGGTAAAACCAAGTACCTGTTATATTATGTTTCAAAGAGGTAAAAAAGATCATGTTGAAACTTCGAGCAATAGTATATTAATCCATGCATTCATTTTTTTTTTTCTTCATTATTGTTTAAACAATGGCTAAATTCAGTTATAGTGTTCTATCTGATATATATTTTGAACGGAAAGATGAAAACGACATTATTTTACATATAATGAATAATCCATTCTTCAAAATATGCGACAAACAAGAAATTAAAATTCATAACTTAAAGAAAACGGTACAATCAATGTTCCAGAAACAAGAAATTGTTTTACTCACGCAACCAAGAATGGCTAAGAAATAAACTTATTTTTAAAAAGCCATCAGTAACTACCACGGAAACTGGAAAAGGTGGTCGACCAGCAAAGCCAATTGATAATTGTAGTGAAAGATCACGAAGACGCAAGCTTAAACATATCAATGAAGAAGTTTCTTGTAGCATCATAAAGGATTCATTTCTGCATCAAATTCAACCATCGAAAACTAAAATGAGTAAAATTGCTATCATTGAAAAAATAGTGGAAGCAAGCCCCAGACGCACAAAAAGGAGTTTAGAAAGTATGCCGACACCAACTGAAGAAAATAAATTTTCTCCAGAAGAACCATTTGCACTATCTTTGGATTTGAAAATGACTAAAAACCAATATACAGAATTGCGGAATCGAACCAATGAAAAAAATTGTGGAATTTTTCCATCATATCGAGATATAGTTTCTGCCAAAAAAGATTGCTTACCTTCACCAACTGCTATTAGTGTAACTTCAAGTTCAGCAGAAATAAAATTGCAGGATCTTCTTGAACACACTGCAGAACGATTACTAAAGACATTTGATGCTGATTATTTAAAGAAGTTTAAAAATTGCAGCATGACTTTAATTTCTAAATGGGGATGTGATGGGTCCTCTGGCCAGAAACAATACAAACAGTGTAATGCGGAAAATTCATCAGATGCCAATTTATTCATGATTTCTTTCGTTCCATTACGTTTAACAAAAACTTATATTGCTTCAGAGCCGTCAACTAGTAGAGCTGCAGAGATAGATGTATGGAAGAATGAAATTCCCTCGTCAACAAAATTTTGTAGACCAATAAAGTTTGCTTACAAAAAAGAAACTAAAGATGTCATAACTGAAGAAGTTGGCAAAATAAGAGATGAAATTAAAGAACTTCAACCAGTGATATTTGAATTTAATGACCAATGCATCGAAGTTAACTTTAAAATGTCACTTACAATGATCGATGGAAAAGTTGCACAAGCTTTAACCGAAACAAAGTCTTCGTCAAGATGCACCATATGCCAAAAAACAACAAGTCAATTGAGCCAACCACCAACACAAGACGATAGTTTTAATGAAGCATATGAATTTGGAATGTCACCTCTTCATGCTAGAATTCGTTTTATGGAGCATATTCTTAAATTGGGATACGATTTGGAATTTGGCCCGTTAGGCGAAACAGTGAGAAACAACAAAGAAAATTTGGAAAAAAGAAAGCAAAAAAAAAGGGATATTCAAGAAAAATACCGTGAGATAGGCCTTATAATTGACCAGCCAAAGCAAGGAGAAGGAAATTCTAATGATGGAAACACAGCAAGGAGATTTTTTTCCGATCCAGAAACTGCAGCTTCTATAACTGAAGTAGATTATGATTTAATACGACGATTCCAAATCATATTAGAAGTTATAGCATGTAGCAAAAAGATAGATGCAAAAAAATTTGGTCAGTATGCTAATGAGACAGCAACACTTTATAACCAAAAATATTCTTGGAGACATATGCCAACCACAGTTCACAAAATTTTGTTCCATGGGGAACAAATAATTCAGCACAATATGCTTCCAATTGGAGATCTCTCAGAAGAAGCGCAAGAAAAAAGGAACAAAGACTACAGATTCTTTCGCGAGCACAATACAAGAAAAATTTCCAGATATTGTACTAATGAAGATCTAATTAATATTTTGTTGTGCACATCAGACCCATATATGTCTAGTATTCGACAAAAATGGAAATCAACCTCATTGGAGTTAGATAAAGAAGCTAAACAACTACTGCAAAATGAAAATCAAAGCTATTTGGAAGAAATTTTTACTAATATTGTTTAATTAATACTAGTTTAAAGATTATAATTTGTTTCTAATTTTAGTATAAATTTTTATTAATACACAATTATTAAAAAAAAAAAAAAATATTATAAAACTTTTTCCATTTCCTGATGATGCTACCCAATGGTGTAGCGAAATATCGAATATAAAAATAAAAGTAAATTGAAATATTTTTATAAAAAGACCTAGAGCATAAAAACTTAATTATAAAATTTTTATTAATACATTTAAATAAAATATATGTGCACTTTAAATCAATAGTAAAAGTTTACTTAAAATTTTATCGATGTTGTGTTCTGTATATAATATATCCAAATGGTATTGATATTGTTGGGAATTTCAGTATTATTTTTCAGTTTAATCCACACAAGAGTTAGCTTTCTTCCAAAAAAAAACAACCTTTGGCCCCTGTGAATATTGAGACTAAATAAATGTCAGGGGCCAAATGTTGGCATTTTCTGACACAAATTAAGTTTAAGAATAATAAATAAGTATTGGTTGCAAAATACGATTGAAGAAAATAAGAAATTATAAAAAAAATACCTATTTAAAATGTCAAAATATTCAACTTTTACATGGAAACTCAACAAAAAATTAAAATGCATTTTTAACTCCACATTACTTACGTTCCTATCAGTCGATTTTTACGTTTGAACACGCAAATTGAAGCTTAAAGTCCCTCCTATTAAACAAAAAAAATCGCGTAAAAAAATACCAATCCGGTCAAAAGTTATAGAGTTTTGACCGCTATCTCGCGAAATTGACCACTGTGCGACGTTGCTTTCGCTCGAAATTTAGTAATTTTGGAACAAACTTCGCTCCCACACGTTTAATTCTCAAAACATTCAAAAAATTGCATAACATGAGCCAATTGATATGCCAACATCAAGAATTTTTTCACTGTTTCAATGTTTTCTTCACTTGTTGACGTGGTTGAAACTCCAGGACGCTCATCGTCATCAACATTTTCTCGGCCTTCTGTAATGCGCTTGTTCCACTTGTAAACACTTTTTTGAGACAAAGTGGACTCGCCAAATGCCACAGTCAACATTTCAAGTGCGTTGGAGCACTTTATTCCATTTATAACACAAAATTTAATATCGGGTGGTTAAATTTTAAGGGCCGATGTTGAATGTGAACCACACCTAAACGTAAAGTTTTTTTTTCTGCATTTAATTTGACATTTCTCAATTTCAGACTTACTCAATTTGAACCATGGAAACATACACAATCGAGCAATGATCAGAATGGTGTTCAAGAAATGGCAACGTTGGATGATCAATTTTCATTTCAATCATCTTCAGGGAGACACATTTTCACCTCAGTGGTTTCGCCAATAAGCCGACTTACCGCATTTGGGCGAATGATAATCCAAGAGTGATTGTCGAGAAACCCATACACCTACAAAGAGTGGCTGTTTGGTGTGGTTTAAGGGCTGGCGACATCATGGGACGTATTTTTTCCAAAATGAGGCCGCTCAGGCAGTTACTGTGAATGGTGTTAGCTATCGTGAGAATAACGAAATTTTTATAGCCCGAATTGGATATGGATGTGAAAGATATGTATGTGGTACCACTTGCCACACAGCTAACGAAACAATGGCTCTTTTGTGCGACAAATTCAATGGCCGCGTTATGTCATGTGGGGGGATTTGACATCGTTGGACTTCTTTCTTGAGGGTTATTTGAAAAGAAAAGGTGTACGTCGATAAGCCAGCAATAATTCAAGAGCTAAAGGATGAGATAATTCGGCATATTAACGGCATAGAACCTCAATTATGCGTCAGCGTCATCGTTAAAATTACCGTTCAAATAAAAATAAATGAAGTCGGTTAATTATACGACAGTTTTGCAGATATTATCCAAGAAATTTTATTTTGGCCTATTTATTAATAATTACTCATTCGCAAAAAACGGCAACACTTTCTGTCATGCATTGTGAAAATAACAAAAAAAAATTTTTATTGATTTTTGCAAGACTTCAAAAAGAAAATTTATTTTAATAAAAACAAATATTTAAAGCTCAAATATTAAAACCTTTAAAAGCCTTAGCTGCAGAGGAAAAGGTAAAAGAAAAGGTAAAAATGTACAAATTTTTTATTAAAGATATTGCTACATATTCATATGTACATACATACATCTGTATATTTTCATTTTTGATTTTTATTCACAGTTTTTCAGGTGGCGGCAATGGCCAACTTTATTTAAATCTGTATGACATAAACTTTTGACCAACAAACAATTCCCATACCAATAATTTTGATGAATCAAATACAAGGTTTTGCCCCAATTGTGCTCAAGAGGAAACGCTTTGTGCCTAAAATATATATGTATGTATGTAAGTAACTAGTCGCTAAAATTTGACCAAAGCAAAAAGAAAAAGCGAGATACATTATTTTCACTGTTGCTCAAGATGTCAAATTCCATATATAGATAACATTTTTTAATATATAGATGTTGATATTTTAAAAAACAGCGAAATTGAATGAATTTGCCATTAACATCATGTAAAGTGATTCGTTTTGGCCTTTTTATACCCTTCACCACAGGTGGAAAGGGTATATCTAAGTTTGAAATTCCGTGTGTAATTTCTACAATATTCATTTCCGACCCCATAAAGTATATATATTCTGGATCCTTATACATAGAGAATAAATTTTTTTTGGCTTTAATGATTCTGGTTTGCCTTTTTTTGTCAAATAAATATTAGACCGCGACAGGTAGATCGCAAGGGGTTTTCGAAAAATTAAAACAAAAATTTCAATATTTCTTTGAAAATTAAAATCATGACGGTAACATAACATATAATTAATATTAAGAATATACATATATATGTATGTATGTGTGTATATAGAGTAACATATTTTTTTAAATGATTTTGATTTTTAAATAGATGGTAGCTCTGTTTTAAAACCTAGGTGCATTAAACACATAGACATCATCAGGATACCGACTACAAACTGTCAAAAATAAAATACACACGTTTATAGGTAAACGATTATTTTGAAGCCAGCAAAGCTACATGGCTACACGACCACCGATGTGGCTGTCGTCAACTTAGGCTAATTTCTATTTTATTCAACAAAAGAAAATGTCACAAAATTGTAAATTACAAATTCATATACAAACAAAAAGTTTTGGAGGAAATATTTATAAGTTTTTGAAAAAGTTATTTAATTTTATAAAAGCAAAATAAGTATTTCTACAACAATGTCAGAGTTTGCGATGTAGCGTCGGCTTCAATATCATTAAGTAGCTGACAACACGGCGACAATTGTAGCAAACGGAATTTGTTTTCATTTGTCTTCTATTTCTTTAACTCATGAATAATGATTTTTTCTCATACGACTTTATTTAAGTAAAGAGTCAACAATATGGATAATGCTGTACATGTCTGTATAAATAAAATCACCGTGTGAAGGGTATAGAAGATTCGGCACGGCCGAATATAGCACTTTTACATGTTTTTTTTTTAATATGGTCAAATTTTACCCAGAAGTTAATTAAATTAGTCACAAAACTGTTACTATTAAACAGAATCAGGGAAAATTGTTTTTGATTTAGATAAATTATTTGTTTGAAAATTTTTTGTTATTTCAGTAAAGTTTTTCATTAGTTTCAGATAAATTATTTGTTTGATTTTTTTTCTTTAATTTCAGTAAACTTTTTGTTTGATTCAGAAGATATTTTTTTTTATTTTTTATAATTTTCAGTAAACTTTTTTGTCTGATTCAGAAAAATTTTTTGTTTGAAAATTTTTTCTAAAGTCAATAAATTTTTTTTACCAAATATCACAATTATTTGTTTGAAAAAATCGGGGAATATTTTCAATAAACTAATTTTAAAATTAATTGTCTGAATTTACAATTTTGTTTATAGGACCATATTCAAACAAAAAATGTTCTATTTATGCGAATTAATTGTTTGAATCTGAAAAATAATTTTTTCTGTTTGGTGTTTTTAGACATAAAAAATACTTATTTATTAAATGTTACAATACAATTACAAATTATATTCTAACTTAATTTATCGAGGGTAGGAACACAATCCTTCACTCGTTGTAATGAAACATACAGACTTTGATAAATTAGCACATTACCTACTAGCCTACCGAGGCACCCTACGTAGAAAATAATTTTAATCAATTCACTAAATTCAATTTTATTTAAGTTTGTAGAACAAGGTTGTCTGTTTTCAATTGCTGATAAGAACATACTAATAAACGAATTTGAAGAAAAAAGTGTTGTGATAAAAATTGGAAACACAAAAAGTCAGACAGAGACTTATCAAACTCCCCTCGTATATTCTTAAAAACTTATTCGATTGTGCTATGTCAATTGGCCTCATAAAACATATTTTTTCTTGGTGTTTTTTTTTTTTGAGGTTAAGTTATTAGAATAATAAAATATTAAAGTCTGTTTGGATCATTAAACAAACAAATTTAATATAGTTTTCCTAAAAGTTGTATTCATATTCCATATCGTAAAATTCTTTCTGTTAAGTGCGACTCTGTATATACATATGTATGTATGACAAGACCTGCAAATGTTTAGGAAAATGCAACTGTTTATTATTATCTTCCCTTTTACGGGTTTTGGGCGTTTTCATTCAATAACATTCCGTACACAATCCAGGACATCCGTTTTTGTTTGTGCTTTGGGTTGTTTTTTCTGTTTCTGGTTTGTTTTTAAGTCTTCAATGTTAAATTCTTTTCTTTTTTTTAATTTATGTACTAGAATTTGTCTGTTTATTCTGCATATATTAAATGGCAATTGTCTTGTTAGTTGTTCCACAAATTTGTCCAAAAGTCGTCCATGGACATTTTAATTCCCAGTGGCATGTGGTCGTATTTGCATTTATTTGTCCTTTTTGTTGCTGTGTTGCCTTTTTGTGTTTTTTGTTATCAAACCTGCGGAAGTAAAACATTTTCTGTTCTCTTATCGCTTTACCAGTATCAGTCGTTAAAAAATCCCAGGCTTATTTTATTGTGTTGACTTTTTTATATTCTTTTTTATTACATATTTATTTTATTTTTTTATTGCTGTACAACATTTTAGTGGAATGTTTGTTCAAGGAGAAACTAGGATATAAAAAACCAACAACTAAATGAAGCATGGAAAGGCACAAAAAATAAATATTTTTGATTTGAGTGAGTTCTTTTAACTTTTTTTTATAAAATCATCATGCTACTTAACGCAGGGAAATGTTTTTTTTTATTATAAATGTCCTTTGTGGTTTTTTGACGTTCTGTGAAAACAAACTCTTGTCCGAAGATGGTTATGAGTACCTCTTAATGCATTTAGACATTTATAACTTTATTGCTTGAACTCAAAATCAATAATATTTTTATTATTTTACATGTCGAAATGGAAGAGGCGAAATAATGTTTCAAGTTGAAACATATTAAATTGTTTTTTGACAGAAATAGGCCTTTAATATCTTTTACTTCGCTAAAAACCTTCCGGAGTATATTCAATAAAATAAAATGTGACCTTTTTTATTTAAAGAGTGGCAACCTTATATATCTGCAGCAAAAGAGTTGTTTATTGTGACAATGTGTGCTTTTTAAATTTTTCCTATGAATATTGGTTCCACTATACAGAGAGATCTTAGTAACCTTAAAGCAAGCCATAGACGACACGACCGTCGGTACAACCATTTGAGTAATCAAGTTTTTGGTTTGTTCCACAAACGTTACATTTAAGTGTGCGATCTCATGTACAACTTCATTTAACAACCAAGTTCTCTCAAAATAAGATGGCGTTTAATATTCTCACGTATGGTATAATTGACGTCGTCCGCCAATAATGTATAGTATTCAATATTAACTGCAAGGTGTTCAGAATACAAATACTGCATATAACAGGCACACAAACGTTGCGACGTGTTGTACAACATGGCACAAAATTACGGAAATTTAATTCCATTTATTCCACAGAATTTAATGCCCTCCAAATAGCGTTAAATTTTTAAATAGGTAAAATAGTAGTATGAAATTACTTGAATATCACTAAAATTTTTGAATAAAAAACTTGGAAGTAAAGAAAAACCATGGTTGTAACAACATGGACAAACTTTAGTTGTTTGTAATATTACGAACACAATTACGCTCACGATAAACAAGCTTTGGTTAAAATTTCACCATTAAATGATGATGAAACATTGTAAAGTTTTAACTTTACAATTTTTGCTAAACATCAAACCACAACCATAAATTTATTCGTACGTAACCAAAGAATGGCTACAAACAAACAAATAATGTTTGTTGAATGACTAAAAACGACCATTATTTTTTTGTTTTAGTCATCAGATTTTACTGGTTTGTGCTTTTTCTTTAACCATGTCATTATTGGGATGGAAAGTAATAAGGTTCTAGTACAACAATATTATTATTATGTTTAGTAATAATATGGTTTGACTACAACCATATACTTCACTTCTGATATGTTGCTCTTAGGTTATGATTACCCCAACAACGTTCTTTTCTCTACGTGTGATGAACTCAATGACAACAACGTTGCGACAACGGTAAGCAATTGGTAGAACTGCAAATTACGGCTACGAAAATTTGCAAAGAAACAAAATTTAATTCAAGCTAAACCGAATTCCGGGTCATCTATTTAGAAGCAGAAATAACAAAGTACTATTGAACAAACTATGTCACAGAGCTCAATTCCGATCAAAATAGGTTTCAATTCCGAAAGTCTTGCCTTTAGAAAACGAAAATTTTCTATGAAACGAAACCAAATTTTCGGAGGAATAGATATCTTTGATATTCGCTTAGTTAAAATTTCAAAAGTTTATCTATAAGCGTTCAAAAGAGAAGATCATATAGATCAAATATCATTTCCTTTAGGTACACCCTTTAATTTGCCACGTTATACTTTTTACTATAGCGGACATAGTAATATACGTTCTGCGTAAATATTAAATGTCTGTGTATAACGGTTTCAAAGATAGGGCAACATAAATCAAATAACATCGCCTATTGCGACACCCTTTAATTTACAATTGTAAATTAAAGACCTGTTGTTATAGAGTACTTGGCCAAAAGATTTTTTGTAAATTTTAGCTGTGTGTCTATAACGGTGTAGTCATATACATCAAATTACAGAACTATTGGGACACCCTTTAATTCGTAATTCTAAATATTTATACTTTATATATATATTCCACACAAAGTCGTGGAAATTCTGCCTAATTTTCAAGTGTTTGTCTATAACGTTTCAAAAGATAGTCTCATAAAGATCAAATTCCGTCACTTATGGGGACTCCCTTTAAATTCTAAATTCAAATTATATACCTGTTATAGCAGACTTAGCAATACAGGTTCCTTGTAACTTTCAGCTGTCTGTTTATAACAGTTCAAAAGATTGGCCACATACATAAAATTACATTAACTATTGGGATACCCTTTTATTTCCAAATTCAAATTTTATACTTTCTGTTATAGCGGACTTAGTAATATAGGTTCTTTGTAAATTTAACGGCCTGTGTACAACTGTTCAAAAGTATGGGCATATACATCAAATTTAATGAACTATTGGAGCACCCTTTAATTTATAATTTTGAATATTTATCCTTTTTATTATTCAGTAATCGACATTCTGTCAAACTTTCAAGTTTTTGTCTTTAACGGTTTAAAAGATAGGTCCATAATGATCACATTCCGTCACTTATGGGCACTCGCTTTACATTTAAGTTTAGCTTTTTATTACTTTTTGTTTGTGGGCGCTATAGTGAAACGCAATTTTTTTAAAATTTTAAATTGGTGCCCTTTAGGGTCCTTAATATACGAACACCCTTTAATTTTTAAAATAATGAACTGTTTTGAAAACGGGACCAATCTGGGGACCAAAAATTTTAAAATCGGTTCAGAAATGGCTGAGTTCTGCGGGCACAAATATAAAAAAGCAACATTCAGACGAATTTATAACCTCCTTCTTTTTTGAAGTCGGTTAAAAATAGCTCATCTTTAAACTTTACATATGCGAGTCAAACGAATGTTTTTGAAAACATTTGATAACTACCAAAAGTACGCAGGCATTGCAATTAATAAGTTGTGAAAGAAGGTTTTATGATTTTGAAAAAATAGCTTGCAGTTTCTTAGTCTTTTTTCCAAAAGAAGATAAGCAGGAAGTCATTTTGCTATAACTTCCTGAAAAATGACACAAAATAACTGAAACTTTCCACATGGGTACTTTGGAGTATGGAGATTACAAAGATGCCGGTAACTTAAATTTTGCTTAAGTCGACTTAAGCATTTATTCCTTATTGCCACAGATATATTATTGATATTTTTATTCATTTAGTAGAGATACATATAAATAAAACTAGCTTTAAATGCTCACTTTAGCTATAATTAATGTAGGGGGAATATCGAAAAAAAAACCGCCTCTTTAAAGTGTCCCCTCTTAACAGCCTTACGCTCACAATGATTATAAGCAACCTGGTATATGAGCAAGCTGGTGCTACTTAAGTGATTGCAGACTGTTGATTTGTTACTGTCGGCTTTCTTTCTCATCACGGAGTCTCTGGAAATCGATAGCATTTGTCTCAGGATCAGGTCCCCAATGGCACTCACATTTAACAATTTTTTACCAGGCATAGATTTTACAGTTTTTAGGGATAAGCAAAATCGATAGGTATCCGAAAACCTTAAAAGAAATCCATCATAGTTGGAAATAAGAAATCAAAACCATTCCAATCGGAATGTGTAACATACCAGATGGCACGAAGGCTTAATATATATGTAACTATAAGTAACGCATGCGTAAAAACTTCTATAAGCAGTTATAAAGTTATTTAAATTTGTATACAAAAATTAGTACTTAAATGAGTTTTTAAGCTCTCCTCAGCCCACTTAAGCCGGATTTCTCTAAGGTAGTATCTTAGAACCTATATTATAATGGCTTGAAATTTAAAAAAAAACAATTCAAAGTCGCCTGGTATATTAACACATCGAACATTCACAAATGCTCAAAATTATCCAGCACCAACCCAAATGCAACATGATCAATTAAAAAAATTAAAATTTTTTATAATTTTTAATAGAAAAGTTGTTCAGTATTTTGACGTTCTCTGCACCAGTTTATCACTCTATCTATTGTTCTTTCTATGATATACTTTATGTAGCTGAGAATGTTTAAGAGTTTTATGACTGATTTTTACGATTCTAATGTGTCAGTGTTTTCTTTTATGAATATTACGATGGCCTTGTTTGCTTAAAATATAATTTTAAAAGGAATAAAATTACTTTGTTAGTTTTTTTTTTCTCGTAAAAATTTGTATAGGGACAAGGTTTTGTTATCTAATGAAATACTTTTAGGAGACTCGTCAAGCTATGCATAGTACATTAATAGAGAATTAAATTAAAATCTATTCGTCAAACATATTTAATGAACCATCCTACTGTTACTCCTAATACTCGTGCACATAGTGTGATGATGTGTAAATTATAAAAATCAACTAGTTGATGTTACATCGCAGTAAAAAAGCAATTAATAAGCGAAGCTATACAAAAAGATCAAAAACTAAGTATAAAGATTATGTTTATTCTTACAGTTAGCACCAAAAATATACATACACACCCGTTTGTGCATTTGCATTCATAAAATATCAGGTCAAGGAAATTAAATGGTTTTTCAAATTTGTGTGCCTAAGGTTAGAAACATCTATGTATAACTAATACTTTTATTATATAATAGCTGTGCGCGCCACTTCGTCAGCGTCCTTGCAATATTTTCTTCGATTTTGGTTTGAAAGCAATCCACACCAAAGATCCTTACTTTTATAGTGCTTCAGTTTTTTTATATAAAGGATCTCTTCCCTACTAAAATGTGTCGCCTTATAGTATGCATATCGATTAGTGGTTCAATTATGGTTTTAATGGTTCAATTATGGTTTTTACTTTATATAAAGGGTCTTCGCGCTTCTAAAATAACTCGTACTTCTTCACTGCTTTTTCTTCACTTTCTCTTGAAGTAAAATATTTTTGCGAAAAAAAGTATCCTATATTGGAACCAGGATACTAAGATACCTCCTAACAAAATTTAATTAAAATCCATCCAGTAGTTTTTCCGTGACGAGTACACAAACAGAAAGACATACATACATACAGGAAATGAGTTACTATTTTGGTAAAGAATTATAGAGGGTGTCCTAATATCTTCGAAAGCATTAAATTTCTGTCATTTGTGTGGGAAATAAAAGATATTTAAGCTAACACTAAAGCGTTAGTAAACATTAGGAATGCATCCGATACCGATATATTAGCGATACTTCGGGTTGGTCGATATATCGTAATCGAAAATATTTTTATTCTCAATACAATGAAACTTTACAAATTTATATTAAAATATATACTTACAAGTAATGTACTTTAGGGTGTAACCGCAAGATATGGTTCTATCACAATAAAACTATGTAGAATAACTTCTCACATACCAACACAAATTTTAATCACTATTAGAACGGGTAACTTAAAAAAATAATTTTTTGCCCTATACCAACGTTCCAGCCAAATGTATATGAAATGCTAGAGGCATTGAAACATTTATTAAAACAATGAGATTCAATACAAATTTGTATGCAAATTAGAACTTACAACTGCAGAGTGGATCATTACCCACATAAAGATGGGTCTAACGCCATTTCGTAATTCTCTTCGGAAACGGTCAAACCTTTTAGTTTTGAAAAATTAATAGCGGAAACGGCCAAACCTTTTAGATTTGAAAAATTAATAGCCAGTGTAAATTTTGTAGAATCTTTTGCAATAACGATCTAAAAAAATTAAAAGATCGCAAAAGAGCTCTTAGTTTTGTCTGTACTAAGACGATCACAGTATTGCTATAATCTGTCTGGAAATTTGCGGAAGTAAATATATGTACTTGTATATGGTCAAATCTTAAAAGTTAAAAAAGTTAAAGTAAAAAAAAAAATAAAACTAAAATACGCATATATACTGAAGCCCAGCCAGCGCTAGACAAAAAACTGTATGATGACGCGATTGTTGCTATAAATAAATTGATCACATCTGTGATATTCTGCCAAGAACATCAAAGACTGATCGAACGTAACCACGATCATTCAGAATGTTGCGAGCCAGCGGGTTTGGATGCGTTTCAAGTTTCTTCAGATACGTTGTTGCATGTTTCTCTATTAGTGTCCTAACTAGCGGCACGTTTAGATCTTTGTGGATGATCGAGTTTTTAATATACCAGAGTGCGGCTGTAATTATTCGTAAAATCTTTCTTTGGCGCTTTTGAATTTTTTCTTTTGAAGCTGAGGCTGTACCCCATAGCAAACATGAAAAATGAAATTATTTTTTCTACTACAGGTCTGAATTCGTGTAAACAAAAATATTGTTAATGTTTATTTTAAATATTTATGTATGTACAAATAATAAGTAGAAAAAAATTTCCGGTTAAATCGCACCATAAAAAGTCAAAATGCAGATTTGCCATTAGCTTCTTTATTAGTACTGTCGTTAGTATTTACATATTCTCTAATCTGCTCACTTCGAAACAAAAGGAAATGTAATTTATACCTTTTGGTGCATTTATTAACGAGTTCGTTAATAAATAAATAAAAATTAAAAATAAAACATACATTTTGGGACACCTTTTATTGTGAACAATCATTTATTTTATACTGGCAACTACATTTCTGTTTCACTGTTTTACATGTACATACAGTGGTGTTCCATAAAATAGAACCAGTCTCACATTCTACATTTAACTGTCTTTAATTCACTTGAAGAAACTTTGTGGTCTGACGATTCAAAACTAAATTTACTTAATTCTGACAAGCAGCCACTGTGTACGAAGGCCACCAAACACCAAACGTCTTCCTTAATACACCATAAAGACTATTAACACGGTGGCGGAAATATTATGGTATGGGGGCGTTTTTCATATATTGAAACTGGGCCTATTGTACGGATGGAAGAAAGAATGGATGCTATTTTTTACACAAATAAAGAATAAGAAATTCCGTTTGGTTTTGTGTTTCAGCAAGAAATAATCCGAAACAGTTGCTAGTCTTAAGAACTTGTGGCAAATAGTTAAATTAGCTCTAAAGGGAAAACATGCAACTAATAAAGATCCAAAACGGTGCTCAGCCGTTATTAAAAATAAATTATATTCCACTAAGTACTGAAGTAATTTGAAAATAATTAAATTATATTATTTTAATCATCTCTTGGAATTTTGTGTTTTTTTTAGATAATTGAAGTGGACGGCTCTATTTTTTTGCACACCTAAAATCTTGGAATTCGATTGTTTTTACGTATATATTTCATTTTAAGTTTTTTTTTTTATTAAAACAGGTCTATAGTAATTTAGTTGGTCAGTTTTTCGGTCTCACAAAAATATAAACCCTAAAATTTGTTATGAAGCTTTAATATGTTTTTTTCGTTTTAGATATATGTGGTAAAAGATGACTCTATTTTATGGAACACCACTGTATGTACAATACATATATTTTCAGCTAGAAATAAAATTTTTATAACAATCTCTTTCATAGTTTATAGTTTTTAATGGTTTTACATGATTTTTCCCCCATCCTCTTCGTCATTATTTTTATATCGAACCATTTAGGGAATATATTTAATAGTTTTTTTCTATAATGCTTCAAATAAAATTGTGTTTCTATATTATGAACATTGTATGTTCTGTCGAAATCAAAATTAATGATTTTAACATAAATATATAATTTATTATAATTTTAAATGCTGCTTACAAATATTACTTCATATCGAAAGTTGCTTAAAGACTACATGCGATGAGTTCGATAGATTCAAAACATTTTTAATATGACTTTTATTGAATTTTTCTCCAAACAGAATAATAAAAATATTTATTTAATTTTTTATGACCTAAAAGTTTCACAATCTATTTTATATTCAGATAAATATGTGTTTAACTTCATAAATATTTTTGTAAGTTTTTTTTTTTTTTTAATATATGTATAACCCGCCAGCAATTTTGAAAGAGGTAATAAAGTTAATACTTTAAAGAAGGCGTGAGTCTTGAATATTATAATATTAGAAATCTGTTCACTTTTATATTGGAGCACTTTAGATCAGTTTTTCGGATATTTGCAGCTCTAAATTCAAATCTCCGTTCGATATTTTTTTTCGAGTTTTCGAGATATACAATTTTATCTATACATATATTAACATAACTCGATAACCTATTAAATCTGCTTAGTACTTTTGATGATATCAAGAAAGTTGTGACGAAAAGAAATAACTTTCATAAAATGCTTGAACAACCTTTAAAACGGATATTTTTTAAACAAATAATAATATCTAATTAAAATCGATAAAAAATGTGCGTAAGAATAGGTAAGGGGACAGGTCTATTCCCTATTAAACTTTTTCCCTGAGCATCACATTTATTAACAGGACTATATCTGCATATCAAGTTACGAGGGCAGCTTGATAATTCCGTGACATCGTGTGTTTCTAAGGCAGTAACTTTCAATGCTAAACTGCTTCTTTAACTTTTATATATTACAGAATTACTGTCGTATTTTGAGCAAGCGGCGGCTATACGTTTGTTTTTGGATATCCATTGAAAGCAATCGAAAGTGAATTTCGTTTACAGATTAAACATTATTTTTACGTAGAAAAAACTTCACCGAAACCGGAAAAAAGTAACTACAATGTAAACTACAATTGTAAAAAAAAAGTTTACTGAGTTTCGAAGTGTTCGTAGATACACAAATGACACCAAAAAGAAATAGTCGGTAAAATTCATAATATGATATCGGAGAATAAAAGTGTGCGAGTCAGCTAAGGCCATAGACATTTAAACCGAGCGGGTACATAATATTTTGCATGTATATTTCGATATAAAAAAAGCTATATGTGTGATGGGTGACGCAATTAAGATAGTGCATGGCTGGTACTCCATCTATTAATCTCCAGTTTTAGCCCTTGTGACTATTTCCTGTTTTCAAATTTGAAAGAATGGCTGGGTGGTAAGTTATTTGGGTCCAACGAAAAGGTAATAATTGAAACGTACGCCTGGCTCGTGGGCCTTGAGAGAACTTATTATTTGGAGAATAATAAGTTCTCACAATTAAAGGAGATTATGATGTGAAATAAAAAGACTTTTATTTAAAAAATATCTTTTATCAAAAAAAAAATTGAATTATCAAATTGACTCGTATTACTATATCAGCGTTTTGATTCTAAATTCATTTCTGTAATTTTTTTTTAATTTCTCAATAAACGATTCAATCAAATCCTTTATTTAATAACTTTTTACCGAAAATTTTCAGTCTACAATGATGATGATGATGAAACATGATTTTTTTTTGCATTTCGGCGTTCAGTAGCTGTGCTTTTCGTTTTAACATGTCAGATATAATTTGCACTTGTTTTAGAAAAGTTCGAGAACTTAAGAGTCTTTCCTTTCCCTGGACCGCTTTCAAAATTAGGCACAATTTTTTTAGCAACCTCGTTTTTCGTTGATCTCTGCTTGTTCTCTTTTTTTAAATGAAGCAAAGTTTTTCCTCATCATTATGTTGTCTTGTCGCGTTTAGTATAGGTTCACATATTTTCTATAGGGGACAAAATCCATTTTTACTGGAAAATAATTTTAAAAATAAATATATGGTACCATATTTTTCCAATTTTAATTAATTATATTCAACCTTTTTTTAATAATAACAAATAATAATGAAACAATTGTTCAAGCTTTAGGTTATATGTAAATATTTATTTATTTCCAATATTTCGATATTCTTCGAATATCATCTTCAGGGATTTTTCTGTAGTATCTTTTAAACAATAAAAACCAAAATAAAATTAATAATAACATTTGAAAGTACAATAAGTAATAGATGACGAGTTGTGATCACTTACATTTATAAGTATTTTTAACCGACTTCAGAAAAAGAAGGAGGTTATCAATTCGTCTGAATGTTGCTTTTTTATGTTTCAGTCATTTCTGTACCGATTTTAAAAATTTTTCTTTATTAGAAAGGAATAGTTACAGATTGGTCCCATTTTAAAATAAGTTCAGAATTTTGAAAATTAAAGGTCCTCATACAACATACGTGTTTTTTACGTGTATTATGAACAGTAAAGGGCACACTTTTAAAAAAACTGTATATTACTATAGCTGCCAATAACAGAAATTAATAAAAAAAATAAACTTAAAAATTAAAGGGTGTCCCCATATGTGACGTCAATTTAAATATAAGAACCATTTGAACCATTGTATAATTGAACCATATTTATAATCAGACATTAAATATTTATAATTAGAAGTTAAAGGGTGTCCCAATAGTTGATGTAATTTGATGTATATTCCAAAACTTTTGAACCATAACAGAGAGACGGTTGAAATTTACAAAGAACATGTATATCTAAGTCCTTTATAACATCAAGTATATAATTTAAATTTGGAAACTAAAGGGTGTCCCCATAATTGATATAATTTTACCTATCTAGCCCTATCTTTGGAACCGTTATAGACAAACACTTGAAAATTAGACAGAATCTCCACTACTATGTCCCGTATAATAACATTTATAACTCTTTAAAATTGTAAAGGGTGTCTCAATAGTTGATGTAAATTGATGCATACGACCAAACTTTTAAACCGTTTTATACGGATATTTGAAATTTACAAAGAATCTGTCCTTTAAAATAAGTGTTTAATTTAAAATTGCAGGTGATATTGTTTAAGCTATATGGCCATATCTTTGGAACCGTTACTTTTTATTACTGTGTCAGTAATAATAACTGTAAAAAAATAAAAGGTGTCCTCATATCTGACGTAATTTGTCGTATATGGCTTTATCTGCTGAACCGTTATGGATAGAGATTTGAATGTATAGAACGTATATTACTATGTCCGTTAGAGCAACAAATATAAAAGTATTTGATTTGAGTACTATTTCTTACAGATTATTTTCTTCTAAATTTTTAGTTTAGAATTGATGCACATATATTTGTTTTGTAGTCGGTTTTTTTGCAAGAATTATTAATCAATGTTAATGTAAACATTCAATGTAAGTTTTGTATCTATGTTAATCGTTGTTTATATGGTACCATTTTTAAAAGTTTTAGGGAAGAGCTACAACAAGTTGGAGGTGGTATTGCAACCGCAGAATGGTCCTTCTAAGGCGATGTAAAGTGCTTATTCAAACTGTATAAACTTTTCCACCAATATGTTAGTAGACGAGTTAGGAAAAATATATAATTATTTTTTATGTTATTAAAATTGACTATAAAATATAAGTTTATGATCAAAGGCTGTAGCTTAGGAAGTTATCTGGTGGACTACTAAACATACATGTTGGCTTGAGTGGCCTGGGTTCATATCGCCCCAATCATCAACATAAATTTTACAGGTATTTATTAGTTTTTATATTATTACGCCAATATACACTAAAGCACTAAATCATCTAACAATTATTTTTGCAAAATATCTATTTCATAAGCAAAAGTCTTACAATGTTAGGAGGTGGTTGCACTGCAATTTCAATCAAGTGCTTTAAACACCACCAATGTCACCGAATCTTAATTCCATGAAGTATAACTGTTATTTGTGGGAACAATTAAAGACTCATTTAATTTTCAGAGACCTTACGATTTGTCACTAAAAAGAATATAAAAATATATTAGGCGAATACTGACGGAAAGCATAAACGTTCAAACGCTGTAGTTCATCAAAACGGACTTGTAACTAAATTTCCTATTACATACATACCCCCGGGGGTTCCAGTGGTCACTGAATGGCAAATGCTTTGACTCGGTTCACTCAGGAAAAATAGGGGCACCAGACGCTAGTGTTCCTAGAACCTAAATCTGGAAGAAAAGGTCTGTGTGTTAAAACACACGGGTTCTCTTCGAGGCAGGTACTCACGTTAAACTTGTTCCACACATTACTTATACATAATAGAGTTATCAAAGTAAATAATAAAAATCCTGAACATCGATCAATTATATTGCAATTTCGCTAGTTCTAGAAATTAAAAAATTAATAAATTGTAAGGATAAGTAAAATATAATATATAAAATGTTTAAATAAAAAATTTATGACTAATTTTATATGAAACTAGCTATTCCCGGTGCGCTTCGCTACACCCATCCACAAAAAACACAATAAACACTTGGAAGATTAGTATGACCAAATTTTTACGCGAAAACGCACGCTATTCTCAAGTCAAAAATGTCCCCATCGAACCTGTTTTCTGCTAGACTATACGTATTAACACGATAGCAATTTTTAACTTTTAATGGGATGTGCCACTCCCAGTATTCTTATCCAGTTTGTATTTTGCTAGACTATTCACATTAGTATGAGGGTTACTTGTGCAAAGTTGTAAGACTATACCTAATGTAGTTCTCAAGGTACGCGATAATAATTTTTCACTTTGTATAGGAGGTACCACGCCCTCCATTCCAATTCAATCTGTGTTTCTCTACACAATGTATCTTAATATGGGGGTTACTGATGCAAAATTACAAGGCGCTACCTATTGCAGTTCTCTAGATGCAGGATAATAATTTTTTACTTTGTATGGGGGGTACCACGCTCACTATCCCAATTTAGCCTATGTTTTTCTAGAGTAGCCGCATGGGTATGGGGTTGACTTGTACCCACTTTGAAGACCATACATATTATAGTTCTCTATATACACAATAATAATTTTTCACTTTGTATGGGAGGTACCACGCCCACTGTCCCAATTCATTCTGTATTTTGGCAGAGTATGCGCCTTAGCACAAAGGCTACTCTTGCAAAGTTTCAAGGCGCTATCTATTGCAGTTCGCCAGGAACACGATAATAATTTTTTACTTTGTGTGGGCGGTACCACGCCAACTATTCCGGCTATAACTCATGAACTAATACACATACAGAGACCGTTTGTACATAAAAACCTTGGTATTGACGTCACCTTTCATATAAACTTTGCAGAAATAAAATCGGTTCTCGCATTACAGAGAACATCAATTTCTAACACAATGCAACTTTTTTTATATATAGATGTACTAAAAATATGAAGTAACAGTGTACCACTGATTTTACCGCAAATCCCACCACTGGTAGAGGTCTGCTTGGGTGTATTTGAACACATTCGTTTGCCATTTATTTAATGAGTGTCTTTCAAACCCATTCATGTCGACCTTTAATTGGTAGGCATACTTACCTGAGTGTTATTTCACTTAAATAAAATAAATCAGTCAAGTGCGAGTTAGGCTTACTCACGTAGGGTTCCGTACCGTGTTCAGTATAACTATAAAAATTTAAGTTGTTTCATGTCATATGGAGCATACTACTAAATACCTTGTGTATATATCAAGTGTCCGCCTAGCGCATTTTTATTAATTTTATTTTTGTTTTGTAAAACATAATCTGCGGAATTTTCAGTGTTAGCTTATTACTGTTCAAATATAAGATCAGGGCAAAATTATCTTACTATCAAAACAGCCTTTCATTTTTTGGTTTAATTTTTTGGTACTTTTTATAGACTTTTAATTTTTATTTTTTCTATTTTCTGATATAACGGACATAAATTTACACACTGTATAAATTTACGTTTAAAGAATTAAATTGATATTCATGCAAATCGCATCACTATCGGAACACTCTTTAAAATTTAATTATTGTTATTATAGCGGCCATGGTAACACACTCTCTATGCAAATACCAAAAGCCTTACTGTTGCGGTTCAAAAAATAAGGCAATATACGTGAAAAACATGTCACTATCGTGGCAACACAAATAAAGACTTTATACATGCGAATCCCGTCACCTTCGGAAAACCCTTTAATTTTTACTATTTATATTATAGTGGCCATAGTAATACACCTTTTGTATAAATTTCAAGAGTCTACCTATTATCGTTCAAAACTTAGGCCATATGCATGCAAATCATGTCATTATCGGAACACCTTTTATTTTTTATGTTTATTTTTTTATACTTGTTTATATGTATAGCGAACTAAGTTTTAATTACTGTCTTCAACTTTTAAGTGGTTGCATCCTACAGCTGAAGAAATAAAGACATAAACGCAAATAACATGTCACTTTCAGAACACCCTATAAGTTTTAGTACTTGTTGCTATAGCGGCCACAGTTATACAACTTCTGTGAAAATTTGAATAGTATACCTATTATGGTTCAAAACTTAGGCCATATACATGCAAATCTCGTCACTATCGAAACACCCTTTAATTTTTAGGTTTATTTTTATACTTGTATACATAGCGAACTAAATTTTAATTACTATTTGTAAATTTTAAGTGTATGCTTCCAGTTCAAGAAATAAACAAATATACATGAATAACACGTCTCTATCGGACCACTCTATAAGTTTTAGTATTTGTTGCTATAGCGGTACAAGTAATACATCTTCTATGATAATAGAATAGATAAAGAGTCTACCTATTACGGTTCTAGAGATAAAAGTGGGTGACAGACGGACGGACAGACATTGCAGCGAAAACAATTGGGTTACGTTTTTATCCTTTGGGTATGTAACCCTAATCGTTAGGAATCATCGTGATTCTTCCCGTAAATTATGCTGAAAAAAATATTTTATTTTTTTATGAAAATAAAATTTTTATTTTTTTTTTCATAAAAATTAAATTTTTTACATAAAATTTATATGGAATTTATTAAACGAATCCTCCCTCGGCTACATTATTGCCGAACAAATTTAAGCGCTATCACCTAGTTTGAATGAGATATTAGACAAAAACTGAACTGTTTTGAAGGGCCCACTGATTTTCCGAATCTTTCGAGGACCTTAAGTAAAAATTAGTCACCAATTTTGCCAAACTGAGTATAGGGTTTTACTACCCTTTGACAGTAGAATCAAACCTATATTTTCAAATTCGTGTATTTTTCGTGTTGCACTGTGTTATTATATACCCTACAAAGGAGAAAGGCAGTTAACAAAAAATGCATAAAATTTTAATTTTAAAATGAAAACTATTTTTAATTTCATGTGTACTTCCTCGCACTCGCTGGGCACAATTTAAATTTGTCATATTTTTTTTTCAACATACAAGTGAATTTTTTATTTTTTGTAAACGTTGATCTACGTAGACTTCCGATTTTTTATTATTGATTCATGAATACTGGCAATTCGTACAACTTCATTTAAAGAGGTTGGTTTGTTTTTATAAAGCTGCAGAATGCACTTTGTTATGTGCAGTATGCATGACTGACATGTCACGAATTTCATTGTCAACGTATTATTGATAGCAACCATTTTTTGACAGTTAAACTTACACTCCTTAGAGGCCGCTCTAAAGAACGGTAGCCAATCTGCATATGTTTATACCATTTGGATGCATTGTTGTTTTCAACATGTTCGTTCAACTTTAAAATTATGTCTTTGTAATTTTAATCTTTTACGAGTACTTTACAAATCAAAAGACTCAATATGAGTTCGAGTGACTTACAGCCAAACCAACTGAGATTACAACCAGGCATTATTTCTTAATTTTTAAAGCCGGTTGCTAAAAAAAATTATGTTGCAATTGAAAATAATACGTTGACCAGTTTTCCGCTACCCTTTAAAAAATTTAAAAGAAATTAAAGACGATTGCGACTGTTGAAAGCAGCTGCAGTTACTGGTACATATATTCTTTAATTGGTCCAGCATTGCGCTGAGTCATTTTTGTTACTGTGGACGTGTTTGGCGCCTAACATTATCTATATTTCAAAACTCTTGAATAATTTTATTATTGAAATTTAGTTCAAATATCGTTTTTGATATCATTTAATATTCTAGTATATCCTGATAACTCAAATTCAATTAAAAGTTGATACATTCCACGCTCATCAGCTCTCGGCAAAAAATAATAAAAAAGGATTGTTGAACATCAACTTTAGGCGAATTTTAATTTAACGTCTAGACTGTATTAAAAACAATATGAAATATGAAAAAAAATGCAAAGCGACAAACAAATGGAAGTTATAAAATGAAACAGGAAACAGATACAACAGCAGATACTTAAAATTTTCGAGTGGACAAGAGAATAATCGATATAATTTTTTTAAACGTTTTTTTTTTGCATTGAAGTACAAAAAAAGGTAAAACAGCACATAAAAAATTGCTTAAATACTCGTATCACTTCCATTTAAGTAGACAAATTGATAAGTGGCGTTTGTGTGTTTCAGTGTGCAGTGTCCAGTGTATCTGGGTGTATTGAATTATTCAAGTGTTAAATAAATAAATGATAACAAATTGTGGTGAAAAAGGTGTGGATGCAGGATGATGCCGCTGAGGCTCTGGCGCAGGTAAGTGATTTATTTTTAAGAGAAATTTTGTCTTCTTTTAGTTAATGTAACATTTTAAGGACATACATACTTATTTGTAAGAGAACAATTAAGAGTGATAAATTTAATTTTCTTGAGTCGTACGTTGCATAATTTCTAAAAAATTTTTGACTTTATTACACTCAAAAGAAGGATAGACCAAAAAACAGTTGCTATAATTTATTTATTATGTTTCGAAATTTATCTGCTATAAACCAAAATAAAAAATTCGTACACTGAACCAAAAATTTACCTAAATGATCTGAAAATAAAACTGTATAACGTTAATGCCTCATTCCTTTATTCCTGTTTTAAGAGGAATAAACATATAAGCTTTCAGTTCCTGTTGTGGGCATTTGATATTGTTTTAATTTTTTTATATGCTCCACAAAACTATATATCTTCCTATATTATTATAATTATAATTTTAAAATGTATTGGAATTTATTCACTTGGTTTTAATTTACACAACAGACCGCATCAAAAATTATTTATTCCCACAATTGTTTAAAATAGAAAATATAAATTGAAAAAATTTTCTATTTTATACATACATACATACATACATACATACATACATACATACATACATACATACATACATACATACATACATACATACATACATACATATGTCAACTCAAATAATTTTTCTTAACCTACAACTCTTTTTCATTTTTATGTATTGAATTTTCTTAAAATAAAAACACTTAGTAAAATCAACTGATAAATAAGTCACATTAACTTCTTTTAGGGACGTAAGTTTAAGTAATTTTATGGGTGGCTTCTCTTAGAATGTTTTACTACTATTTTAACTATTTTTTTTTTAATTGAACAGATTTTTTTTTAAATTTTTATTAGTTTTTTTAAGTTTTATTGAAATATTTTTAAATTCTGTTAATAATTGGTTAATACGAATAAATTGTCTATAGATTAAAAAAAAAATTAATTGTTTTAACTATTTTTGTCGTTAACGAACATCAAATTTTTTTCGTTAATATTACCTACGAAATTTGGTTCAGTGTATATGCCTACAAGTTAGTTTCAATTGTAATCATAGAAGAATGCATTTATTAGAATATTATAAGGATGCATTAATTCTGCTAGTACCTAATTTTTTTATATCCTTACAATAATGAACTGAACACTGAAAAATAACTAATCGAGTTGTAAAATAGATCAAATAAAAATAAAAATTGTAAATACATAATTTATATATTTGCAAACTTTTCAGTTGTAAGATCACCTCTGATAAAAATTTTAGTCTAAACATCATAGCGCTTTTTTAGCGCTTTTTTATTTTTATATCTTGAATTTTCTTCAACAATAAAAAAAAAACTTAGTAAAATAAACGAAAATTAAGTCAAATAAACGGATAAATTATCCACATTTTACTCATTTTAGGGATGTAAATTTAACTAATTTTATACGATCTTTTTTTTAAAATGTTTTACTACTGTTTTAACTAAATTTTTGTTAATTTAACAGAATTATAATTATATTCTTTTACGTTTTTTTCAAGCTTTATTGAAAGTTCTGTTAATTTGAATAAAATTAGTTTATATGTATACATCGTATATAGATTGGAATAAAAGTTAATTTGATTTAACTATTTTTGTCGTTAAGGTTCTTTTAATTTTTTATATTACTTACGAAATTTGGTTCAGTGTAAAAATTTATATAGTATTTTTTTATAAATATAATACAGACAAAACTTAACAAAAATTAAAAAAAGTTTATCTGAAGGTGTGACGTTTTTACATCATTTTGACAATTTTTTTTAAATAAATATTGATGATTTTTATTTTCAGGATTTATTTCGATATTTCGACGATTTTCTGGCATGACTATTATTTTATTCATCATAGGCAATAAGTATGAACCAGAAAATAGTAAAAGTAAAAATTGATTTACTTCGTGGCAAACAGAGTTGATAACTTTGGTACAACAGTTCTGTAAGTTCTTCAGCTAACCTGAATAAAATTTAATTTCGGAATTCTCGTATAAAAACAGTTGAAGGAGTTTTGTTCTTCAAGGATTATCTAAAATATTATTCTGTAGAATGTTGTAATGCAAACTCGGCAAATTAAAGGGTTAAGCTTGGCGTTGGCTGGCGCCAAAGTAATATGCGTAGAGTTTTTAGCATGCGCTGGCGCTTTTATTGATGCTGATTTAACAAAAATTGTAAATTTTTTCATGTATGATAAATTTTTTTTAATGAACATAAAAACGAGAAAATAATCGCAAATTCATAAAACGGAGAAAAAAATCTGTAGAAATTCGATTATAATTTATGCACAATCGAATTAATTATAAAGTCTTAAACAACAAAAAGGCATAACTATTCAAATAAAATATTGTCATTACCCTGACGATGTCGCGGCAACTCCTAGTAAATAATAAAAACGCAAACATTATTATTTTGTTATTGGTAATGGTAAGTAAATATGATAAGTCCAAAACAAACACATTTTGAATAAATTTCTTAAGTGTGAAATCCCTTTAAGTAATAGCGATTACTTAAAGGGATTTCATCGGATTTTTATACTTGTTTGCAATTTAGAAAGCGTTGCCTTGAGTAAAGCCTTACTTAATACAGCATCTTAACATAACAATTTTTTCAAGTTCCTGCAGAATATATTGGTGTTTTCAAAACAGCTCCAAAAAAGCCAGAAAGAACCCCATAATTTTTGTCAAGTCTATAGTATTTTTAATAAAAAAAAAAAAAATACATAAAAATCATTAAGCAGAGAAAAATTAAAGAAAATCTTAAAAAAAAGTCCGCAACCAATTTCTCTGATTAGAAGGCGATTCTGATACCAAGGAAAAAATTAAAACTTAGTCTGCAATTTGTAGATTTATTTGTAGAAGTTGGTTTACTTAAATACATATTTCTCATATTTTTATTGTATTGTACTCACACTTTATAAATGTTGATTCTATTTCAATAAATAGAGATTTATATTAAAAAAGGCAATAATAAATGATTAATTACACATACAATTCAATAAAATAATAAAGTATTAATAATAATCGGAGGGCACCCACCACATGTGCAGTTCACAATGTAGACCAAATTTGAATGAAATATCTGAAAAGAAGGTCATGTTATTGTATTATTCGTTTATGTGTAATAATGAAAAATGTATTAAATGGACCAGAAAGTCATACGGTATGATTATAAATTATACTTATAAGAAGCATGTCTATCTTTGCTTATAATAACCACGTATCAATAACATTTATCAATCATATTACCAAACAAAATATAATCCGTATAGGAACCTTCATTTGTATTAGTCATTGTAATCAATTGAAATACAGTGGGACATAGGTCAGTTCGGTGGAAAAAATAATAAAAAAAGGAAAGCAGATTTGTTTGGGGTTTTTTGCAGGAAGATGCTATGCAACACAAAGCTGTGTAGTATTTAGTAAGAGTTCCATAAGTTTTTTGTGGATATTAGTCTCGGGTATATAAAACTTTTCATGTATTTTGTGAGTTCGTATCTTTTAAATTGGGTACATGGTATATATTACGATGCGTTAATCAGAGGTTAAACCTTTACCGAAGTGTTTACCTTTGTTATTTTAAATTTCGTACTTATCAATACCCAGAGTAACTACCTAGACGGATGTACATTAGACTGGCCCAATTTTTTCAGGACCAAGCTGTTTTCAAAGTTGTATTCTACGAGGAATTCTAAAAAGGTTTGCCCAAAAAACCATGCGACTAAAATCAAAATTGAGCTTTCCGTTTTTAAAGGGAAAGTTTGCTTTTTTATCATACAAAATTCTACAAAATTCTAACTCAAAGACTAATTTATTGTTTTACCTAAGTGGTGAAAAGGATAGCCCATTCCAATTAACTAATTATTCTACGTCGCGATCGTATTTGGTTACTTTGAGGGAAAAGTGGATACCCAAGTAAAAGTCTTGAAGTATAGAAGGGGAGAGACGAGTACCTCGTTACAAAGTAATTATTAACAATCTAATATACATACTCCTATACACCTATGTATATACACTCCTTTACTTTAATGTTCGTTACTCTGAGAATAAAGGTTTTGAGGCCAAGGTATTGTGATTGGGAGAGTTGGGTACCCCTACACAAACTAATTGCTCTATATGAGAAAAACTATAATACTGAGACTTTAAGGTGGGAGAGTCGGTTACCCCTATACAAAGTAATTATCATTTAACCTATGTTTGAAAAACTACAATAAGTTCGACGTATGTTTTTCTAAGAATAAAGAGCTCTGTTAAACAAAAGACTGAAGCTATATAAGTGATGAGACCCCATACTCGAAATAAATTTCTTTAAATTCTGTGAGTTTTACTTTAAACATAACATTTTCGTAGTAAGGCCAAATCATTACTCGTCACTATTTCATATCATGTATCTAGAGCCTTGATACTTAATGACTATGGGGGTAAGAAAGGACACCAGGTATATGTAGCTTTATATACATAAAAAAGCATTTGTGAAGAGGATTTTATTTGTTTTGAAGTATCAACTACTGTAAGTGCCATAGTTTCGGTAGAATTTTTTTATTTCGACATACAACTCTCAATCATCTATTAACCTTTTATAGAACAGTCTCTTTTTGCCAACTGCGCTGATTTTCAGCATCAAAATACCCCAAACTTTATCTGATTGGCATTTCTGATCTGATTGAGTTACAGCGCTCAATCACCTACCTAGAAAGATCCAGAATTTATATACTTTATAGGGTAGAAAAGGCATGTTGTAGAATTTATAAACGTAATGGCATCTTAAATTTATATATGAATATACCCTTTTCATGTGTAATGAAGGGCGTTAAAATTTCCTCAAACACTTTGATAAAGTCAAATAGTGACAAATCCTATATACTCTTCACTATAGTTATCTTAAATATTGCCTTATACTATATATTAATATTTACCAATTTCCCAAGTATATCTTCAGTTTTTACTATTTTGCTTTTCAGCAATTATACAACTATATTGGGCTGATTCAGCGCAATTATAAATATTCCCCGGAAAATTTTTTCCTTCCCAATGTTTTCTTCCCGGAAAAACTCTACCTTATTCTAGAATAAGGGAGAAAATGTAAGGGACATACAGACTCTTCCTTTCTTTACCGTGTTCCCACCATTTTTGGACCGATTTTACAGATCATCAATGCTCGAAATCACTAAGAATCTCCAAAAGTTACCTGGGGTCGTAGGAAACGGAACATTGCAACCTAAAAACGGGAAGATGGACATAATTAAATAAACTTACCTATGTACAAGGAAGTTACAAACGGAATGACAAATTTATTAATACCCTTTCCACCTGTGGCGATGATTATAAAAATAACTAGAGTCTATTAATAATTATAATTATATAAAATCGATATATTAGTTGGAAAACTTCAACTCTGGACATTTTTTCCAAAAGCCATAATTGTCCTTAACTTTGAGTAATGTTTCAAAAAAAAAAAAAAAAAAACATACGGCTGCACTGTGCAAAGTAAAACCATTTATATATTATACATCCTATCAGAATTTTATATCTACTTTCACATCTTTCTGTAGCCAAGCGAGTATGTTAATGTGTGTGTATACAATATATTATTTAGAACTAATAATAATGTACTAAAATTGATTTTAGTAATAATCTTTAAATCTATTGGTGATTATATGTCTCGTTATAGTCAATTTGTGCCATTACGTCAACAAAACTTATACAATATAAACAGGCAGAAACCAATTCACTGAACATGTAGAGGACATTGCCATCGTAACGAAATATAGTGGGTGGCATACCACAAAAAAAAAACTAAAAGAATAAAAAAGAAGCTGACCAAAAAATAATATAATCCAATATTATTTATTACAATCAATAATAGAAAATTTCGATAATATCAACCATTTAAGTCATCTGAAGAGTACACATACATACATACATACATACAATACAATACAATACAATACAATACAATACAACATAAAAATGGGTGGTGGTATAAGAGTGCCCATGAGCTTTCTTATCTTCAAAGTATTTATATTTGCAAAAGTTTTGTTGCAAGTGAATAGATGGTGTTTATCCTGATTTATAAAAATTATTTTTTTCTTTTTTATATCACTAGTTTACTTATGTGTGTATGTGTGAAACTTATCAAATAAATTGCGGCTATAAATGTCAGTTATGAGTGGCAAAATGTATATATTTTTAAAAATATTAGGGTGGTCTACAACGAGCGTGTGTTAATGGCTTAAATGTTAGAATATGAAATAACTTTATATATATTTTATCTGTTTTTTATATCGATTTTATAGTTACCTTGTGCCTTTAGCGATTAGTTCCACTGTATAATGGTGGTGTGCTAGACTATTTTTTTATCATTTTTTACACCATCCGACATAGTTGGGTATATCTATACATATAAGTTAATCATTCCGTTTGTAATTTCTGCAATATTAATTTGTAACCGACCGTTTGAACATATCTGTTTGTCAGAAATCGAGCTTCAGAAAAATTAAGTATTCTAATCTATCAGGCATAGCTTCGAAAGATTTGGTGTTAGAATTCAGCAATATTGGTCTATAAATGGTGGAGATATGGTTAAAAAAGGCAAGCGCTTCTACTTCCTTTACGTTTTCCTATGCTGTTTTTGTTTTTTGTCTGCAATTATTGTGTTTGCATTTTTCTATTGAAAATCGACAATTCAGAAAAAACTCTAGATTACCTAAATTCAGAATTGCACTAAACAATTAAAATTTTACAAAAATAAATTTAAAAATTTTGCCAAAAAATTCTAATTTCGATTAAAAATTTTATGTAACAGAAAATGCACGAAAAGCTAACCTAACAAGTAGCAATGATTCAAAATTTCGTTAATTTCGCCAAACTATCACACAAAATGAACGCAATTCCCGATGAGGTTGTTGAATTGAACCATAATTTTCAAAATAAATTTGAACAATTTTCAAACGTTGCTCTAGCTTGAGTCTAGCCATGATAAATTGCCGAATCAACTAAGCTGTCTCAAAAAATAGAGCTACAAATTTGAAGCTCCCCGCCTCTAAAAAATTACACGATATTAAAAAAAATAGAAAACAAAAAACTTTTTGCAATTACAACTTAAAATATTTTTTAATAACAGAAACTCTTAAAGCAAATCGCATTATATTTAATTTGAAGTAAAAGCTTTAATTAGAATAAAATCTTTTATCACGAAAAATTTTCTAAATCAGTTTCTCATATAAAAAAACCATATAAATTGTTAACAAATGGATGAAATTTTCTTGTGAATTTAATTATTATACTTATACTCGCGTTAATTAAGAAAAAAACAACAGAACTAATTAACAAAAAATCCACAAGCATAAATATTGGAAATTAAATACAACAATCAAGCAAGTGAAGAAAATTGCAGTAAAAGCTAGAAAATATTCATAAAAAAAAGTAAGAAACCAAAAGAAATTACTGATACCGCAGATATAACCCAATAAACAAGCACTGCTTTATGTTGCTTTATAAAACTATATTGAAAAGCAAACTTTATAATTTGTGGACTAATTAACCTAAAATTAACTTCGAAAACCTTATATGGTTTAATTTTTCTATTAACACATACATACATCATACTTCGATTTTTGATTCACCTTTTTCATTGCGAGTATTAGTACCTAAGAATATTTTTTATGAGAAGTTCAGAAGGTGAAAAAAATAAAATATATCCTTTTTACTTTACCATACGTAGTACAAGGTAAAGTATACTAATCATGAAAAAAATCGAGGTCGATATTTCGATGGATTTATACGTTTTGAGGTCCCCTGAATCCATTTTGGCTATTGTCGCGATGATGTCTGTAGGTAGGTGGGTGGGTGTGTATGCCACTATTTTTGTGGAGTTTGTACAGGTCATACCGTTTGACATATTAACACGAAATTTAGTATGTACTTTTGGAGACGAAGAGTTGTATAAATTTTAGGCATAATCGGGAAGGGGCAAGGGGTAGTTTACCTAACACCCGAAACCGAAAATAATTAATTTTTCGATTCGAATATACTTAGAACTTTTATTCTTTATGTCATATATATATAAAAATAACTGTTTCCATTGGGCATGGTAAAGTTGAGTGTAGGCCACTTCAGTTTTATTTCAAGTAGAGTTAAAGCTGTTTATTCCGGATAGTTCCATTATAAAACAATATTTGGGTTAATCTTTCAATTGTTCACTTTAAGGTTAATCAAAAACATCTTGCGCGTTTTTGCGACCGCCAGACATTTTTTTCACTTTTCCAGTATGATCTTCACTCTTTCACGAAAGACCATTTTTGAAGAATTGGTAAATACTCCCAAAATACATTGCAAAGATGTCTTATTGACAATAATAATGGTTAGATATGGTCTTAAAGATATACCACAAGACGTAAAAACAAATCTTAAGGCACTGAGTTAATTTCTCTAGAAGTTAATTTAGTATAGCAAGAAATCAAGAAATTCGAGATTTGTCTCCAACTCCTATCACAAATGGCGAACAATTTTTTTTAGTCAACTTTTATGCTTATTATGATAGACGGTAAAATTTGTACTAAACTATCACCTGCAACTTCTTGATCTCAAACGTGTTTCATATGTGAAGCGAAACAGAGTGAACTAAATAAACCTTCTGTGCTTTTAAAAATAATTGTGGATGAACGATCACCTTTGGAATTTCACCGCTACATTAATGGATCCGTTTTATAGAGTGTGTATTGTACATAGCATACAAGCTTCCTATAATGACCTGGCAAGCACGAGGACAGAAAAATAAAGCAAAAGTGGCCGAAGAAAAAAAATATTATTTCGAAATGAAATGAGGTTACTTGTAGACTTGCCAACATAACAATACGAATGACGGTAAAACTGCTAAACGGTTCTTTAGAGCAGCAGAGTTCAGATATCACGGTTTCATATTATTTTGGAAATTTTAGGTAGTGTTTACCATATTAATGAAGATGCTTTTGAAAGTTTTATTCCGGTCACTCGAAATTTATACTTGAAAAAATACCCATGGTACATTATGCCAGTTAGAGTCCATAAAATCTTTTTTGCATGCAAAAGACATAATAAGGTCAGAAGAAGCTCAAGAAGCAAAAAATAAGGACACGTGTAAACTTAGAAAGCTTTTTACCAGCAAAACATCAAGAGCAGACACAAATAAAGATCTTTTCAATCGACTCTTAAATTCTTCAGATTCTCTTATCGCAAGTTTACGTCACATTCCCTTTCGAGTTCGAGGTTTGATTACAAAAGAAGTTCTTTCATTATTATTAGTTGATGCTTTTGAGGAGGTAGAATCTTTTAACGATGCATATGAAAGTGAATAAATTAAAAAAAAAATTTTGCCTCATTTTACCAAAAAATTTTCTTAAAAAAAATTGAGTTTTTATAATTATTTATATATTTGAACAAATATTTTTTATTTAATTCATAAGTGAGAAGTAAACCCAACGCGATTTATTTATTTTTTCCAGTTAGATTTGCGATCTACCACACTGTGCATCGTTTGGAAATTTCGGAACAACAACGAACCAAAACACATACATATCTAGAGTTTTAACCGATCAATTCCATAGTAAATCCAAGGGAATAGGTAGGTAAGAAGAAAACACTTGAAAATTTAATTGGATCAATGCATCATCACATCACAGGTTATTGACGGCAAATTAAGTCACTAAAAATGGCAGAAGATTTTTGTTCCAATTAAACACAAGTCCAACAAATACTATAAAAGGTAATACTTGTGTGTTTATTATTTCCAGATTTTCGATAAACGATCGTTTTCAAAGGGTGTGATGAATTTCGATTGATTTTGAGCATTGTTTTTGAGCCCGTCTATTAACATTTGGGTTTGAAAAGTATACCAGAAAATAAAAATCAAACAATAATGCGGAATTTAAATAAAAAAATTAAAAATACGTAAAAACTAATTTGTATACAAAACGACAAAATCGTATTCAAATTGATTCGTTTTCCATCACATACCTGAATATTTCTATAAGCAGTTTATATTATTTTTAATATATTTAAATAAAAGTACCTATTCATAATAAACACATTATTATAACTTGCCAATAGCTAAAGCTAAATCGTTGTTCATTATTACAAGTAAGCTAGAAATATCCTTTAAGTATCTCGTACTTTATAGCCTACTTATAGTAACGAGCCTTACCTTGTTGTTATAACGAAAAACTACTTATCTTTCCCAAAAAATTTTAAGTTTAGCTAATTGTTTCAGAATATATATTTTGATTTTGGATCTACAATGAGAATCACATGATCTTGGCGGCCAATTGACATCGCCATCACGTGGCCGTGTTGGCCATTGAATTTGTCGCGCAATAGAGCCATTGTTTCGTTAGCTGTGTGGCAAGAGGCACCGTCCTGTTAAAACCACTTATCTTCCACATTCATATCTTCCATACCCCCGGGGGTTCCAATTGTCACTGCAGTAATGGCAAATGCTTTGACGCGGTTCACTCGGGGAAAATAGGGGCACCAAACGCTGGGGTTCCTAGAGCCTAAATCTGGAAGAAAAGGTCTGCGATAAACATTGCGGGTCCTCTTCGAGGCCCGACCAGTGCCCAAAGGACTGGTACCACGGGAATCGGTGGCCCCACAGAGTGCCTATCCTCTCTGTGACCGGTTATTGGTGAGGTCCCCTTCTGGGGTACACGTGGTGGTTGTGGTTTAAGATCGATTTATGTAGATATGGTGCACGGTCGATCAAGTGTGCTGTTGCACTCTCAACAGACGGAGTTTGTATAGTCTCCGAACCCTTAAGCAAGAGGTTATAAAGTGGATCTAAGCTTGCCTTGGAAAGGCTTGCCATATTATATAAATTGCTACTCATTGTGACTGTATCACACACAAAAAGCGCTTGGTGGCAATCGTAAAGTGTTGTTATACTACACAATGGGGTCGCTAGTCTACGCCTAAGTTTCACTCGGTGGTAAGACCACCGTGAGTTTAGGCCGACTAGAGGTACTCACGTTAATCTTGTTCCACAAAAATCCATATATTCCAATTCGGGCCATAAAAAGTTCGTTATCATCACCAATAACAGTAACAGCCTGACCGGCCTCATTTTGGAAAAATACGGCCCGATGATGCCGCCAGCCCACAAACCGCACCAAACAGTCACTCTTTGTCGGTGCATGGGTTTTTCGACAATCACTCTTGGATTATCATTCGCCAAAATGCAGCAATTCTGTTTATTGACTAATCCACTGAGGTGAAAATGTTCCTCATCACTGAAGATGATTTTCTTCAAATATTGATCATCCGACGTTGCCATTTCTTGCCACCATTCTGACTATTGCTCGATTGTGTACCTTGCCATGGTTCAAATTGAGTTAGTCTGAAATTGAGAAATATAAAACTAAATGGAGAAAAAAACCAGACGTGACGTTCAGGTGCGGTTCACATTCAGCATCGGTCCTTAAAATTTAACCGATCCGATATAAATAATTCTGTTCTGTGTATGAAATTCTAAATAAAATACAAATATTGTTTTCTATTTAAATTTAAATTTTGCATACGTTTTTAAAAAGGATTTTTATGTCCTCTTTGGTTTATGTGATGATTGCCTAAAGCCCTTTTCTTTAGAAATTCAGTGCTTTCAAGTTATAAGTTTAAATTTATATATTTTGTTTACTGGGTTATAAAAAGAACACGAAGCTTTGGTAGAATTGTATATTAACAACGAAACAATAAAATACCACGTTGAAATGAAAAATGTGTGTTAAAGTTATAAAAAATTCAAACGAAATGCCAAAAATCTACAATGCGTAACAAAAAATACGTAAAAAACCTAAATAATAAAGCGGATATGCGAACATGTTACTGAAATGCTAACGAAAAAAAGAGGGTTGAGTATGCAGTACGACATAGATATAATAAACTGACATGGAAACGGAAATAATGTTACATGGTTTCGTACATATTTCACTTTTTTTGTTCATAAATTCTTCTCTTATTTTTTAGTTGTGCTTTCGATTAAACAGCATTCTGATATAAAGTATTCAACAACACAAAATCGCAAAAAGTATTGTATGGAGAGGAAGAGAAAGAAATAAGAAAATTAACATACCAAAACATTTAGAAATTCTTTAAAAGATTTTATCTGCTACATGGCATAAAACAGATATAATTTAGATGTATCTATACACCTGTTACAAAATCTTTGTAGTATGTATGCAGTAATAAAAACTAAATAAATATTTTACTTATTTTAAAATAATTTATTGTGAATGTAAGTGGTACTAATGACAAGAACTTCTACAACCATTAATTTCAACAGAATATGGCTTGGTAATGCGGTTTCTTTTCGATGAAAAGTAAGGCATACTCTGCGAACATTTTAGGAGACCTTATTCAGACACCGTGCAGAATACAGTACAGAACAGTGTTGAGATCTGATAATATTTAAATTGTACCGCGCTAATGATGAAAATTTACCAAATCAGCATCGATTGTACCAAAATTTGGCATTTAGTAAAAAAAAAAAACAAAACAAAACATATATGTATACAGTAGCAAGGCATTAAAATAGGAGAAATTAAAACTTATATTAGATTATTTCAGCTTGATTCTTTGAATTTCTCTTTTTGTGTTGCTTTTTTACTAAGGTATCAACTCGATCAATCATGGCTCGATTAATCGTAGAATTTTAAGCCGATTAATTATTGGAAGAAAATAATTCGAAAAAATTATGTCGGTTAATCGAAGAATCGGCTAAAATTATTTTCTATTAAGATCTACAATTTTTTGCTGATTTTTAATAAACATACAGAAAAAAATAATACATTAATACACCTAATCCGTATTTTATATTACCGAAAAGTTATGAAATCCGTTCATATTATTTATGCTTAAAATTTTGTGTGCGTATTGGAGGAGGAAATGAAAATAAATTTCTAAGTGAAATAAACAATCAATAAAATATTTTTAAAAGTCATCTACAAGTTTTCATTAATAAAATATATAATTAATACATTTCGTGTGGTTGTCTTTTCTCATGGGAAAAGAATTTTTTCATATGCGCGATTAATTCAAGTTATTCGAGTAATTTGAAAACCTTAATCAAACAATCGAGGAAAATTGAAATCGAAAAATCGATTAATTGTTTGGTCGAATTAAATCAAAACCCTATTAAATGGGTACTCTTTTATTTACTACCAATTATTTTGCTAAAATTCTTAACTATGTATTTCATAAGCAAAAGGCTTCCTTATGAACTTGCTTCCAGCAAGTGCTTGAGTAATGCTGAAGTTATTTTTAAGAATAATTGAGGAGTCGTTTAATTACCTAAAAAGACCTTACGATTTCTCACTAGAAAAAATGAAATATATATCAGCCGATTAATGCCGGGAACTAATTGAGGAGATGCAAAAACTTTCAAATGCTGTAGTTTAGCATTAATCGGCTTACTTACAAATCTATCAATTGTTATCAAAGTAAATAATTAAAATCCTGAACATAAATCAAGAATGTTTCAATTTAGAAATTAGAAGTGTTTTTCTTTAATATTCATCAACTAATTTGTAATTTAAATTATTCTGTCTTAGAGAAAATAAAACGAACTTAAGCTTGAAATTTTAAATAAATTGTAGCAAAAAGCATGAAGTGTACCAGTGTACCACTGATGTGTCGATTGTACCAAATTTGGTACAATTGTACCACAAATCCCAACACTGGTACAGAATGAAGAAATAACACAACGAATATAAGGTAATTTCCAAGGACGTTTCGGCTACTATTCAAATAAGCTACGGATCAAATACGAAGCAATAAGACGACAAATATACGATATTTTTTGAAGTCATTATACAGGCTGGGCCAAAAGAAACCAAGGGGTGTAAAAGTTTAATAACTTTTTTGTTTATTAACTTTTTTTTATTTTTTCTTTCAGATTATATAGACAACACTTGGAATTGTATTATTTAAACCAGAGATCAATTATTTTAACGCAAAGAGCATATCGCCGACATTATTGAAAATTTGATTATGAGTGATGAAGCTCATTTTCATTTGAATGGCTTTGTTAATAAGCAGAACTGTAGGTTCTGGGGTTCTGAAAATCCAAGAGCCATTCATCAACGCCAATTGCACCCCATCAGGTGTACAGTATGGTGTGGGATCACATCTGAAAATGTCATTGGGCCCTACTTCTTCGAGAATGAAGATGGAAGTGCTGTAACCGTAAATGGAGAGCGGTATCGGTTTATGATAGAAAATTTTTTACGTCCTGCTCTTGAAAACAGACCTGGTATGTGGTTTCAGCAGGACGGAGCCACTGCCCATACTGCCCGAGACACAATGGCACTTTTAAGACAAATTTTTGGAGAGCCCTTGGTTTCTTTTGGCCCACCCTGTATTAGGCTACAATTACAAAATAGACAGCCGTAGATAAAAGATAATTTTTGAAGACTTTTTATTTAATTAACCTACTAACTGTGGCTTTACTACAGCTGCAGTAGGAATCGGTACAGCTCTCTAAGTGTGGTTCAAGTGGCCTGCTTGTAACTACAGGTCGAAAAATTTTTGTAAATCAATGAGAATTATAAGAAACCCTTAACAGTAACGTTTGTTACTTTGCAGTATATTTACTTAAATATATATTTAGCTTTGAAAGCTGTTACAACATTATTTTACATCCATCTTTTGAGATGTTAAAGTGATGCAAACTTACAGCATCCAATTTGCTGCCGTAAAAAAAAATACTCAATAGAAAACCCAAAAACAGAATTAAAATATATGCTTGGCATTTGAAACTCGATAAAATTTATTTATATTTTTATTATTATTTTATGTAGTGTACAAATAAATTTAGAATGCTGGAACTACATCTTTATAAGCCCCTCCATCTTTTTATGTATTTAAAAATTAATTACACTGTGCAGCAAAATAAAAAATTTTAAACAAAATAACAAGATTCCGACAACGGATAAGGTAAATTGGATTTATATTTATACTTACACTTTCCCTCTAAATCAAGTTACCCTAAAAGATGCCGCATATTGGCTTCTCCTAAACTTTCATAATGGTAATCCATATTAAGGAAACAGTCCTTGTTCCTTTCATATAAGGAAGTTTCTGTTTATGGGTTTTGATTTAAAATTTATGCAGACTTGGGATGGGTTCTTAGATAGCCCTTCAACTCAAAGGGTTTCTTAATTTTAGAGGTAGATCACGGACAACCAATTAGATTCTGATAATACAAGAAAATAAAGTAAAAGTAGTTGAGTGAAAAGCGAATTATTTGATCTTGTCATTGAAAAAGTATTTGTTTTGGTTTTGTTTATGTACAAACGATTATTAAAATGTAAAAAGTTTGTATCTTTGTACGAAACATTTGCGAAAAGTTTTGTTTGCTTTTATACACTCCTAGGAATATTTATTTGACATATTTAATGGCATTAAAAACAAGAGGAATAAAAAATTCAACCATACGGATAGTTCTAATAGCAACTTCTTACATGATTGTCAAAACATGAGTTTTAGAGCAGTTATTCAAGCGAAATTCAAATCTTTTAAACTTTTTTCATTTAATATTTTTATTATTTTTTGTTGTTGCTGCTATAAAATAACACCTGCTGTTAAATTTTTAGCTGTCTACCTCCAATGTCTATTCTGACTGTTCGACATAGGGTCCCGTATGCTAAAAAGGACCGGTTTTGAACCACTAATATACAAAATGGCGATTGTTAATAAGATGAATCGTGAAAAGTATGTATTTATTTTTTTAATGAAGCCATTTGTATATTAACATTTAATATATTTATTTCTTTGGGTTTATACAAAAACATGTGAGTTTTTATGTTTTACTTGTCTAGTATTTATCATTTACTATATCACTGTTGGCGGTCAATGTAGTTTAACATGAAACCATGTTATAATTTATGTAAAGAAACCCCTACCAGAGAAAAAATAATAAACTCAGTTTGTTAGAAATATTGTATTAAAAAAATAATTTTACAAACAAAAGCTTTGAGATATATCGATATAGGTAAAGACCGAAAACTCTTACGACCAGGGACCGCAATTAACAGTTATCAAAAAAAAAAATTTAACTCAAAAACTCTTTATGATAGAGTCAACGGAGATCTATACTGTCATATATCAATAGATTTGTATTGACGAACTCTTTCAGAATCTATGATGATCTTAAAAAATCGATCTCAACTCCATAGTTAACAGTTATTTTTCAACGTAAAAATAAAAACTCAAATGAAAGTTTAAAAAAAAGAATTTTTTTTTGCCGTCATAAAATAAAACTTTTTTGAGGAATCTTATTTTTTCCGTAAAAAAATAAAACTATTTTTGTTTATTTGTACAATTTTTTTGTGGATAGATTTCAAATGAGGCCACTTCATATCAATTTAAAAGCATATAACGCTCTTTCCACGCTCCCTAGGTTGCAGGAAAAATTTTTTCAATTTATGGACAGGGATAATGTATTTTATCCTCCCAGAAAAAAAATTATCAATTTTCAAGAAAATTCGGGCGAAAATGGGAAAACATCCTGAAGATCGTTAATCAAACAATAACAAATTAAAAACCTACATTATTTTAATGTCGATTTATTCAATTGAAATGCAAGGTGATTGTGTTGGTTATAAATTTACATAAAAAAAATAAAACTCTTTAATTTTTATTTTTTGACGGGAAAATAACATTTTTTTAAAACTTTCATTTGAGTTTTTATTTTTACGTTGAAAAATAACTGGTTTAGATGGATTTTTTTATTTAATTCTCAAAATAACGGTTATAAAATAATTTTTTTAAAACGATAACTCTTATTTACGGTCCCTGCTTACGACTTATAGAGAAGACCGTGCACCATTCTTAAGTTTACGTCAATGTTTTATTTACGGGGTGTTGAGTTTCAGTTGCAACCTCTTTTGGGCATTCTTATGGTCAATTTACATAGGAAATCATGTGATCATTACTTTTTAGGTGCAGGACGTATTCAGCAGATTTATGTAAAACAATGCTTAAAGCATTTTTGTTTAAAATTATAACGCTCTCTTTCCTGAAAAAGAGAAAACATTCTCTTAAAATAGGGATATAATAGGTTAAAATACCACCTAAAAATGGTAATGGAAAAAAACTTAGGGTTTGTAATAGGTATTCTTCTTGTTTTTTCAAAAGGGTTTTCTTCTTGATTTTATTAGGCTGTCTTGTTTTTTTTTTATAAAAACATACAAAATGAACAAAAAAATCTCAAAATAAAAAACTGCAAGCAGCAATTGGTATCTACATATATTGCTTTTTTAATTTCTTTCTACCTTTTCTTTTTGTTACATTTTATTTTGCCTTCATATTATCTTCTATTTTTGCGGGGTGAAAGGTCAGGTCAGGCAGGGGAGCTTCTTCTGATGGATTGTCTAGAGGGGGTTGAAGCCACTTAATTTATAAAACCCGAAAAAACCATAGTGAAAATTTTTTCGTCCTCTGCCAGGGATCGAACTTGGTATGCTTCGTTTTGTATGCACGCACTTACCCACTACACCAAACGTATATTTTATATTTTATGTTTTAACAAACAGTTTCTATGTTGATTTCTATAAACGAAGTAACAAGAAAGCTAATATAATAAAGGAGATAACCTTATTAAAAAAATTAAAAACTTGATTTACACATGATCATATGGGACCCTTAATGAAATCAATCAGAAAAAAACCTTTTTTAAAAAATCAATTAGGGAGCCTAATAAAATCAATAAGGAATACCTTTTTGAAAAAATCAATTAGGTAGGCTAATGAAATCAATAAGAAATCCATTTTTTATACAAATTATAAGAAATCCTAATGGAATCAAAAAGTTTTTCTCTATGGATTGTTTTTTTTTGTTGTGTCAAAAATCAGTAAAAGAATTGTGAATAACAAGTTTTCTTATTAATTTAATGCGATTTCCTTATTCATAAAATTAAAAGGATTTACCAAATAAAAATAATAAGGAATCCCTTTGAAAATATGTTCTTTTCTTTCTGCTGGCTTACCACTTTGCCTAAAAACATTTCATAGAGAAAATCTTTTTGATTCTATTAGCCATTTTTGGCTCTGTGCAGAAGCGAGTAATAAGATAAAGTGCAATTAAGGGTTAATTTCGTACTTATTTAGAATTGGTGCTAAAATGTCCAACGAAAACGGATTTTAGAGGGTAAATTAGTATTAGAAAAAGTTTTTACGTAAAATTCCATGTTGAATTGCGTGGGGAACTGAAAACAGGGCCGTCAAAAACACCTGCTGTGAATATTTTAAATTTAATTTGTATGAAACCATTCACAAAAAGAAAAGTTTAAAGCATTATTTCCTTAATATCTTTCATTCTATATTTTTTTAATTGTATGCCGATCCATTTGTTTTTTTTTTTATTATATAATATTATAGTACATTATTGCAATTATGTGGGAATTTAAAATATTAAAATATATGTGAAAATTATGCCTCTTGTAAGCGGGAGTTCTGTATTCATCTTTTGTTGGAAAATTAAAAATCTAAAACTTATATTTGCACAAATATGAAATAATGTTGCCACAGATCTACAGAAGTTTATCTAAGAATTAAATTAGAAATTAATGAAGTTTTAGCGAGTTTGAGAAATAAATTCGATATTTAAGAATTAATTTGGATTTATAGAACAACATACTACCCTTGAAAAAGCGTTATAAAATTTACTTACACTTACACTGACATATTCAAACCGGTAACTTTCAAGATTCAGAGTTTTTCAACTGTAAAGTATTCGAAATTCGCCTTTAAAGGATGACATTCATTTAAGAAGTTTTTTTTTATCTGCAACTTTGTTTCATTTGTACATTATTTTTTTATTATTATTACTTTTTGCTTGTGGGATCTAGACAACTGATGCAATGTATGTACACCGTACAAATACTATGTCTGTGAATAACTCGTAGGTTGCACGAATATATTGTATCTACTGTAATTGTCTGTTCTGTAAACTGTCTACATCGACATGGTTTGTTTTTTAGAAGTTTTGTTAATTTTTTATTTCAATTGTTTGGTTTGAATAAAACAATAAACAAGAATTTCCAAAATAAAAGTTTTGTACGGGAATTAGTTTTTTTGGTCAAAACCAAAAAAGAAAAAAAATAATGTTAGTAAATGCGGAAGTGGTTTCATCATATGAGAGATAAGAACTTCATTTCTTACAAAAGATGTATGTTTGTATTTAACAATAATTCCGTCTTTATTTGGCTAAAAATTTGTAGTCTTTAGTTTAGTGGTTGCTTTTAATTGAATTGAAGAATGTTGTATTCCACCATATCGAATTTTATTTACACACTATTACTAACAAGTAAAATTTTTAATAACCTTATAATTAAATAGAATGGCTAAAACTTATCCCTATTTTTTTAGAAGCTCTCTGTTTTTGGTTACAGTACCAAAAGGGTCAAAACATATTTCTATTGCTTTTGCTATAAACACTGTCAGTTTTTGAGCGCCTTTTATAACATATGACTCTGCTTTTGAACTGTAGTTAGCACATACTTTAAATTTACACAAGTACTAAAAATAAAATTAATAATAATAAAAGGGTGCTGCCTACAAGTCGCTACTTTCGAAATAGCTTTTTCGAAATAGCTTAAAAAGCGGCTAAACATAAAAACTATCGCTGATAATGAAATACTAGGTATACTCAGAGCATTTCTTGGAATTCCCATATATTCAAAGCTAACTCCAATAAAGTTGGTAAATTGACAAAACTGGCAAATTGATAAAAACTCTACCCTTAGCTCTACTATACAATTCCAATGTGGTGTTATGGAATTCAAACATAGGAATAAAATTCAAAGGAGAGAAAATATATTTCCAACCCAGCCCAGTGGTTTAGGTAGCTAGATCCGCACGTATATATTCGCCAGCTCTAGAACAACTACCGCTAGTCCCAATATAATCTACTTCCTATGTATTTACCTGGTGAATTTAACATGGGAATGCCCTGCGAAGGTAGCAATTGACAAATCTCTGTATAACCTGTACCCACCAAGTTGTCACAACATTCAACAAAATGTTCTTCTTAGTAACGAAGCAAAAAATTTGTATTTTATAAAAATATAGTTTTCTGTATTACTTGGGGTTAGAGAAAATACTAGCGAATAGTGGCTAATAAATTTTAACAAGTTGTCATAGGATATTAGTGTCTGTAAAATGATGTAGGTATGGTTGGATATGACACATCAGTAGCCCTAAGTGTAAACAGGGTAAACAGGCTATCTACTTCGCCTGTTATTAGTGGCGATGGTTTCTAGCTGTACCACTGGGTGATTAGATTTCAAATCCACCCTGAGCATAGATTGTAAACTTCTAATGTACAAGTCGATCCTCAAACCAATTTGGTGTTATGGCATTCAATTATGGGGCACTGCATCAGCTAGCAATGTAGAAAAAATTCAAAGGCGCCAAAATAAGATTCTACGAATGATCACAGTTGCTCCCTGGTATATCAAAAACTCTAATATCCACAAAGGCCTAAACATGCCATCAGTCAAAGCAGAAATAGCGAAACATGCAGTAACGTATCCAATGAAGCTTGAATCTCACCCAAACCCTTTGGTGGTTAACATACTAAGTGAACCTGGTTACATTCGACTAAAAAGAAGAAATACTGCGGTTTTGGCAGTACATCAGAGGGATGACCCGCAAATGATTGCATAAACCATGAAAGAAACATTATTTTTGTCTAGCACCTGCTGGACTTAATATATATATATATATATATATATATATATATATATATATATATATATATATATATATATATTATTTTAGACTTGAGATATGAGTAATTATTGTTAGTTCAAAAATATTGACGATACATTAAATAAATGATGAAAAAAAATAGCTTCACATACAAATTTAATTAATTTCTTATTTTATTCAATTACACATTTAATTAGAAAAGAATAAAATAATAGTTTTATTAAATTAATAATTGAATCCAATAAAAGAGTAATTAAATATTTATTTGAAACTAATTAAAACATTTAATTTGGAAAATATTTTTTTCTGTGTTACATTACAAAAACAAAAAAATGTATGTATAAGAGCGTATGTATTTAAAAGTTTTGTATAAAACGTTACCCATAGTATCATAAAGTGATCGAAATTTTTTGTAAGTGATGAAAGAGTTCATTATCATTATCATACACTTCATTTTGAAGTGTATGTAGAAAACAAATATGTATTGAACGTAACCAAAATGCTTTGAGTTAAAGGAAAGTCAAAATAATTTGATAACAACGGAAAAGCATAAAAGATATGGAAAAAGCTAAAACTCGATCATACTTATTATAAATCAATTGCAGTTAAAGAAAAATAAAGGTAAAAGGTATGTCAAAAATTGCAATATTTTATTATATTTTTTATATTATGCTTATTTTTTTTTCATTTACGTATTCAATTTCGATATTTTTTATTTCAAAAGCTAGGGTAACGTTCAATACACAAAAGAAAGTTTTAGAATTAAAGGAGTCATTAAATGTTACGAAAGCTAACATTTTTCCCTTTTTTTGTTATTTTAATATGTAATTAAAAAAAAATCCAAAAATTTACGAATAGAAATCAGCAATAAAACAACTTTCCTCAAATACTGGTGCCGTCTAAATACACCTTTAGTACCGTCTTAGTTTATGTTTAGATAAAATATCAACAATGTCGTTGCGTGTTAAAATAATTTTATAAATTCATTCATGGCATATCCGTTTTAGCATGTTTGGTGATTATGATCTTAAAGAAACCGTTAGTATCTGATTGCAGTTGTACTGTAAATTGCTTACAAGCATTTCGAACCTTGTTGTTTGATATTATTCTGAGTTAGAAATGTGTACATATAAATCTTTTGTACTTCTGACATATTATGTGCATAAATAAATATTAATAAATTACTCTATAACGCGTGATGTCAAACAATTTTACTAATAAAAATAATTCACTATTTTTTTTTTAATTTTAGTTCAGTTGTTCAAAACCATTTTTTAAGAAATTACAATCTGTGTATGTGTTTGTACATATTTTGTAGTCAGACAGATTTTCTTTCTACTTAATTCTATGTATGTACTCGTACGGGTATGTTAACTTTACCAATAATTATTTTTTATTATTACTTTTGTTTTTAATAATCAAATGCGTGTTAACCAACAATATACTTTTAATTTCCTGTATGCAAAAGCTTCATTACTCAGAGTATTATTTTTCTCCGGAATGAATGGGTGTACAAATGAAATAAACTGTACGAGCATATTGATAATGTTGGTCGTAAAAACTTTAATAAAAATTGTTATGCTGTTATGATAACAAACATTTAAATAGTTAATATTCATTGGAACCCAGAAAGTTCGATACATATGGAACACATGTGCATATAGGACTGACAAACTTCCAATGTCGATTAAAATTTCTATGCACAGAAAAAAAATGTTACACCAATTAAAATTTTTAGTTATCTTTAGGCCAAATTAAATTAAAATTATATTTATTTTGAATATTAATTCAATTAGAATATTATTTTGTTGTTTCTTAATTACTTTTCTAATTGAATAGATTAAAAAATTATTTCAATGTCTAATTGGGACTAATTAAGACCTTAAATTGGTGAAAATATATTTCTAAGTAAAATTTAAAAAAAAACATCGATCGATATCATCGATCATGTGCCGTAATTGCCGCCTTATTACCCTTAGTATCCTCTTGCAGTATGAGCAATGTAGTAACTAAAGCAATCAAAGCTAAAAACTTTTTGATCAAGGCGGATGTAGAAATTGGTGCATTGTCACTTTCTGGCTCATCAGTTAAGGATTTTATATATTAGTTTCAATAATTCGCTCCTGATATTCCTTTCTAAAGACAATGTGAACTGAAGCCATTCCACTCATATTCAAAATACTGACACCATGACTTTTATTGCAAAATTCTGTTAAAGCAGCAAGTGAAACACTCTTCTTGGAAACACTCTACCTTGTGTATCCTTTTTAAAAATATTCAGGGAATGAAAACAAGGTATTCTTAAGGTTGCATCAAACGACTATCGCAATAAACTGATTATCGCTTTATTTTATGTCTTGCTTGGGTGACTTTCCAATTAATTGACTTAGATTTCAAAGCTCTACTTCTTACACTGGTCAACACAATTCTTCCTTCATTTTTTTCTGTTATGGGATATTTCTATGGCCCTGTTTATGAAAAAATACTGGGGGATCGCTAACACCTTTCCTTTTTGAAAAATACAGCTTTATTAATTGTTCAAAAAAATACAAGAAAATGAATACTCATGTTAACAAAATTTCTAATGAAGACCTCAAGTGATTTTTTACAAGATATCCTTGAATAAACGACTTTAGGTAGATCTCGTTAGAAACTCCAACAGTAGTCTGCCATCTTACGTGAGTCCTGATAACGCTCTTTCATTATCATAAGATTTTGATAAAACCTTTCACCCAGCTCCTCACTAAAGTCGCGAGTGCAGGAAGTGGATTTTTATGCTCATGTTGCTCCCTATCTCTTGCAAGTTCAATAGCATGCACTCAAGAATATTCTTGTTGCTTAGGTAATTACTCATAACCAAAACATATGATTTCCAAGCTTTGGATTCGACTTCAGTCAATTGTTTCCAAAAATAAGGATCTTTCGCGAGCTGCCTTATCTTTGACCCATCATGGGTAACATTCTTTAATTTTTCTGTACTTAATCCTGGATATTTACTTGAAAGAAAATTGAAACATTCGCCACTTTTGTCAAGCGCTTTCACAAACTAATTCATTTTGCCGAGTTTAGTAAGCAGTGGGGGGAAGTATTATACGATCTCGGCTAACAAAACGCTAGTTTAAAACATTTTTGTTACCTGGGTAAATTCTGTTTACTTTTACAACGCAGAAATAGCAGTCGTAATGATGGCAGTTCCACTGGTCTATAACAGTAGACATACTACACATGTCCGGTACACAATATGAGAAACCCATGGCATTACACAATTTCATTTTAAATTATTGATAATATGCGTATTTCACTGAGTCAGATATAAGTTTTCGATATTTTACAAATATATATATATATATATAGTGTCCAATAAGAAACAAAAAGCTAAGAAAAATAGTAAAGGGGGGTATTTACACTACGTCGTGACGAACCATTGTTTTATTTGCACATGAACAAAGCGTCGCACAGTGGTCAATTTCGCGAGATAGCGGTCAAAACTCTATAACTTTTGACCGGATTGGTATTTTTTTACGCAATTTTTTTTGTTCAATAGGAGGGACTTTAAGCTTCAATTTGCATGTTCAAACGTAAAAATCGACTTATAGGAACGTAAGTAATGTGGAGTTAAAAATGCATTTTCATTTTTTGTTGATTTTCCATGTAAAAGTTGAATATTTTGACATTTTAAATAGGTATTTTTTTTTTAATTTCATATTTTCTTCAATCGTATTTTGCAACCAATACTCATTTATTATTCCTAAACTTAATTTTGGTCAGAAAATGCCAACATTTGGCCCCTGACATTTATTTAGTCTCAATATTCAGAGGGGCCAAAGGTTGTTTTTTTGCAAGAAAGCTAATTCTTGTGAGGATTAAACTGAAAAATAACACTGAAATTCCCAACAATATCAATACCATTTGGATATATTATATACAGAACACAACATCGATAAAATTTTAAGTAAACTTTTACTATTGATTTAAAGTGCACATATATTTTATTTAAATGTATTAATAAAAATTTATACTAAAATTAGAAACAAGTTATAATCTTTAAACTAGTATTAATTAAACAATATTAGTAAAAATTTCTTCCAAATAGCTTTGATTTTCATTTTGCAGTAGTTGTTTAGCTTCTTTATCTAACTCTAATGAGGTTGATTTCCATTTTTGTCGAATACTGGACATATATGGGTCTGATGTGCACAACAAAATATTAATAAGATCTTCATTAGTACAATATCTGGAAAGAATCTGTAGTCTTTGTTCCTTTTTTCTTGCGCTTCTTCTGAGAGATCTCCAATTGGAAGCATATTGTGCTGAATTATTTGTTCCCCATGGACAAATAATTCTTAATATCCAAGAATATTTTTGGTTATAAAGGGTTGCTGTCTTATTAGCATACTGACCAAATTTTTTTGCATCTATCTTTTTGCTACATGCTATAACTTCTAATATGATTTGGAATCGTCGTATTAAATCATAATCTACTCCAGTTATAGAAGCTGCAGTTTCTGGATCGGAAAAAAATCTAATTGCTGTGTTTCCATCATTAGAATTACCTTCTCCATGCTTTGGCTGGTCAATTATAAGGCCTATCTCACGGTATTTTTCTTGAATATCTTTTTTTTTGCTTTCGTTTTTCCAAATTTTCTTTGTTGTTTCTCACTGTTTCGCCTAACGGGCCAAATTCCAAATCGTATTCCAATTTAAGAATATGCTCCATAAAACGAATTCTAGCATGAAGAGGTGACATTCCAAATTCATATGCTTCATTAAAACTATCGTCTTGTGTTGGTGGTTGGCTCAATTGACTTGATGTTTTTTGGCATATGGTGCAGCTTGACGAAGACTTTGTTTCGGTTAAAGCTTGTGCAACTTTTCCATCGATCATTGTAAGTGACATTTTAAAGTTAACTTCGATGCATTGGTCATTAAATTCAAATATCACTGGTTGAAGTTCTTTAATTTCATCTCTTATTTTGCCAACTTCTTCAGTTATGACATCTTTAGTTTCTTTTTTGTAAGCAAACTTTATTGGTCTACAAAATTTTGTTGACGAGGGAATTTCATTCTTCCATACATCTATCTCTGCAGCTCTACTAGTTGATGGCTCTGAACCAATATAAGTTTTTGTTAAACGTAATGGAACGAGAGAAATCATGAATAAATTGGCATCTGATGAATTTTCCGCATTACATTGTTTGTATTGTTTCTGGCCAGAGAACCCATCACATCCCCATTTAGAAATTAAAGTCATGCTGCAATTTTTAAACTTCTTTAAATAGTCAGCATCAAATGTCTTTAATAATCGTTCTGCAGTGTGTTCAAAAAGATCCTGCAATTTTATTTCTGCTGAACTTGAAGTTACACTAATAGCAGTTGGTGAAGGTATGCAATCTTTTTTGGCAGAAACTATATCTCGATATGATGGAAAAATTCCACAATTTTTTTCATTGGTTCGATTCCGCAATTCTGTATATTGGTTTTTAGTCATTTTCAAATCCAAAGATAGTGCAAATGGTTCTTCTGGAGAAAATTTATTTTCTTCAGTTGGTGTCGGCATACTTTCTAAACTCCTTTTTGTGCGTCTGGGGCTTGCTTCCACTATTTTTTCAATGATAGCAATTTTACTCTTTTTAGTTTTCGATGGTTGAATTTGATACAGAAATGAATCCTTTATGATCCTACAAGAAACTTCTTCATTGATATGTTTAAGCTTGCGTTCTTCGTCTTTCTGGAACATTGATTGCACCGTTTTCTTAAAGTATTTAAAAAGTTTTTTATTTTTAAGTTATGCATTTTAATTTCTTGTTTGTCGCATATTTTGAAGAATGGATTATTCATTATATGTAAAATAATGTCGTTCTCATCTTTCCGTTCAAAATATATATCAGATAGAACACTATAACTGAATTTAGCCATTGTTTAAACAATAATGAAGAAAAAAAAATGAATGCATGGATTAATATACTATTGCTCGAAGTTTCAACATGATCTCTTTTACCTCTTTGAAATATAATATAACAGGTACTTGGTTTTACCAGTTTTTTCCATTGGTTTTAAATTTATTTGCAATTTTCAGGTATTTAAGTTATGTAATATTAGATGGCAATAAAATCATTTTTTACCTTTTCCAAATGAATTGCCAGATACCACATAATTTGAGAGTTCTATTGTCATTTTTGTCAAAATTTTGATACACCCTTCTATGTGGACTAGGTCCAAATATGGGCCAACTTCTCCTCATTTCAACAGAATTATTTTTTGGGTCAATAAGAACTCTTGTACAAAATATATGCATAATAGCCACTTTAACATACAAATAACTTCTCAAAAAATATGACGTGCATTTGTACCGAATATCTTACCTTGGGTCAGAAAAATTCCTGTAGCTCAAAAAGTGTAGTCCCGATGCATGGACATGTATATATAGGAATGTAGGGGAGAGTTAGGACTACAAAATAGTAAATTTTTGTTTTGACTCAGCTTGACTCACAGGAGTTGTGCTCTATGAAGTAGGAAATTTCCAAGAAATTTGACCTTTTTTAAAAAAAATATTTAAATTGTTCTGAAAACAGTAGAGCTTCAATTTTTTTACCAGTAATAGGAAATAAGTTAAGTTACAACATAAATTTACTAAATTCTGAAAAAGCCCATTTTGGACCACCCTGTTCTCAGTGAAATAGTTGAAATAGAGTTCTAATTTTTTGGCTTCCGAGGTTTACTACTGTCTACTTTCATTTGAGTCTAATAACTTTAAAATCGGAGAACAAAAACCAAAAGGAGTTTTGGCCGCTATCTCAAAATATTGACCACAGTGCGTCGGCCGAATAGGGAACAATAATTTGCTTACTTTCTTCTGTGTGTGGAAAGCGTATCGATGTGTATGCTCCAACAAAATATAATTTTCATTTCGTCGTCAATGTTGTTTGAATGCATATAGCACAGCAAATAGGATTTGCGCACTTGATCAACAGATGGCGTTCGTTAAAAGTCAAAATTTCATACTAAAAACAGCAATTGATGGCAGACGTCGTTGTGCGAACAAATGTTCGGACAATGATGTTTGAACAAGATAACGATGGTCTTCATGAGAGGTTTTGATGTGCGCACATGAATTTGTTCAATGGTTGAACAAATAGGCTCGTCAAGACTGCCTGTAAGAAAACAAAAGCCGTAGTTACAACTTGTTGCCGTAGTTAAAAAATACGCGTCAATTTGATATACAAATAAAAAAATCAGAGGAAACAAACAAGTTTTGCTTTTTTTGGTTGATCAGTGTTATGGTCTCCTATATACACCACTCATTTTTTTGATCCATCCCATCCTTGCTACACTACTTCTAGACTACCTATTATAGTACTTTAAGAACACGAAAATACTTTTCCAGTTTTTTGCTCTACGTCTAACATTTGGACTTAACCTCGTTCTTATCAAACTTTCTTTTTATATTATTTACCTAAACCCTTAGCAATTGCCCTACTTGATGAAACTGATGAAGTCAGAAGACTTAAAAGACATCATATCCTGGATTTTCAGTTGAGGAATTAATTATTATTAATTATTAATTAATAATAATTAATTTTAATAATTATTAATTATTATTTATTTTTTTTTTGTGTTTTATACATTTATTTGTGTGAACATACATATATATAGATTTAATATTTTGTTCGCTTACTATAGGTTCAACTTTTTTTGTGAATTTTATTGTATCAGATTTACTTATTATCATTAAATGGATAGATTGTAAATGAAGGATATAAAAACAAAAAAATTTACTGAACCTTAAATTCAATTGAACGGATAATAAATCTACCAAAAAATTTTTAATTTGGTCTAGTCATCGGTCCAAGCGTACTCCAATGGATGCATTTCAAGCTTTTTTCAGTTTTGGGTCACAACTAAGTGGTCACAGATTTTGTCTTTCGTTTCGTTTGTTAGATATTGTGCTGGTTGGCGGTGTTGGTAAACCGAAGGGTGCTGTTTTTCTCCATGATAATGCATCGTTTGGTCTAAAAATTTTTGAAACTGAGTTAAGAAGTGGTGTCACAACGGCTATATATCCCTTACCTTGTGCCTTCAGAATACTTTTTATTTCGTTCGTTAAATGATATTGATGTAGGAGGATATCGAAGAAGCTTCCTTAAGGCATCCCTTTTCGACCCGCTTTCGTCGTCAATGTGAATGGCTAACCGATTTTTAATTTATGGCAACATTACTTTTATTGTCACGTGCTACCACCACTCTTTACTCTTGCTATCTCCACCCTTTACTCTTATTTCAGACTCATGGCCTGAAATATTATTATTTCTGCTAAGAGGCTCTTTAAGAGCCATTAGAGTATGTCTACATGTAGAAGCCTGCCTCCATCTTTCACCCTTACCCCTTGAAGTATCTTCGCTCGCATTAGGCCATTTCCAAGTGCTACTCCCGGTTCTGGTCCACAGATATGCACTGCAGATCCCATTTTTGCTATTTGGCCTGCTGCTTTATTTCCATGTGTCTATGTGTTCTTTTACCCACATCAAAGGTACTTTATTAACCGAGGCAGATCTGTTAAGCTTTAAACCTTTCACTTTAACACTTTCACTGGCCTTTTAAACTCCAACCCTAGGAATGTCGATCCAAATTTACTAGATAAAGGTTGGACAAATTAAAAAAAATATATTTTTCAACTTGGTTAAATTTTAGTTAAAAAAAAAATTATATAAATAAAAATTAAATACAAAAATTGCCTTTATGCTCCTAATGATGCTATAATTATTTCAAACACGATTATTAAGCAAATGCGGCAAAATTTGTTCTCAAATTAAACAACATAAAGTCTAAATTAATACGAATTTAATTGGCATAAATGAGTTGATGTTGCATTTAAATAATTATGAAATGATGTTAGCATTCAATATTTTAAACTCAACATAAACGCATACCTCTCTTCAAATTGTGATGATGACATACGAATGCATAAAAACGCATGCATGTTATAAACCTTTATACACGTTTGACCATTTCTGAATATCAATATTAATTGCAACATTATTATAAGTTGTTAGTTTTTTTTATTTTTTTTTTTTAATTTAGTTTGATGTTTTTTTTGCTCTCGTGCTGCGTGTGCTGATATTATTTTGGATTTTTGCCAAAGCACGCATTTGTTGCACGCCATTAGCATAAATAGTTTTATTTTGCGTGTGTGTGTAGTTTGTATTGTGTTCACAAATTTGGTTGTTCTCGTTGTTTATTTAAACGTAAAGAGCTGTTCATATAAAATTGGGAGGCAGCCTGCTTCAAATTGCGTTGCTTCTAGTACCGAATATCTTTAACATATAATATTGCATACGGATGTACCGAAAATCTCGCTAATTTTCAAATGAATATAATGAAATAGTCCTCGGTATAAAATCAAACACGGTGCGTTTTATAACAGCAAAATGTGTATAAAAACATTTCAATTAATAGAACTGAAAAGAAAATAAGAATTAGAGGCGGACCCAGACCCAGAATAACACAACAGGTATTTAAGTAAAAAATAAATCTATAAAACTATAACAGGACCGTGTCCGTACATAAAAAAATCGCAAATTTTATTGTTGGTGCATATATGTAGTTAGTAATCGTTATGGAATCAAAAAAATATTTTTTTTGAATTTTTGTTCAATATTTTTAAAGATTTTATTATTTTTTTTCGATGCAAATGACTTGGCAACACATATTACTCTTGTAAGCAGGAAATTGTAGTCGCTATTTACAGAACTCTACGATAATAAAAATTGCTATAAAACCGATGTTGCAACATCCGGAGTAATTACCAAATGACCATACATATCTGCAGCACTATAAAAATGTGAGTCCTCTTAAAGTTTGTTGAAAGGAAAATTCGATAAAAATATTATGTTAAATAAAATGTTATGGACGGTGTACAGCATTTCCGTTGAGATGTTAAAATATCAATTTTTCCATTTTTAGTCCTTTGACACTAAAAAATTACTCGTTTGTATAATTTTTAACCATTTCGTGCCACTGTTTGCCCCTTTTACGAAATTGTTTTGTCAACACTGATGTAACAGTGTTCATAATACATACAGGAAGTATTTATATTTTATCAGGAATCGAAATTAAATATTGAACGTTTTATGATTTTAATATTGATTATTTAAAAACTGGGAAGAAGGAAGGCTTTGTTCAAGAAATTAACACTACAAGAAACTAAGATAAGTGACATTTATCAAATAAGGGGAGAGCCTTTTATTTTAAATTTAATACTTTTTGTTAGAAGACATTGCAATACACATTCTGCGTAAATATCAACTATCTGTATACATGCTACGGTTTGAAATACAGGGATATTTACTGAAATTCATTCGCAATTGTCCCTACATTTTTAATTTCAAACTATACTTGTTGTTATAGCGGACATAGTAGTATACATACTTAAGTAAGTTCTATGCAAATATCAAGTGTCTGTCTATAACGGTTTAAACAAGAGATTCATATATGATGACAACCTTTAAATGTTTTACATTTATTATTGCTCACACATTGCTGACACAGCAAAACGCTATTTGTTTTAACTTCAAGTGTCTGTCTATAACATTTAAAAACATTGTCAAATAACATTACCTACTGGTACACCCTTTAATTTTCAATTTTATATTCAGCAATACAGATTTTTTGAAAATTTCTACCGTCTGCCGGTTCGAATTTTTGGCATATGCATTTTAAAAAATTAAATAATCAAAAAATGTGGAGTTCAAATACCTTGTATACATTTTGAGGGACTTCTAACTTTGCAAAAGTCACGTAGGAGCAAAACTGATACAAATGGAACTTTAAGTAATCAAGCTTATTAGTGGAACACTTATCTTAGGAAGTTAACTTCTCGTTTACAGGTGTATCCTTGAACCAATATCTATGCGAATATGCTTTGAGTAAAAAATTCAAAAACGCCAAAATAATATTGGGAAAATTAATATAATCACTCCCAATTAATTTAAAACTCGGGCATTTACAAAAATATTACGTGCCATTGGGGCAGAATCAAAATATTTTGGAAATTATTCAGCCATTTATAAAGTCCGATTGATCCAAAATTTGAGCAGTAATAGCGAAACAATTATAGAGGAGCTAGAAACCTACCCAATCAATCATTCTCGTAATATCCTAACTAATCGTTACTAAACTCTACCAAAAAGGATTTAGCTTTTCCTGATCGAAAATTATAGAGCAGAATCCAAAGTTATAGCAGAAGTTCTTAAATAAAAATATAAAATTACATTACGTTGAAGTGAGTATAGATTGATTGACATCACAAACAATTTGCGTAATTGGCATCAGATATTGTATGCATTTCTTTGAAAGCCATTAGTGAATGTCAGTCAAAAGGCTCCTCATAGGGGTTTATAGCAACAGCGAAATGCTGCAATACCAATATTTTATCAGAATATATATTTAACTCTTAAGATGATCCCTATCGGATTCTTACTGTTCTGTTTGATTTTATCAAAAGTAGAATTAAAAAATTTAGTGTAAGGAAGAAAAGATTTCCAGCCACAGGGACCTTCATATGCACACATTATTCTGTATTAGAACTTTATTGCGACGAACCACAGTTCGTTCGACTGAATTTAGCCAGCCTTCGGGCAGAGGAAAGGCCTAACCGCGAGAAAACTGATGGCTTACGGCTGAAAATTTAAGCCTAAAGCTGGGTTCATCCAATTTTTCTGATAAACATTTTTGTCCGGAAGTATTATTTTTATTTTTACAGATAGTGAGAGAAGTAATTTTGTGCAAACAACTCTTAGCTTGCTTTAATTTTAATTTCAGTGCGGACAAAGGTGAACTGAGTTGTCTCCTCATATAGTTCTTGCATAGTAAATTTGTGGATTTTGTTTTGCAAAATATTGAATGAATTAGAAAATAATATTAATCTATACATATAATAAAGTAGTAACTCATTTCCTGTCTGTCTGTCTGTCTTTCTTTCTGTGTTTGCATCACGTAAAAACTACAGAAGGATTTTAAAAAATTTTGTGAGGAGGTACCCTGGTATCCTGGTTCCAATATAGGATACTTCTTTTCCGCAAATGTATGAAAGTACGCAGTTATATTAGTAAGGATGAGAACATTTTATAAATATAATGTCAATACATAACCCATAACTGAAGCACTGAACGATGTGCATAGTTCAAGGCGACAGTTACTTTAGTAAGGATGACAACCTTTATATAAAGTAAAGTAAGGGTCTTTAATGTGGATTGCTTTCAAAGCAAAATCAAACAAAATATTGCAAGGACGCTGACGAAGTGGTGGGCACAGCTAGTAAAAAATAAGAGTAAACGGAAATGAGTGAATGTAAGATATGAGCAATTGCTCGTATACAATTAATTAAGTAAAGCAAAGCATTTGGAAGGTAATATATGATGCATGCCAGGAATCAATATTGAAAAGCAGTTCTTTGCCCTTCCTTTCTTTTATAATAGTTTTTACTACATTTCTTATCCTTTTTGAGCTTTTTTATTATGTACTTGAATAACTAAGGAGTGAATTATTCGTTAAAGTAATATAAAATTTGTAAGTTGATTCAGACGAAAAAACGCCAAAATTTTATCATTTGCTGCATGCAAAACTATTTTACATTGTTGAACTAGTTTGTTTTTCATATGGCAGCTTTGTTTTCCCAGGAAAATATTTACAAATTAGTGAAACGTGCTGCAGAAAACTCTTAGTACAAAAAATTTTGTTCGCACAAAAATTTTGTTCGAAACAAATGGGTGAATCCAGTTTAAGAAACGCATCATACGCAATCATACGAAAATATATATATTTTTAAGGTTATTATTCATTTGTTTTATTATTCCCAAATTCATATGAACAGTAGTTTGAGATAATTTATGATTTTTTTTTAACATTTTATAAATACTAGTCCAAATAAATAAAATATATCATTGTTAAAATTACCCTCCTCAAAGCTATGAACTGAAAAAAAAACTATGCAAGCAAAAATATTTATAATTTTGCTCGTATCATAAATGCTTTGGTCACTGACGCACACATCCGTGTTTTTCTTATTTAAGGTTAATAAATAATAATAAAAAAATGGTTTTACAACGCAGTAAACAAAATTATAAAAGTGGTCATGTGTAGCCAAATACAACCCAACTAGTGGGCAAATGTATAATATACATACATACATTTTTCATTTGCTTACACCGAGTTATATATACGACCTGTTATAAGATCAGATCATATATGAATATACAACATTGTTTTTTTGATTGAAAATACACATTTTAAATGTTACAAATTTCCTTAACTCTTTGGCCAACCATAGGCATCTGTTTATGTTTCATTCTCAAGCTTATGTTATTATTATTGTATGAAAGTAGAATGTATGTATGTACTTATGTCTTTACACAAAATTTCCAATTTAAGTGTAGTGTAAAGAATATCATCCTACGTGCTGCCAACTTGAATTATCTGTTGTTGTGACTCGGTGTAATTCGGCAAAATACATATCTACATCCATATATATTTAGCACTGGTATGAATACTAAGTAGGCAAATATATTTTTTGAAAAAGCTGTATAAATTGATTGGTGAAAATGTGAGCGCGTGCTTTCTTATACTTAAACAATAATTCCGATGTATCAACCTCGACATCATAACAAAAACAATAATCATAATAAACGTCATCATCAACATAATCATTTTTATGCACCATCATTAAAAACGTCAATATATGTTTTTATAAAGCGTTATTTGCTTGCTTTCTTTATTCAATACTAGCTAAACCCGGTGCGCTTCGCTACGCTCATCCACAAAAAATACAACAAGCACTTGAAAATAAAACTATGGCAAAACTTTAACTTGGAAGCTTATGTCAAATTTAGAGAGGGTCACTATTGATTGCCGTTCTCTAGATATAGGATATAGGGGTACCCAGGCCTCCCGTCCTAATCACCAAGCTTTTACTCGAAAACACACGTTATTCTCTAGAGTAAAAAAAATGCAATTACTATGAACATTGGTATAAGAGTTATTTTTGCAAGGTTTTGAGACTCTACCTGTTGAATTTTCTAGGAACACTTTAATACTTATTCACTTTGTTCGCTAAACTATGTGAATGAATATGGTGGTTACTGGTGCAAAATTCCATGAGTCTACACGGTACTAATTTTTCATGGGAGGTTCCACGACCATTATTCCAATCCAACCAGTTTTTCGTCACATTATGCATATTAATAGGAGAGTTGTTTGGACAAAATTCAAGGTTATAGCTATTATAGTTCCCAAGTAACACGATGATAAATATTTACTTTATATGAAGATCGGTCCACTGGTGTAGGCAACTATAGCTTTTACGTATAGATTTAAAATGTTTTAAAACGTTTTCAGAAAAATCGTTTAACAATATTTTCCGGAGGTATTGCTCTAGGGATTTTTTCTACAGATTGCCGTTCTATTCTCCATCTCTCGTACCTGAAGTGCTCTGCATCATCTGCACAGTTATCTTCATAGATACAGAAAGCTCTCTCCACTTTTCCATACCGTTTTACCAAATAGTAGATCTCATTTTCTGTTCACACATTTATACCCCGTGATTCGCTGTTCCATCTATCTTTTCACCTTTGAATGCATGGTCTGTGCTCGTGTTTCCCTTTTGCTGTTTCTCCATTTGTTATTCGACTGGTTCGTTGGTATCCTTTTGCTGTAGCATGACCGTCCGATATTCGCTTAGAATTGAGCCCTGTGCTGCCCCTGCCGTAATCTGATTTTCGTGTCTTCTCCCAGTATTTTCGTATAGAACTACACTGTGTCCACGGCTGTCAGATTTGACGATTTATCGTCATTTTGACGATTTTGGTACAAAAAATGACGAAATTCCGATTTGACGATTTTTTTTCAACGCAAAAAATATGAGTGTTTTAAAATACAAAGATTTGAATTTTTGTTCCAACGATTTAAAAAATTGTGGTAATTAAAGTCAGAAAGGGCTTGTTCGCTTACTAATATTATGTGTACGATTCTTTAAAGATGTTTTGTTTTAACTTCCAGTGTTGAGAGGATTGATATCCTTCAAACTCAGAGTGTTTTGTCAATTAAAAATGCATTAAACACATAGACATCATGCTACCTTGTACCATAAAATATACACATTTATAGTGAAACGATTATTTTGTTTTGAAGTCATCAAAGCTACACGACCACCGTTATGGCTGTAGTCAAATTAAGGAATTTTATATTTTTGTATGCGACAATTTTATTTTTTCAACAAAAGAAAATTTTTCCAAATTATAAATTCATTTACATGCCAAAGGTTTTGAAGAAATATTTATTTTTTGAAAAAGTTATTTTATAGGAGTAAAATATGTATTTATACAACAATGTCAGAGTTTACGAAATAGCTGTCGTCCTTAATATGATTAAGTAGCTGACTACACTGCGACAATTGAGCCAACATAATTTGTAGTTGTATAGCCGCTGTCTATGTCTATGTGTTTAAAACATAAGAAAATGTTTTGATTTCAGTATACATTAAATATCTATGTCTAAATTAACTTTTTATGATTTTTTTGATTTTATTTAAACAAAAATATAAACAAAAAATAGTTAAAGACATCCTCTTTTTGTTGTCCGATTATTTGACGATTTTTTAAAACTGAAAAGACGATTTTTTTTAATTTTTATCAGGAAATTGACGATCTTTTCTTAAATTGACCTGGCAGCCCTGACTGTGTCTGTTGTAACTTCCATCAATCCTCATGATGTAACATGTGCTTTAAATTGTGTATTTAAAGCCTCTATCATGTCCATTCAGGATCGCCAATAAGATAATGGGTCTTAAAAATGGTTTCTTGTCTGTGCGGTTTTGGTTCCATCTACAACGTCTTCTATAGCACCTATTGTTGACCTTCCAGGTGTAAAGCCATGTTTTCTAGTGGATGGTCCTCTAGGTTTTCCTGGATCCGTATGCATTTGGGGTTGTATCGAAATTTCGAGAATTTTTCTGCGATGTCTAACAAACTCAAGGGTCGCTACGCTGATGGGCTGTAAGGGAAAACTCTACAACTCGTCAGTTCAAGACTTCTCGATAGACGGCTTCAACAATTGCACATTTTTATTGGTAACTGTAGCTTCTCCTTAGAGATTATTTTAGGAATTTCCAATGGGATTTAGTCCAGATCGAGTGCATTTCTGTTCTTTAGTTATAGTGAAAAGGGGTTCAATAGCGGGCCATTAGAACCATTTCGCCTTTGAGGTAAAAGGAGTTCACGATGTTTTCCATTGTGTTCTCCTTTACGTCTGGTGTTAAAATGCGTGCTTCAAGTTTTAGCAAGACTATTTTATAATTTAAGCCTCAGGAATCGTTGTTAAGGTCTGATCGTAGATCGCCCCATTTTCGTTTCTTAGTTTTAAGAATAACTTCTTCAAGATCTTTTTTAGCCTTTTTTTATTCCTCAGCTTCTGAGGTTGAGACACGTATCCATCTGACCCAAGTGTATTTCCTCCTGCCGGCCGGGCGTGCCTTAGAACGTCTGTTTTAGGTTGGAAATGTTATAAGTCCATCAGTGTATTCTTCTTTCTCATGTTTTCTACTAATGACATCGCCTCGTTGCATGCTGCATTAATGAATGTCTTGCTGTTTCGTTCTACATTTACAGCGCCTGGGGTATTTTCGTTTATGTTATGATCTTGTGCAATTATGTCTAATAAAACATCTCTGTCGAGTTTTTCCACATTCCACTTTTGTGTGGATGTCATGGAGTGAAGCTGTTTTTAGCGCTGTACATAATGTATTATTGATCGCTTTCTGTATAATCCATTAGGACCGTCGAGTTTATCACCTTACTTGCGACCCTTTCCGAAACCAATTTGATGTGTAGATTAGTTCCGGATAGTTCGCATCCGGGCCTTCTGAAAGCAGCGATATTTCCCCCCTGTTCATGATGAGCAGTTCCATTCGGGAGTTTCTTAATCGCGATCCCCATTCATATGTATGGGAGTTTAAGTCCCTTCCAAATACGTGATAGCCTCCAGTATTAAGTGGCAGTTGCTTTAAGCCAAACAATTTCGGTTCCGCAGCCTTTGTTCTCAATAGTTAGACTGTTACGCTGGTATCTTCGATCAAAACGCCATTTTTTGGTTTTAAGTATTGTACGCTGCAGCGCGCTGATAACTACTATATCAACGTTCTTTTCTATGAGTAGCTGATCTAAGAGTACATCAGCTGTTTTTCTTCTCTGCATATTGGCTTGTAACATTTTCATGTTGGACTTGTGATTGTCATTCAGCGCTTTATTGAGGCTGCTGGGAGGTTTGTATGGCTGTCTCCTACTTCGTACATTTTTCATTTCTCTTTTCTCCTTCGCGTGGTTTCTTAGTTGTGTTTAGTTTTTCGGCTGGGCTGGGGTGTTTTTTTTTTTGTGTTACTCGTGTCTCCGTACTTTCCTGTGGGTTAACTGCACTATTTTGGATTTGCATGGGTTTCTTTCTATTTTGAGCCAGTTTACTCTGTAAGTTTGTGCTATACATACAAGCTCCACAATTTGCTGGATTTCTTCGCATACATTCATGATCATGTTTCGCTGTCTCTGAGACTTTTTTGCGTTTGATATAGCAGTTGCTTTTTCTCTTCTCATCTTGGCGATTAATTCTTGGTTTGGAGAGTTGTGCTGGCCTTCCGTTTGGTTTTTTGAATTGGGTGTTAGAGATGTGATATGAGTAGATTATAACTCTCTTTCTATCGATGTAAGTGGTTGCGTGCTCACAGGGTTGCGAGTCTTTTCTTGGTTTTTGCAGTAACTTGTAGCGTAAACCTGAAAGGCATTGTCACAAGATTTCACTCCTGTGGACTAAGGTAACAGAATACTACAGGTCCCTGAGTAGCAATCCAGTGGCGCATTGAGGAGGTTTGAGCAGTGGCAAGAATTGCTACCTGATTATTCGCAAGTGGATAACAATCATTATACATTTAGTAATGTTTGATTTTTTTGAGGTTAGGATTTTCATGCATTAGTATTTGACAGATCACGTGAGATTTCAGACATGGTGCCAAAGAGAAAGATGCTCAGTATGCTTTGACATTTCATCATGAATAGACTTACTAACGAGCAACGCTTGCAAATCATTGACTTTTATTACCAAAATCAGTGTTCGGTTCGAAATGTTCAAATGTGACAAATTTTGTTCAGCGATGAGGCTCATTTCTGGTTGAATGGCTACGTAAATAAGCAAAATTGCCGCATTTGGAGTGAAGAGCAACCAGAAGCCGTTCAAGAACTGCCCATGCATCCCGAAAAATGCACTGTTTGGTGTGGTTTGTACGCTGGTGGAATCATTGGACCGTATTTTTTCAAAGATGCTGTTGGACGCAACGTTACGGTGAATGGCGATCGCTATCGTTCGATGCTAACAAACTTTTTGTTGCCAAAAATGGAGCAACTGAACTTGGTTGACATGTGGTTTCAACAAGATGGCGCTACATCCCACACAGCTCGCGATTCTATGGCCATTTTGAGGGAAAACTTCGGAGAACAATTCATCTCAAGAAATGGACCGGTAAGTTGGCCACCAAGATCATGCGATTTGACGCCTTTAGACTATTTTTTGTGGGGCTACGTCAAGTCTAAAGTCTACAGAAATAAGCCAGCAACTATTCCAGCTTTGGAAGACAACATTTCCGAAGAAATTCGGGCTATTCCGGCCGAAATGCTCGAAAAAGTTGCCTAAAATTGGACTTTCCGAATGGACCACCTAAGACGCAGCCGCGGTCAACATTTAAATGAAATTATCTTCAAAAAGTAAATGTCATGGACCAATCTAACGTTTCAAATAAAGAACCGATGAGATTTTGCAAATTTTATGCGTTTTTTTTTAAAAAAAGTTCTCAAGCTCTTAAAAAATCACTCGTTATAATAATGATAATAATGACGTATAAAGGTAATATATGTCAAAATTAAGAACACGATACCGATATTCATATAAAAATTTCGGCGATACCAATACCGATATGCCGATATTACTTGTATTTCAAATCAATATCAATAGGATTTTTGTATAAAAAGCATAGTATTTTAAATTTTTCCGTTGATAGACAACTTGCCATGTCTGTTTGAACGAGCCCTGCAGTGTAAAATAGATTCTCAGACAGATTCAATTAAAAACTACAGTGCTAATGCGCCATTTCTTTTAGTTTGGATTAAGCAAAAAAAGAACTTTGGATAAACTTTAAGTGTGAATTATACAGTTCAAAAGATAGGCCAATATTTTGTGTTCAATTGGGACACCCTTAAACTACTTAATTTTACGGTTAGACTACTTTCTGTTGTAGGATTATCTTGTGAAGATTTAGTCCCGTATAATTCTTATGATAGATGTCAGATGTTGATCAGTGTTAAAAAGCTATTAGGAGGATTTTGTGAAGATGTTGAGGCTTAAGGCTTTCTTTTAAAACTTCATTTGTTGAACAACAGATGGCGCTGTTTAAAAATAAAACTTTAAAACTAAAACGCTGTTGTTATGTTATAACAAGCTTTTATTTTAAATTAAGACGTGGAAAAAACATTAACATGGGCAGCCTTCACCTAACACTAACATGATGTAAGCGTTAATATTTTCCATTTTATGTATAATGTAAGTAAAAAATCTAAGGTGTTGAACATTCATCTTAAAAACTTTTTTATTCCTCTTGCTTTATTGAATTTTTAAAAAACCATAATATGTAAATTTTAACTTCTATTATTTTCTTTGTTTTGCGTCAATTTTAGATGGTTGATTATGGATTTCGCTTTCTGGCTTATCTGTAGAAGTAATAAAAACTAGAGCTTCGTTTATGGAAAGTTTTTAAATTTGTTAAAATAAAAAGTTTCACTCCTATAATACGGACAGTTTTATATGTCTCTAAAGTATTGTATTTATGTGATAATAAATTATCTAATTAATTATTTAATTTATCACCATACAAAAAAACTTATTAGTGCAAAGCAAGCTGACATAAATAACATCTTCAGGAATAAAATAAATTTTTTTAACACAAAAATAAAATAATAAAAAACGCAAAGACTAATCCTCTTCAGTTTTATTTATATTTTATTTTTACTTTTTTCATAGATCGACAGATATGAGAACTTTAAGTTTAAGTTGTTTTATGTTTTGAAAGTAATTATCATAAATTTGTAGATGATCTTGTTTTAATTCTATAAAAAAAATATTATATTTGTTTACAACTAGCAGAGCGCGCAACGTCGTCAGCGAGAATATTATGTTCTAATTTGCCTTTTGTTTTGGAAGTAATCTTCACAAAATTGTAAGGCTCTTACTTTGTATCAGATATGGTTTATATATTTACTTTGTATAGACACACCCATCTCTGGTTAATTACTCCAGTTATTCCAGCATGGGTTTTATATAAAATTCTATTATATAAGAGTTCTGTAAGTAGTGTCTAAAATTTCCAGTTTACAAAAATAAATGGAGGTGCCAAGTTAATTAAAAAGGTAAAATTATGTAAACATCCATATCCTTTTTACACTGTTCAACATTTAACATCAATACGCGAAGAGGTTGACATCTTTACATAAGAATTGTACAGGGCTAAAAATCAACATATTTAACGAGTTGTTCTTGTTCGATTATTTCCATATTTGTATAATATTTAAAATGACATTTATTTAGCAGAAATATAAAAAAATATTTGTTTGGAAATGAGCATGTCAAGTAAAAAATATTATTATCTACATTAACACGTTTGTTTTAGCAAAGCAACAAGAAGTCCAATTATTAATATTTGCTGTAAACTTTTGATTTGTTTGTCAGTTGAGTTGATGGTAGATGTAACCTAGGGTTTACACATGCAAGTCCAAAACAGAAACTAGTGGTTTAAGGCCCAACCAAGGCGAATTCATACCAGGTGGAGTCGATAGCCCAGCTGATTGTTTTTGCTCTCGTTTTTTTGCTAATTTCTTTTCAAAAGTACATTGTTTCATATCTGCTAATCTAATGTCAAAGTTGTTATTTTGTTGTAGTTGTTGTCCTACTGCTCACACCTGTTATGAATTCGCCTTGGGCCCAACTAAAATGAGAACAAGCTGGCTTAAGCTAATGTCAAAAGATGAACGAAAAGTCTGTCAAATGCCTAAGCAACTTATTGAAGACTTTTTGGGTGGCTACAATGTACCTAAATGAATCTAGAAACTATTAAGCCACAGTTGCAAATTTGTTTTATTCGTACTTTTGCAAAATAATAATTTTTTTTCAATAAATGAAATTTGTTAGCAAAAAGGTGCTAAACAAACACATTTTATATATGTATGTACCTATTACCATTCATATACAAATTAATAATTATTTTTATTACTTTTAAGAAAATTTCGGAAATTTTTATGTTTGTGTATTTTTGGCCAAAAGTACTAAAAAATAAAATCATTCAATTCATAAACAATAAAATGCTCTTTCTTTTTACTTGCGATTATTATAAAACGCGTCCCTTCTTTGTTATGGAAACTTCTTGTTTTTAACTTTTTATATTAAATTTACGTATAATCTGTTTACTTTCATTCTCCCTTGCAATTTTTTTCATGAATGTACATACGAGTACATTTGTATAACACAGAGCACAAACAGCTGTTTCCGTACGGAATGAGCGATCGATTTCGTACTTTGCTTAAGGCCCAACTATAATATGCATAAGCTAGCTTAAGCCAACTTAAGCAACTGTGCAATTACATACGAATCATATGTGGCAAACTATAATGTACTTAACAACACTTTTCGTTGAGTTTCGTCAAATGTCATTTGCTTAAGCAAAGTCCGAAACCGATCGCACATTCCGTACGGAAACAGCTGTTTGTGCTTTGAGTTTTACATATGAATGTACATTTGTAAAAAACTGCAATGGAGAACGAAAGAGAACAAATCATATCTAAATTAAATATAAAATGCTTAAAAAAGAAGTTTTTATAAGAAAAAAGGCAGGCGTTGTATAATAATCGTAATTAAAAAGAAAGAGCATTTTATTGTTTAAGAGCTGTATATTTTAGTACTTTTGGCCAAAATTACACAAACAGCAAAAAATGTTAAATTTTTCTTTCGAAATTTTCTACAAAATATTAAAAATAATTATTAATTTGTATATGAATGGTATTATGTATATAAAATATGTTTATTTAACACCTTTTTGTTAACAAATTTAATTTATTCAGAAAAAAATTATTATTTTTTAAAAGTACGAATACAACAATTGTGCAACTGTGTCATAATAGTTTTTAGATGCATGTAAGTATATTGTAGCCACCTAAAAGTCTTCAATAAGTTGCTTAAGCATTTGACAGACTTTTCGTTCATTTTTTGACATTAGCTTAAGCCAGCTTATGCATATTATAGTTGGGCCTTTAAGCAAATGAAATTTGACGAAACTTAACGAAAAGTTGGGTTAAGTACATCAGGGATGGTAAACGAAATTTTCAAATTGTACTTTTTGTACTGAAATTGTACCAAACATATTTTGGTTGTGAGTTTAATTTTATCTTTTTATCGGATGGCGAGTCATTCGACAATCACACTATTGTGTGCATAGATACGGTAACATTACCAGTATAAGTAGTTACTGACATAATTAGCGTTAGCATGCAAGTGTTAAACTTAGGTTAGCACCAGCATTCTGAAGTCTTTTGAGATTTTAATGAAATTAAAACAAAATACAAAAGATCTTTCATTTCGTTTTTCGGGATATCGCTCTCCTGGTATCCTTTCTAAACTGTCGATACAAGGGTTGGATAATTAAAAATATCTGCGTCTGATCACAATAAATTTAATTTTAACTGGTTCTAGAAAGTGTTTTCGGGGTAAAATATATTTTAGAGTGCAATTACCTATTTACACATATTTTCGATAGATTCGTCATTATTTTCATTTCTTTCACTTTCTTTTCTTTGACTATGTGTTCCGATACGTTTTAGGTATAATTTTCCTATTTTCTCTACAGCCAACTAAAATAAACTACCATAGGACTTATTTCTAGGCTACTTAGAATCCCTGCCTTAATTTAAGTATTTGAGTTATTTATTTAAAACTTGACATTTCAAACCATCTAAATCGTAAAGCTAGAAAAGCTTTTAAATTGTACCAAATAAGCCATTGGTGTACCATTGTACTTTTCAGGTTTGAAATGTACCAAAAAAAGTACAATTGTACCAGCTTTACCAACCCTGAAGTACATTATAGTTTGCCATATATGATTAACATATGTATATGTATTGGCACAGTCGCTCAAGTTGGCTTAAGCTAGCTCATGCATATTATAGTTGGGCCTTTAGCTATGAACCATCGGCACTAAGGACAGACGAAGTAGTTAGCCCGTTTACCCTGTTTACACTTGGGGCTACTGATATGTCATATCCAACCATACCCACATCATTCTACAGACACTAACATCTTATGTTAACTTGTTTTAATTGGTAGCCGCTATTCGCTAGTATCTTCTCTAACCCTAAGTATTGCAAAAAATTATATTTTTTTCTAAGAACAACATTCTGTTGAATGTTGTAACCCTATTAGTGGGTGATGGTTATGCAGAGATGGGTCAATTGCTCCCTCGTAGGACACTCCCATGTTAAATTCATCTGGTAAATGCATATGAAGTACATTAGATAGGAACTAGCGGTAGTTCTTCAAAACCTGGCAAATATACACGTGTGGAGCTAACTACCTAAACCACCGGGAATATATTCGCAGTTTTTTTACTAACACATTCACATTTTTCGAAATTGCCCCTCAACTAGCAGGACATTTTTGCTACATTAGACATAAGGCATACATACATACATACATACATACATACATACATACATACATACATACATACATACATACATACATACATACATACATACATACATACATACATACATACATACATACATACATACAATGAAAAACATTAACAGTAACTTCAAGTGTTAAGTTTAGATTGCCTATGTAAATATATTTTCCATGGTTGCAAAAACATTTGTTATACAAGTTCTCTTTTATAACATTACAATGACGTTTAAGATTTACAGGTTTATTTTAAAACAGCGCCATCTGTTGATCAACCTTAATAATATAACTCTCAGCTTTGCTATATGAATTCAAACAACATTGATGAAAAACAGAAAATTATGATCAAACAGAAATTGAACATAATAACAATATGACGAAATTAATACCAATGCTCTGCCGGCGCACAGTGGACAATTTAACGAGAATATGCAAAAACGGTCCATGTTTTAAAAAAACTTAAAAAATTTTTGAAAGTCACAAGGATTTTTCTAATTCATACATAATGATACGAAATTAATTTTGAATCAAAATATTTTAAAACAAAAAAGTTATAGTCATTTAAAAATTAAAATTTTGTTTCCTCTACATAGGCTTAGCCGCTAAAAAGATTTATATTTTTTTACCATTATATTTATTTCAAGCAACTGTGAGATGTAATACTTTTGTGTTTAAAAATGAGATGTGCCATGAAAATGCGAAACTTTTGATTTTTCTGCAGAAAACACGCCGAGTCTTTTACGGAAATCGAACCAGCAACTGCCAGACCGGTATACTGGCGTACTACCAATCAGTCTATCGCGGCACTCATGGAGCCATATAATAAACTGTCCATTTAAGCTACAAAGGATTAATGGTTTTAACAGGAAACTGGCTGCAAAATGCTAAGGAATATTTGTGTAGTCATATACGAAAGAGCATAAAAAGCTAATCCCTTGCTTTAGCATATAATCTTAAAAGCCCAAAACAATCGCATCTAATACAACAAAATCTTTTTAATATGCTGAATATTTGCTTAAGCCTCTAATTTAATATTTGTCTTTATTTTAAAAACTTTTGCGATAAATTGCTTCAAAAGGTGTTACGAACATTTCGCCATGACAGAAAGTAGTTGTGGTACACCTTAGTGGTGCGACAGGAAAAAGCATAGTCACGGATTTCCCACATTTATTTTTCTCATTTTAGTTAAAATAAATATTTTCTAAATGTGGAATTTAAAACGAATCTAATGTGCTTCATTTGATTTGTAGCACTGTCACATACCACATCAAAAACATAAAACACATGTGTTTAACAATTTCCATTTCATGTCACCATTTCTCAGTGTAGATTCTTTACTCCTCTACGCAGCTCTGCTCCCAAGTCTTTTCTATTTTGTACACTTGGTTTGGTATTGCATTCAAATTTGTTGTGTTTTTTATTTTATATTTTTGGATTTATTTATTTGTTTTTTTTTTTTAGGTTTTCATAAGATTTTCACTCGTTTTTTACTTTTTCTTAAGAAAATATATTTCTGTAAGTGGTGTTAGGGTCTAAAAATTCCCATCACGTTATACACGTGGCAAAATGGTTCTTTTTCTTCTGTGACGTGGCGACCAAAATACTCGCACTACAAAATAAAATCTAATGTTTTCATGAGAAATATATTTCTTAGTTACACATGTAGAATCCACACAGCTTACTTGCGAAGGTTGATTATACATGTGTGGTATTTCCTTTAGATACAATTTGTTAAGACATATCCTGAGCTCTGTATCCTTGTTCAAGGTGAGTGTGTATGAATTCCAATTGTTAAATTTCATCAGGTAGGTAGAGTTCTTGCTTTTTATTTGAAGTAAATTTGCAAAGATTAGAGGAAAGTATGTATTTTAGTTTGCACGAGTATGGAATAAATGTCTGAATATAAGTTTTGTTTTGTTTTCTGAATTGTGGTTTTGAATAAACTCGCACAATAAAGTGCGTGCGGTTTTCATTTGGTTTAAAAATTCAGTTTCTTTGCACTCTTCTGATGAGTAAAATTTCTAAACACCATTAAAATAATAAAAACTAAACTAAGTAAGTTTCAGATCAAGCACGTTTTTATCTTTACTAATAATGGGTTAAATTTAAAAATGTTTAAATTCGAAAATATATTTTAGTTTTGCTTTGAAAAGCAGCAAAGTTAATGAAGAAATCCAGCATAATGTATTTTTTAAGTAGTGGCAAGGAAAATAATTTCATTTATTAATAAAATGAAAGATTATTAAAAGCTGACAAAACACTATTTCTTTTATCTAGGTTTTTTCACCTTTTTAGTTCAGGAGTAACACCCAACTGTTTTCTTACAGGGAAGATACGCATTCTATAGAAAACCATGCAAAAATACTTGGAACACATTGTATTTGGGGATATAGTACACAACAGAAAAAGCCATCTATATCTATATAAATCTATAGCTACACTACTTTGCCGATAGGTAGAACCTTGAACTTTTCTGTTGCAAATAGTGTACAAACTGTTTGCATTGGAATATTGGGAGTGGCACCTCCCACATAAAATAAAAATTTATTATAGTAAATATACTTAGATTAACAAAAAAATAGACTAGATTGGCATAGTCGGCGTGGTACCTCCAAAGCGCACCGTTGATATCTAGAACTACATAAACAGCAATTACATTATTGTAAACAAAATCATTGGGTTTATTAAGAGGATATCTTTATGATATTGGGATTTTTACTAGGGATACATCTGAAAACGGATATTTTTCGGGTTTTCTGATATATCGGTCATATTTAAATTTTTATATATTCATTCCTCTAACGCCTAATGGAGCATAGGGCACCGATATAACGTTACTTTGGAACACCACCGAACATTGAAACGCTACCAGCATTAAGGTTTTTGCCACAAAACAATTTGCTGTACCAAAGTAGAACTTCCAGCTGAAATGCGGGTAATGGTAGGAGTGGAATTGAAAGTTTTTTTTCGAAGTGGCTACAAAATTAATTAGAACAGCCTTTGAAAGGTATTAAAAAAGCATTATAAATCCGGATAATATATAGGAAATGTAAAAATGACTTAGTTGCTCTTGGCTCGTAACGATGGTTTGGATAATGTGGAACAAGATTAACGTGATAACGTGATTAACCTGCCTACTCGGCCTAACCTCACGGTGGTCTTACCACCGAGTGAAACTTAGGCGAAGACTAGCGCCCCCATTGTGTAGTAGTTATAACAACACTTTACGATTGCCACCAATCGCTTTTTGTGTGTGCTACAGTCACAATGAGTAGCAATTTATATAATATGGAAAGCCTTTCCAAGGCAAGCCTAGATCCACATTATAACCTCTTGCTTAGGGGTTTGGAGACTATCCAAACTCCGTCTGTTGAGAGTGCAACAGCACACTTGATCGACCGCGCACCATACCTACTTAATCGATCTTAAACAACAACCACCACGTGTAACCCCGAAGGGGACCTCACCAATAACCGGTCACAGAGAGGATAGGCTCTCTGTGGGGCCACCGATTCCCGTGGTACCAGTCTTTTGGGCACTGGTCAGGCCTCGAAGAGAACCCGTGATTTTTACTCACAGATCTTTTCTTCCAGATTTAGGCTCTAGGAACCCTAGCGTCTGGTGCCCCTAAAAGCATTTGCCATATTCCTGCAGTGACAATTGGAACCCCCGGGGGTAGGTTTGGATAATAATGAATTATATTGTTTACTTACAATGCACAGTGGGGCATAATCAAGATATATTGGAAATAACTCAGCCATTTGTAAAGGGCTAGGCCGATTGTTTTGACGGTAGGCATCATCCGGTTGCCAGGGGTTGTGCTATGTGGTCTCATAGTTGGGTACCTCGCTTCAAATTCCCAAAATAAATGCTAAAAATCCCAAAATTGGAATTTTTAGACTTTTGCTCATAAAGTCCACATAAGGATTAGGGATCATGAAATACTTTCAGCAATAGTTGGGAGTATATATAGTTTTATTACGGAAGTTTCATTTTTCTAATTCCAGCTTTGGGATATTAGAACATATAAGCTAATGTCAAAATTTCGATGTAAAATAGGTCCAATTGAAGGAGGTCCATCTTCTACAAAGTTGCTAAATTTTATACGAAATTTGGTTTAAACGTACGTACACATTGTTAGCTTATACAAAGATATAAAATTTATATCTATTCCTTAAGAAAAATTTTATCTATTTAAAAAAATTAGATTGAAGGCCATTTTTAGGCTAAATTCAATAATTTTGTAATTTTTAAATTGAAAATCGTCTAGTTTCTAACTCAGAAAATATACAATCTTGAAATTTCTCCAGTATGTTTTAAATACCGCTCACTAACTATGGAAAAAATTAAAATTAAAAAATATTTTATGAAAATTGATTAAAAATTTTAAATTTTGAAAAAAACTAGCCCAAGGTATCGAAAAATCAAAAGCATAATTTTTAAAATGCTTATAACTCGCTCATTTTAAAACATAATTTACAGATTAAACCATAATTTTATAGGTTTTAACTGGACCTTAATTTAAAAATCAAACAAAACTTGAAGAAATGCCAAGCTCTAAAAGAAGTTGCAGGGGCGAGGTACCTAACTTAGAGACCATATATCCACCACCCCTGGCAAGTGGATGTTGTCCATCGTCAAAACTGAGATACTCTTCTGCTATGCTCATGCCAAATTTTGGATCAATCGATCTAGCCCTTTAGAAATGACTAAAATATTTTGATTTTGCTCCACTGTGCAATGGTTGATCATCATACAAATTACCAACCTTTCAGAATGCTACTTCCATACTGTTGAGTCTTGTTTTGTTACTTGACCTTAATGTTACTTAACATTCTTAACGTATTGAAGACACGGTGCTACCTATACAGTGTACATGTTCGGACAGATCTTCGACTGTTATTTTCACACTGTGTGATTTTTTCTGCCAGAAATATAAGTGTCATCTATCGATCTGTGTCGTACTTACTCGGACCAAAATGCTTGTACAACGTTGGGATTCTTATTTCTAAAGTGAGTGCTGTATTGCTCAAACTCTGTCGAGATTTTACGAAATTAGCGTTATTTTTTAAACTTATAGGCAAACATTTTTAATTTAGACAGCCTATAAATACTATGCTCGCTGTAATAAAAAGAATAAAAACTCAAAAGTTAAAGGGTGTCCTCATAGTAGTCGTCATCAAAAACATACACTTAAAATTTTTAAAAGCAATTTATAACATCATAAAATTAAAAGACGTGAATAATTAAAATCTTGTTCGTTTAAAGTTATATATTGAACATAGCACCCATATAATCGTAGTACAAATCTATGATATTTTAAGTGAATATAATATAATGCAATAGTTTTGATTTATTCAGATTTTTTTCAAATTTATTTAAACAAAACTTAAACTTCCATAATACAAAATAAAATAGTCATTCAGAGAGTAATAATTTAAGCCAAAACTAAAAACATTTTTGGAATTCCTAAAAAAATTTAAACTTAAAATTGTTTTATTTATTCTTTCTTATAAATAAACAGCTAATTGTTTCGTTACTTTAAATTAAAATGGCAATATTATCGAAAATTTTTACAAAAGTAATCAATGCTAATTAACATTATAATTTTAATGTCAATTATTTATTAATTGTCACCATTTATATTTGCCTCATTATTTAACAAATGTTTAAATAAGTTAATCACAGTTAAATAAGCAAATAAAACCCCTTTTGCTGTTTACCGATTTAACTTAAGACTGTCTGAGTCTCACAAAAATTTCACTTATCTGCTTCGCAAATGAACCAAAAGACAGACCTAGTTCAGTAAAGTGATCTGAACTAAAAAGATCGCTCACTTTAATAAACTAACAAGCATAACTCTACTTGCGAGTGTACAACACTCACGACTCGCCATCGATCTCAACAACTCGTCATTTTACTCACCATCATGATAAGTAATTTACACAAGGATATAGGATTATTCACTTAAAATATCCAGTTGACCCGGCAGTTGAAGACAAACGATCATCCAATTTGTTACGGCTTTTCAGTTTGGTCCTTACAGAAGCTCTAATCAAACAATCAATAAAAAAATTTGTCACATTTGGGGATCGAAAAACGCTGACATTATGGTCGAGGAGCCAATTCATTCACTGAGAGTTTCAGGTTGGTGTTGAAATGCCTTCATATACTGATTGAGTATGCTAGGCTGTCTTTAGCAGAGCTTCGCACACAGTGTTGTCTTTATTTCGATTCTAGGCCTATTATTTCGAAAATGCTGCTGAAAGCGCTAAAAAGCCATAATCACGTAATTTTTATGGCCTAAAATGGAAGTTATTAACTTAAATAACGCTTAGGTTTCAATCGTTTTTTTGCACAAGAAGTTTGATAAACGTGTTATCAACTGTCCTGGCGGTGTCAATTGACCACATAGGAGCTGCGATTGAATCAGTTTAATTTTTATTATTGGGTGAGGTGAATAATTATTTCCACCTTTAAGCGTCCAACTTTGGAAAATTGGACTAATGATTGGATTTAATTTTTAATAACATACTTTTATTTACAGCAACCTCTATTTGGGGCAGACAGAGATGTCTTTAAGCCCTTTTGTGTAGGGTATGTTAGATGCGGTACATTCAAAATTAGCCCTCATACTGATTTCTTTTTAACAATTTTATGCAAAAAATGCTAGTCTCTTTTTATATGTAAATATTTAATACCAAATAAAGATTTATTGTATTTTCAATTTCTTAACCCATACAATTTCTTATCGCTTTTAGAAAACGTGCCCCACAAAAAAAAGCAAAATAAACAAAAACAAATTAATTCAAATGAGCAATTGAATCATCACCAACCTCAAACGACTTTTAAGAAAACAAAACAAAATTTAAGATTTAATTTATTTAAAATCAAAACTAAGTGATAAATGGCCAAAATATTGTTTTTTTATTTCTTTTTAATCTGGGTTTGGAGATTTTAAAAATACGAGTATTTTTATTTTATATCTTTCGTTTTAATTTTCATAAATGCTAAACGTTATTTTAGTGATAAGAATTAAAACAATAGTAGGAGAAAATGGTAATAAAGAATATTTTTGAAAGTATAAATGTCATGGTGTCAGGCGGTGCCAAGTAGTAAAATGGTGAACAGGTTTGCTGGGAACAAAATAATTCAGCAAGGAAAGTTACATAACAAGTTTTTATCGTCTCGCAATAATAATCGCAATAAAGTAACAACAATTGATTAAAAATTAATTATGGTTTCACTTAACGACAAAATTATTGCTTGAGAGTTGTTTTAATAAATTAATCTGTCAAATTATTTAAATATTGCATCGAGAATTGATCGTTAAAAAAAACTAGTAAACAATGAATTATGCAACATTTTGGACTTCCTACCCAAATTAAAGAAGCTATAAAATCGCGAATTAAATTACGAGGGCAGTTTAATAACTCCCTAATTTTATTATTTTCAGCCCAGAAACTTCAATACAACACTGCTCCCGTTAACTGTTATTTATCAAAGGACTGCTGTCGAACTTCCAGCAAGCAGACAACTTCTTTGTAGTAAGTATCGTGTGCGGATTAAACATCATTTTTTACGTAAAAACTCTATCACTGAAACCAAAGAAAGGCTTGGTGGAAACTATGCACCAAAAATTTCAATAAATAAAAAGAGGTGCTTTTGTCGTGTTACCACAATTACCAAATGATGCCAGAAATAGTCGATAAAATCTAGGGAATGACTTTAAACATCCCGAGATTAAAAAAGTGAAAAGAAGCTGAAGCTGTAAGCATCCCAACAGAGTGAGTACATCATGTTTATCCTAAATATTTAGATATGGGTGCCGCAATTATTACAATATGACTTTTATCAAAATGTCACGGAATAAATAAGTTGCCCTCATATTATACAATATGCAGGGGAAGCCAATTCAATGCAATTTTTTTTAATTATACCATAAATTTTTGTTTTTAATAACAAAAAACTGTTGTTATTAAAAAAAAATAATTAAAGCTTTTCCTAATTATAGTTTTTAATCAAAAAAAAATGTTATTAAAAACTAGAAATGCCGTACAGCTTGAAAAAATTCTAATGTATGTAATTCATACACGACTGATTATATTTCTTTAATACTTAAGACAGTCATTGAGTATACCTAATACTCTCTTCAGACATAAAGTCATTAATTACTCAATTAAGGATTTAATTGAGTTCAATTTACCATGCGAGAACTCAATTAGTACACAATTGCGTCACTTATTGAATAAAATACGAAATACAACCCTGTTGTATGACTACTGAGAAGTGTGTTTAGTGAGAGAAATTGAGTTCACTGTATGGTATAATACTAGGTTTGATCCCTTACTTTTTACGAAAAGTTCGGTAAAATGACAGAAAACAAAAATAAACTCTCTTAGAGAAAAAACACAAAAAACCAACTTTATATGCAAAACATTATCTCAAAGTGTTTTGTTTGTTAGTAAAACATAAAACCACAAATGGGATCCCGCGGGATCTCAATGTTGAGTACGGGATCACACCTAATATATTGGGTAGTCGTATACTGTAACATGAAAAATCACATGTATTTTATTGTTAACAATTTTATTTTCAGATGTCAAAAAGAGCTGACTGAAATAAAAAATTACATATCAAATTGTACGTTTTTGTCTTTTAGTGCTTTTACTTAATTGTATCCAATAAAATAGCAAAGTTTTTTTCAAAACAAAAAATGTTCACGATTACAATCAAAATATGTTTTTTTAGCTGTCAAACACTAAATGAGTAATCTTAATTGAGCATTTGCGGACACTAAATTAAATTACTCCATGAAGACTTAATTGTCTCTAATAAGAAAAAATCTCTGAACAGGGTATAAGAAAGATAATCAAATTTAAAACTGTTCACTGAAATACATACTTCGTAGTTTACAAAAAAATTTATGATATTCGTTTTCGGCTAGGTCCGGAACTACTCACATTGGATTCTCCAATTAATTTTAGCCCAGATTAAGCAATTCGGCCAACATACCCTTAAGTCCCTTGTCTCTGTAAGCGGTCACATGTAGTTTTTGTGTTTTTACTTTAATCCTCTTGTTTAAATGTGTTTTTCTTAATAAATTTTTGTTATAATACGAGTATGTTAATTTTTATGTGTTTTGATTTATTCTTATTATTTTGAATCTGTTACATTCAGTAATAAAATTTGTTTTCAAAAAGCCTCCATTAATTACTTTTTTATTGTATGTGTTGATGATTATTTAATAATTAATTCTATTATTAGAAACATTAAATGAATGTCGCCAGTCAATACAAAAATAAAACGTAATATAACCATCAAAGGTAGTTGTTTATAATTAAACTCTCTAATTAAAGGTGTTTAAAAACTTCAATGCAGTTAAGTGCCGGTTGCTGTATTTCAAGCAAAAAATCGTTTAGAAATATCAACAGTGTTTTAAATATAAAGGGAGCTCACGGTGCTAACAGTACAGATGGCACAATTTTGTTGTAAAACGCAACGACAGTAAAATTAATATATGTACGAGTACATTTGTGATGAAAATGATGATTTTCTTAAAGCATGATTCCTGATTTATGGATTGCAAGTTATTCCAGGTATGATTTATTTTTAAAGCAGTAATATGAAAATAACAAGTTAACACAACATAACAACAATACAAAGGGCTTGCGAATTCTACAAATAATTATATACCATCACTAAAGCGAAACCTTAACAGTATAAATGCAGATGAAGAGTGAGCAAGTAAATCTCTCCAGTAGTCTAATGAGGGAATTACACTTCCTATCCCCTTCAAGTAATGTATCGTTTTATATAACGAGATAAAAAAACTAATCATAATAATTTTTCAAAGCCCACCAAACTCTTAACTGCTTATATGTACCTTAATTGAGCGATCATATCGACTACAAAATTAAAAACACAAATGTGATGTGTTTAATCGATGAAAACACTACAAAACAAACGATGTTATCAATTATTTTCACTTGACTATATAAGTCGAGGTACCGGATGGAACATTAACAAAAAATAAAACTGGAGTGGCTTACACTCAACTTTACCATACCCAATGAAAACAGATATTTTTATGAATATATTACATAAAGAATAAAAGTTCAAAATATATTTGAATCGAAAAATTGATTGGTTTGGGGTGTTAAGTAAATTACCCCTTGCCCCATCCTGATTCTGTCCAAAATTTATACAGCTCTTCATCTCCAAAAACTAAAGGTACATACTTAATTTCAAATTTAATATGTCATACGGTATGACCAGTAGAGCGTTCACAAAATTTGGGGGTAAGAAAACTACCCCTTTCCCTCTCCCGATTATGCCCAAAAACTATACAGCTCTTCATCTCCATATACCAAAGGCACGTACAAAATTTCATTTTGATATGTCAAACGGTATGACCTGTACAAACTCCACAAAAATAGTGGCATACACAAGGTATTTGGCACCTTTGACGAATCCAAATCAATGCTATCCATCTTTGGTGGCCTAAACTCTGGAATTTTATATCTTCTGGTGAAGAGAACAAGTTCGGTATTTTCTGGGCTTATGCCCAGGCGAGCAGTTGGCCCTGTGTAGATGAAATCACTTATCGTAGATGGAAATTTTCCTTTGATAAGAATTGCAACGTCATATGCGACCCCTTTTACGCCTCTGTTGCATACTCCACCTTGCGGTGTACCTCTTGTCACAACCTACCTCATCGTGCTTAGGACAAGACTAGAGAATATGACGCATATTACCTCGCAGCATATTCTCCGTCCATTTCGTGATTTCCTGATCCACCCCCACATTCCATAGGGCGTGCAGTATCGAGGATATATTCACATACTCCTTTTTGTCCAGAGAATCCTCTATTACCGACCACCTCGTGAAGTGCCCTGCAGAAGTTAGTTGGCGATAGAAAAGCCCTGACATGCACATCCACCAGTCTCTCCAGTGTTTTTCGTGGTTTATTCTTCCCGCTTTAGGAATGAATACCACGGTTACTTCTGTCCATTCTTTGGGCATGTGTCCGTATACTAGGCTGCCCTTAAATTTGGTAGCCCTTATCGATTGCTGTAGTAACGGCGGGAAAATACCGTCTTGTCCTGCAGATTTGTAGAGCTTAAAAGAAAATACTGCCCACACTACCTTAGCTTCGTCTACAATGGAATCCGCCAGGTCATTTCTGTGGCTTGTTAATAAGAGATAGTCGCCGATAAAGGGGACTCTTCTTCTACATCCTTACATTCCAGGAAGTGAGTTTCCATTGGTAGTTTCAGGTTTTCCGCACTGCTTTCAGTAAAGTTCCCATCCGGCTTAGTCAAGAACCGTGTCGTACCGGAGTCCTTGGAGAACACCTTCCTCAAGCGGGACGCCTCGGTGGTGTTCTCCAAGTCTCCACAGAAACGCTCCAATGATTGACGCTTTGCTTCTCTGCTTTCTTTTTAGAAGCTATTGAAACTGCGTTGGTAGTTGGCCTAATCACAGAGCCCTCCATCCCGCTTCGCTTTAATGAAAAGCCTCCAACGTAACCGCTTGAGCCTAGGAGACCACCATGGTTGGTACAGTCTCTTAGACGGGTGCCGTTCAATACAAGATGTATAATAAGCTTCTCTTGGTGGAGGTGTCATAAGTTCAACGAGCATTCTCAATTTGCCCCTATCTGTATTTCTAGGATTCCTGAAGGGTTTGCTTAAATCGATAGTAAATACAATTCTATTATGATCGAAGAAAGATCAATCGAGCTGCACTCCCCAATCAATTAATTTAATAGAGTCCCTATCGCTTACCAATGTTATATCAATAACATATATTCTAGCTATGGATAGCTTCCTTCTCCATAAAACGCAGCAGGTCATCGGAGTGGTGCAGATTAATCTGTAACACCTTCATACCGCTCAGACTTCCCATTGCGTTTCTCTGAGGACAGAATCAGCCGAAGTTAATAATTAAGCCCGTATTTGGGACACCTTTTAAGGGGCGTAAGAGACGGTGGCATTCTGAATCGATTTTGATCCAGAGATGTTTTCCGTCACCTTTGTCCCTTGCGCGTCCTCTCTCAATCGTCCAGCTCTCGGTACCAAGGCCGTTGTTCTGATGCTTGATCAGTGTAAGTACCGCCTCGTCCTCCAATATAGGAGGGGAAACCCATACCTTCACTGTCGTCTAAAAAGGGTCTTGGTACAAGGGGATGATATCGATTTTGGAGCGTGGCCATAATTCGCTAATATCACGGATGCAGTTCTTAAGAAAGTTTAGGGCTTTGTCATTTCCACAACCGATGATTTTGACGCCCTGAGCGAGTCGTCCTTGTTACGAACGAGTCCTCCGATCAATCTGTGTAGAATCTTTTCTTCTATTAGAAGCCATCTCATTGGTTATTTTAACCACCACTGCAATCAATGAGTCGTTGCTTGCAGACTTCGCTTTACAGCATTGGTCATCGCTGGATCGCGAGATTGCAGTGACCTTAAATAACTGAGCGCTTGTAGCCCACTTGCCTTTTCCGTTCGTCCTGTATAGTCTTGTCCACGTCTATTCTTTCTTTGTCACCAGGGTTCAGGGTCATCGGCCTCCGGTTTTGCGTCCGTCTTCGCGACAAAGAGACGGTCGAATAAAGGCTCCGGTAGCCGCCCTTAACATAGAGAACAGACGCTACCGGGGCGGTATTAAGCGACAGAGTCGATCAGAAGGAAGTCAAGGTTGCCCACTGCCGCCCATAACATGTTGTACAGACGCAGTGACCTATAGGGTGGGAGGTTCTTAGTTCGCCACCGCCACCGTCAGAAGACTCTAGGTGACCATCCATCGCAGGGGTAATAAGATAAAAATAAAATACATAAAACTCAAAATTTAAGCGTGTTCGATGCTGATTTGATTTTCACGTATATGGCCCCATTTTTAAACCATTACAGGCGTATTCCTGAAATTTTCTCAAAAGGTGTATTGCTCTTGCCGCTATAATAAAAATAACGAAAATGTAAAAGGTGTTCCGATAGATATGTGATTTTCTACGCAAAGCCGACATTTAATATTTTTAAAATCAAGTAGCAACAACATAATATTAAATACTAAAGGGGACCCACAAAAGCCAAGTACCTTTAAAGTTGTATTGAACATAGTACGGAACCCTAAGTGTATGAAACTGTTTCGCACTTGACTGATTTATTTTGTTATTAATAACAATAAATATTGTTAAATATATCAAATTACAGCACTCACGATTTGTTATAATAAACGTGTGATTGGCAAATATGCGAAAAGAAAATTTGCAAAAGTTTTATCGTGAGTTCCCCTATTTTGTTACTTAAAACGAGTTATCTTTCTATACGCTGTTGCTGGTTTAAAAATCAGGAGCAGACATTAACTTATGGCCTCTATAGACAGTATAAATTAAGCAAATTTAACTGGTTTTGTTATTTTATTTTAAACACAAATATCGATGAATTTAAACGCTGCTTTAGTAAATAAGATTAATTTTTTTATTGCTGTTAAAAATAAACATAATTTCAGTACGACTGCATTCGGAGGTAAATATAAATTTTTAATACGACCAACATTTTGAGATGACTAATGGAAAGTTAAATCAGTTGAATAAATATAAAATATAAATTTTTCGCTGAAATTGTTTCTATGAAGAGTTTTTCAAAAACAAAAATTCTTTTTTAAAACCTGTATATGCAAGAATGTGTCAAAACTCGTCCGTCAATTCCGAAATGAAGTAGTATAACTATAATTGAATTTACAAAATTAATAGAAATAATGTAGATCATATAAATATTATACAGAGTCTTTGATGGGAATCGTAACCGAAACTTCCACACTGATAGATTAAAACATTAGCAACTAGTTTCAAACACTAGCAACTAGTTTACCGGGGCACCCCAGGTAATTTCTTTCTTTTAAGAACTGTAGAGATTTTCTTAATCGGATGAAGAACAAAAATGGCCAAACACTGCTTCTAAGAAGTCTGGGTATCACATATACTCAACTGATTATTTTATTATTATCTAAAGAGGGGGATTTCGCACCAATTCCTTAAAAATATAATAATTGAAATCTTTTCCCATTGGTATAGCACGAAAATATATTGCATTTACCTTCGCTTCGAGCTAGCGCTTCGACGTCAATCTTTCGCTATTAGCCATTTTACTTTTTTACATTTTAAGATGATATGGGCTTTGAGTAGAAATAAGGCTAGAAGAAAGTTACAATACAACAATTTTTTATGTTTGCATTACATCTGGATGTAATCTTCAGATTAAATTAAATGATAAAATACATATTAATGTAGCTTGAAGAAAACTTAAATCTACTATATATGTTGTTGTTGGGTTCTATGTGGTACATGTATCGTTAAAAGAACTGTACAGCAGCGTTATAAAATTATATACCGGGTAGTCCAACTACAAGTATCATTTTTGAAAATTAAATAAATAAACTTAGCTCTTTTTTGTTTGGAATATTACTCCATTCATGTGACTGCCGTGGCTGGCTTCATCAGTCCAATTTTTTAAGGTTCTGTTGGTTCCGTGACACAATCTTACCCTACGGTGTGAATTGCATCTGGATTATTCAAGTAGCATCGGTATTTAACGGCACCGCAAGAGAAAAAGTCTAAAGATTTCAAATCGCAGTTTCGAACTAAATACGAACGATTGTTAATGAGCATGGTTCAACATCATACTGAAACGGATAGTCATCGTATTTTCCATTTTAGGCCATAAAAAGCTCGTAGAGTTCCCATAAATTGATATGGTATTTCCAACAGCATTTTCGATACTGTCACTTCCTGTGGATGCATTAGCTGCTGACGTCAGTGTTCGTGCAACCCCAGATGACCTAATTTTGTTTGTTGACCACTGAGGTAAAAAAGCCTCTCGTCAAAAAAGATGATTTTTCGGCAAAATTCGATGCCCGATTGAAGCTTCGGTAAGGGACAAACTTAAAAGCCGTTACGAAGTGGTCGTTTGCCTTCAGTTGCTGAGTCGTGATGTTGTGTCGACGTTCTTGTATTGTAAAAAATCGAGATACAGATAAAATCGATCAGTCTCCACATAACATATATATGCTTTAAAAAGATACCTAATTTTGGACCACCCGGTATTTAGATCAGACAAAAAAGTGAAGAAAAACTTATTCTTATTGTATTTTTTTTTACTCCGTTGGTTTTATTCCCATAATGCAAGTGTAGGCAGTTGGCAATCGGCTAAAATGCACATGCCATCACACAGTCATGCACCAAAAAATAAAACACTAGTAATCAATTAAAGCTGTCATTTCCGTTTGTCAGGCTACCAAAAAACAAAATAACAGTCAACCAAACAAATAACTGTACATGCATGCATTCGTGTTGGTTGGCAAAATGGCTGGATGGGTGCTTTGCTTTACATTGACTTTGAATGAGAGTTTGTACACTGCATGTTGCAAGTTGCATGTAGACAATCAACAAATATTACTACATACAAAATTATTGTTTAAAACATGTTCATAATAATTTACACTTTGATATTAATCTCTGTTTTTCGTTTAAATATAATTTATTTATAGTTAATCTTTTCTACTTACAATACACGGTGGTGTCTCTATGAAACGAAATGTTGAAAAAACACATTCATTTAAAATTGCAAATAAAAAAGGAAAGAACTTGCAACAATAAATTGCATGTTTTATACATTTCATTTCATATTTTACTTGCTGTTGTTGTTGGCATTTACTTGGACACATTTTTGTATTTGCTTTATCTGCTCACACAACAGGCGCTATTTTTTCGTATTTTTTGCAATTCCAAATTTTTTTCTTCTTCACTTTAATATAAATAGTTTTACAACAACGATTTATGTTTGTAGCCCCAAAAAATGGAAAGTTAGCCGGGCTTATGTCATCGTTTTTTTGTTTATTATTTTTTAATTTTTGCTTCTGCTCTGTTCTTTTGGCCTGACACTCATAATTCATTTGGTGATAAATCATACACAAGAACGAAAATGCAATATATGCCATGATTTATGATTTTAACAAGTTCAAAAAAAAAAAAAAAAATACATAAATATAGGTCGACCAGAGGTTAACTACATACATATGTATTTTTGGAGCCTGAAATTTCGGTAAAAATTAATGTTTATCTCTATTTTCTTTAAAAAAATGTATGAAATTCATTATTTTTCATTTGCGGTTTCTAAGCTTTTCAAAGAGAAACTCCACAGAGAGTTTTTATGTTAATACGTGTACGACACTGGTTTGGAAACTTCTTCGATTTTCCACTAGAATCAAAATTCTTACTGTGAATCAAACAGAATCGGACAGTGCCAAGTTATCATTATTCATGGATTGCGAGCTGAAGATAAGATTGTAATCTATATTTAATAAAATTTCTACTCGTTGTGCTAGGCTGCATTTAATTAATATAATAATATATATGTAAATGTGCGTGAGCTCAAGGGAACTATATGTCTTTTCCACATACATGAAAAAGAATTCGGCTTTTGCTTGAAGAGCGGGCTTTTGATGATATAAGAGCTGGAACTACGGCCCTCTAGACATTTATAGAAGAGTGCAGAATATTCAAGAGAATTCTACAACATTACAAAACACTCTGGAATGATACGGTAGATTTAGGATTAGTTTAGAACGTTTGGTAATCTTCTGAAACCCAAATGTTGGGGAATTTTTTGAAATACTTAAGACCATTTTAAAATTAGTATGCCTTGGTGTAGATACCACTTTGGTATTGTATTTTAGTAAAGTAATGCTTGGTTTTCACTATGTCATTTTTGTTGTCAAATTGCCCAAATTGTTGGCAATTGTATGAAAACGGATTGTCATATGGTGCCATCTATGTTTGCAGTCAGTTATGCACACCAACTGCCATCTTAAATGACAAATAAGTGAAAACGCCAAATTTTAGTTTGTCAGCAGATATGGCATCATTTTTTACTTAAAGTAGATTTGACAACAAGTTGTCAACTTTTTTGTTTGTCTTTACCGACTTTTTGTCAGTTCTTAAAATGCAGTGAAAACGCATTTGACGCAAAATGACGACAATTCATTTGAGGCAGTTTTTGTTGACAGTTCATATGACATAATGAAAACCAAGCATAAGTTTTCAATACATATTGTTTACCTTTTACACCCAGTTGATCATTTTGTCATCAATGGCAATAATCAAAATACGGTCACCAATACAATGACAAGCACACATGAAATAAATGACTAATACAGATCAATCTAATGACAACAAGTTATAAATGCAATAAAATAACCATTATTTGTAATTCAATTGCGAGTTGTCATACATAAATATTTGATATTCAACAAAAGAATTTAATAAATTTTTTTATTTTGAAGAGAAGTAACTCTCTGGTAATTATTAACTACAAATCCTTTAATTTCTTTGGAAAGGGTATTGATAAGTTTAAGAAAGCATAAATTTTTACAACAAATCTGTAATTGCAAGTTATGTTTGTTTTTAGAATAGTTTGAAGCTGACGAATTAATTTACTACTGCAATGGCAACTTTTATGCAACGACTAGATTACAAACGAACCCACAGTCGTCAAATCAATTACATGCTTAGTATCCAACGTAACCAAATAATTGATACTTTACTCTCATATTTTTTACGTTAAACCACATGTGATGACTAAGTGTCATCGAAAAGAAGACAAGGTGTCATGTTCAAGTTTTCGAAAAAGTTGCAGAATTAATTGCATATGAATTTTGTCATAATAATGACGATTAATTTACATCAATGCGATTTTATTTTTAAATAATAAAGTTTGTATGTAAAATGCTAATGAAAATACTATAATACTAAAATATTGATAATTTAAAAAATATGACATCGAGTTGATGACATTTCAGTCATATCATGATGACGCCTTCACTATGACAAAGTTCTATAATGACCGTTGCCATTTTAACATTTGTGATAACATTGACGTCATAACCCCAATAATACGGCGTCCTTAATACGACAACGAATTTGTTCTATGAGTGTAGGGTAATTTATATGTATATTTTTACAAGGGGCAGTTGAAACTTTATGAAAAGGAAGAAACTTATATTTTTTACATGCAAGAGAAAAAACAAGAATGATAGAGTGCTGGTGCCAAAAACAATTATATTAAAATATTGCTGTGCATATGTAGGGTAATTTTTAAATGCGATAAAGAATAACGCTATCCGACAAAATGAAAAAAAGATGCAATAACCACTAAACTATTTTGCTGTATTATGATTTGATATGTTGCTAATAAACGTCCATTAGAGATATTATTTCATGAAATTATGGTTCGTTTTCGCATTACGTTTACTCTTATCGATCGTCGAAATAACATTACAACCAAAAAAAGTCCTCCTGAGGGCGCTTCATGAACTGCAGGATTCATTAGTTCATGTGGATTCATAAATAACGATGTTCATTCGTGTAGTTTGATTAGGTTATTTACTCTGGAAATATGTAATGGCCACAAGAAACGATCGTGCACTTGAAAGCGAATATTTGATGCGTTATGGTCGAAATGCTGTTTAATGCGAAGGACCGCCAGGCTAGTCCATGTGCACCCCACTTACGGCCACATTACCGAAATCATATTTTAACATTAATTGGATCCACGTGGATGAATATTAAAAACACTTTTCTGTATTTTATTACAATTTAAAATTCACAGCCTTTATAAAAAAACTCTTCTACTAAATGACAATAATATTATTAATATTTTATTAATTATGTTGTTATGGTTCATTAGTTTTAAATTAAAAAACAATAATAATTAATATATTTTTATGAACGATTTTTAACATTTCAGAAATCATGGAAGCGAGTCGAAAAGGTATGTAACAAAACGTATTCTGAATGTACATAGTGTGTTTGTTGGTGTTTTGTTTAAGCTTTAATATAATATTTTATTATATAATTCTCATTGTGTTTTTTGGATTTCATTACTTACTAGCTGAGCTCGCCACGTCGTAAGCGTCCTGATAATATTTTGTTGGATTTTGCTTTGAAAGTGAACTTCACAAATTTTAATTTTATATTATATTTAGATCGATTTTTATAGATAATTATTTTTATCGACTTTTATCGATAATTATAAAATATTATATTTATATTGCCTGTATTTATAAAAGCTACCCATACATGACAATATTTTTACATTTGACTTTTTAACTATGTGAGTCAGATGCAATTCTGTATGTCTGTCAAAATAGTTGTTTTATAGAACGTGCAATGTTTGCATCTTTGCATCAGCTGTGGTTGGAAATACAAAACTGTTTGGCCGAAAAATTATATATTATAGGTTATGTCAGATGTAATTACACATGTACGTTTGAAAGCAAAAATTATAAAACGTATGTAAAATGCCTATATTGACAATCATATGGAATTACATATGGGTTATCAAACTGACAAGTCATATGACAAACACACGTCGTGTAAAACCAATTGTAGTATCTAAGTACTCTCAAATAATACGATAATAAGTTACATTAATGTAATACTCAGTATGAATTAAGCCTACATTACAAATTACATACATATATGTATGTACTACAACAATAATCACTGTATTTAATCTAAGACGTTAATTTAACATCTTGTGACAAATACTAACTCAGTCTTTGTCTTATAGCTAAGCGATCAACAGCAAAGAAACTGAATAATTAAAACGACTCAACTTCGTTTTGTTTATTTTAAATCAAGAGACAAAACAAAGCTTTTTTACTCTAAATGAAAAGAAGTTAAGTTCGCATTAAATGATGATACACGATTAAAATAATTGTTGTCAAATATACATACAACATTAGTTAATAGCCCGTTCAGGCTGCCACGAAATTAAGTCATTTCGTGATTTCGGCCGAAATCAGCTTGAAATTACGTAATTTCGCATACATTTTACCATTGCCCAAATTAACTCATTCTACTTAATTTCGTCGAAAATAACTTGAAATTACGATAGACAACGCTGGTTTTGTAGAAAAGGCTACTTTTTTTGCAACCATGACCAGACTTACAACCTTGAAAGTCCGTTTTGTTTGAAAAAAATTTAAAAGCCAAATGAAATAATGGAAATATATACATAATTCTACATTAATTTTGTTGTAGTGTTGTTTTTAATATTCATGTATATTTTAAATCAATACGAAAGTGTTGTGCGAAAGCTTTTTGCAAAATAATTTAATTATACAAATTCAACTAAACGTGATCAGCTGTTTCCGAAATTAACTCAAATGTCAAAAAGCCCAGTATGAACACTTTAAATTTCGTTCGTAATTTCAGCTCGAAATTACTTAATTTCGTGGCAGCCTGAATGGGCTATAAAAGCAGTTTCAGATATTGCAAAGGCAAAGGTTTTTGGCAACACTGAAACACCGTTGATGTCAAATGGTTTGTCAGATCAAAATAGAACATGCTCTAAATGAAATTTTGTCAGATGTCTTTTCACATGTATTTTACAGAGACAATGTTTTAACAGCTCCACACGACATGTTTGTGTTTTACAGTGGGAAATTTGACATGTAAAAAACATGTCGTCTATGGGTACCTTAAAGCCCATTTCACACTATAATACTGAGTATTAAGATTTTCATTGAATTTTGTAAGATATAAATCCAATGAGAATTGTGTGATTGTCAAAAAATCTAACGTAACATAACATTTCGTTTTCACACTATCACACTTCAAATAAAATGAAAAATATCAGCAAAGGAACAAGCCGAGACGAGACATTGAACGGCGCACAGTGGCTGAAAATCGTTTTTCGTTGGCCAAAAGTAAATTTTTTTTTTGTCACCGATTTTTAAAATTTTTACGTCATTTTGTAGTTAATATATCCAAATTAAGGTAGCCAAAAAATTATGTTAAAATATTGATAATTGTGGGCGTGGCATGCTGTCAAACTCAACTTTTTTTTTAATTTCAGAAAAAGGTGTTTTTCTTTGGTTTTTATTAAAATTAAATGGTTACTACTCGCAAGCTATCATCGATAATGGTCTGCGGTTTTTTTTATAATGTTGGTAGGATTATTGTCTTTCGTTGTTGTAAGTAGACACAGCTCTAGCGTTTAATATTAGGGGCGTTATGAAATATTTATGAAACTACTATATTTTCCTCAAATTTAAACTTTAGTGGAATAGAACTTCTAGGGAACAAAAGGGAACAAGAAACGTATACAACCACGAGAAAGGTGAAAGTGTCCTCTTTAAGGCTATATATACTTTTGCACCCGCCACGAGCCGCCTGTAGAACACTTTTTTCATTTTAATGAAATTACTCGAAAAAAATTCATATACAATGGAGTATTAAATTTTCACTTTTTTGCCTAAAAGTTTATTTTTTTTTAGTTTAGGCTACGTATAACTAAAAAAAATAAATATAATACCTTCGAAAGGGTTTAATGGCTTTGTTTTGATCAGCAAAAAATAAGTAATAAAATTATAACAATGGGCTCTACAGGAAGCATATGATCTCTTTCTAAATTTACCTGTTATCAAATGTTAGGGTCAACCAAAGTCATAAACAATTTTAAAACAATAATTGCGACATTAAACCACTAAAGTTAAAAAACAACCCCATATTGACGCATGAGTGCAGTTTTGTTCAATTTAAGCGCTACCTGCTATGAAATTAAAGATCAGTGTGTGAAGAACATGTATCTAAAAATTTATAAAAGTACGGATTCGTTAAGGGATTACTCAGTAATAATTTAATCCTTTAAGTGTACGGATAAAACATAACAAACGAAAATAAAAATATTCAAAAGAAAATGGAGAGCTTCAGTTATAAAGAACTGGCCGAAGTGTATTTTAGAAACAAAAATCAGGAAGATGTTCTTAGTTACGTTAAAATTAAACTTAAATTCGTGTAGCACCGAAATGCAAGAGCAATTATATAATTTCGTCAAAGCACTAAAAAAACGCTACAAAGAAGTTATGTACAGTAAACAAAAATTTTATATAAAAAGTGCAAAGTGGTTAGAAGGTCAACTTACTGTCGCTGCAGAAACAGCAAAGCAAGATAAGGCTGGAAGACCACGCAAATCATTAGTGGACAATTGCAGCGATAGATCTAAGAGGCGGAAGCTTAAAGATATTAACGATGCCTTTGGTTCTACAAATATAAAAGAATCTTTCCTACATCAATTACGATCACAGAACCCATTTACAAAAGTGGATATCATTGAAAAAGTTGTTAAAGCTAGTCCACCGAGAACAAAACGGATTCTTAAAAGTATACCAACTCCGAATGATGCAATACAGTACACAAATGAGGAGGCATTAGCATTATTTCTGGATTTGAAATTAACAAAACAGCAATATATTAAACTCAGACAGCGTGCGATTGAAAAAGGCTCAAATACATATCCAGCATATCATCACATAACCGCTGCTAAAATGGACTGTTTGCCATCAAAGGACACTATTACAATCACACCAATTTCGGCAGAGGTACAACTACAATCTCTACTTGATCACACAGCCGCACGCTTGCTGCAATCAATAACAGGAAATGAGTTGAAGAAATACGGAAACACAAAGTTAATTCTTTTTTGTAAATGGGGATGTGATGGTTCTTCGGGACAAAAACAATATAAACAAGCTGTATGTGAAAATATTTCTGACTCAGATATGTTCATGGTATCATTTGTACCATTGCGATTAAAAAAGATTTTGGAAGATTCAGAGCCTTTGACTAGTACAACGCAAACAATGGATATTTGGAAAAATGAGACACCATCTTCTGCGAAATACTGCAGGCCAATCAAATTTCAATTCAAAAAAGAAACAAATGATGTTATTAATAAAGAAATTAGTGATATCAAGGCCCAAATTACAGCACTACAGCCATTACAATTACAGTTAGATGGGCAGCAAATTGAAGAAAGCTACCAGTTAGTCCTGACAATGATAGATGGAAAAGTGGGTCAGACTAACACGAAGGCTGCATCCAGCTGATTATATGCCAAGCAACATCAACCCAATTAAACCAAGTCCCAGCAAAATCATTAGATAATACCGATGCATATGAATTTGGATTATCACCACTACACTCAAGAATACGACTTATGGAACACATACTAAAAATCAGTTATTATTTGGATTTCGGGTCTTCAGGATCAATAAGAAACAACGTGACCAACAAAGAGTTAAGAAGTTCAAAAAAGAAACATGTTCAAGATGAATATCGCAAACGTGGACTGATTATAGATCAGCCAAAACAAGGGTCAGGCAATACAAATGATGGCAATACCGCAAGAAGATTCTTTTCAGATCCAGAAACAGCATCTGAAATAACAGGAGTGGATTTCAACCTTATTTTCAGATTTAAAATAATACTAGAAGTACTTGCGTGCAATGAAGAAATTGACTGTAGAAAATTTGGAGATTATGCTAAGGAAACTGAAAAAATATATACATTGGGTGAGGTGAAGGTAGCGCAGAAGATCCGAGTACATTTTCCATTCGTCATGAAAGCTTAAAAATTAATTTTTTATGCAATCTAGGCTTAGGTAATACAATTTGTTAATTGTTGACACTATTTTTCATATAATATGCTATATAAACTCCCACAAAAAGGGGGCGGGGTCCAAAAATAAATTTTTATGATTTTCTGGCTCCAGGGTAAAGACCTTGAACCTTCTTTGACATAAAAATGTTTCATTTGCTTAACAAATTTACAAAAAAACTTGTAAAAATGTGTAGTTTTTCAGGGGTTGGTTTAGTTCTTCTTAGGGGAATTTTTTCCCCCCTGGTCCGATTTGGCCCATTTACGAACTTAGCCTGCCCTATCCTTCAAGATATATATGTACCAAAATTTCAAGGGTCTAGCTCTTTTCGTTTAGACTGAATCGTGTTCATACAGACAGGCGAATGGACGGACGGCCGGATGGACAGACGGACGTATGGACAGACGGACTTAGCTATATCGTCTTAGATTTCATCACTGATCAAGAATATATATACGTTTTTGGATCTTAGAGGGATATTTTACTATGTTACACACAGAATAAACCCATATTTCACTCTGAAAGTTAAAAAAATTAAAATGTTCAACTTTGACCTCGAATTCCTTAAAAAGTCCTCAATCAATTTTAATGTAATTAAAACTGAATCAAGCTGAGCTAAATATCTATCCACTAAAAAAAAATTATTTCAATATTTTGATCGGTTCAAAAGTTACAGAATTTTGGCCAACGAAAAACGATTTTCAGCCACTGTGCGGCGTCAACTGAGCAATTTTATGTGGACGGCAGAGATGCCGGGTTTTTAGTTTGTTTGGCCGTTCAAGTTTTCGGTTAATATAAAAAATAAAAAACAAAATAAAAAAGTAATACGTACATCCAACAATTTCTAGGCATGGCAGAAACAAAGTACATATGTAGGCGTTAAGACTGATGGCAATTTAAGGCAGGTGCAGGACAAAGAAAAAATATTATCGGCGGCGGCGAACTATAGACTGCGACTCACTCAGCTTGGTTCTTTGCTTTAAAAAAAAACACAACCCTGATACAATGACAAATGTTATCGTTTAGAAAATTTTCTAAAAATGGTTTGGTATTATGGGATGTTAAATTTCTTTCCGTATTATTTCACATTTTGATAACATACTGCTTTCACACTATCACACTTTCTCATTGGATTTAAGTATTTGACAAGTGTTAATACTCACTATAATAGTGTGAAAAGGGCTTAAGCAATCTCATAAAATTGTCATTTAATTTTAAAAATATTATTGATTGATCTATTGCAAAAATTACATCTTAATAGAATGGGTACTAAAAAATTCTATAAAATTTTAAGTATCAACAAAATTGATAAAATAAAACAAAATGTGTTTAAGACAAAAAATATTTGCAAAAATATAATAAGTTAATTTTGACAAAATTAATTATCAATATTGATAAAAAGACAGCTTCCGATTAACGAGACAACTAGCAACTAGCAATTTGCCAGATCAGCATTATGACAATACGGTATTCCTAGTTTATGCTGCCACTATTACTTCTAAGAGGGCAAAAGAACACATTTGTTTAATTCACAACTTACTGTTAGCACAATCAGTCATCGTGTTCTACATTTGAACAAATGTTGTTTGTAATTTATATGTAAACAATTGCTGCAACACCATACATACTATTTTTCATGTCGACTGGTTTCTAATTCAACCAAAAAAAAATTATTTCCATCGTAGAAATTAACGAACTAGTTTATTGCTTCCTTTGTAAGGTCTAATCCAATTTCAGTACTTCTCACTAAATATAAGACAAGGAAATGCAACGTTGTTTAAAAACCAAAAGAAAATTTGAAAATTGCAGTTAAGTGGTAGAGCTAGAAACCAATTGAATAGAGCTAGAATTATTGAATTTTGAAGAATGACATGAGGCATGAATATTTCGATACGTTCGAATTTTGTTCATTGCGTTTATGAATTTAGTTTATAAATATGTAGTATAAATGTGTGTTATTTAAAATTCTAAAATTTTATTTTTCTTTTAATTATATATGTATGTACTTATGTTACCCTCTTTTTTTATATCAATAAAAATTAATTTTCCATCCCAGTTATCAAATGACATCCGTGAGAAGAAGAATTTTAATTTTATATTAAAATACTAGAAAACATTAATAGCATTAAGCAAAAAAAAAAGATATTCAAGTAAAGAAAATATGACTATTTTCTGTAACATTTATGCAATTTCTATTTAAAAATTAAATTTTAATTGCATTAATTATAATTTTATTTTTTTAGTAGTTTAACAACACAACTTACAACAAGGTGTTCACAATTATCCTTGTTGTAACTCATACAACTTACATTCTATTATTGGTTATGAATTAGGTAAAGTTTTCATTCGTTCAGAAAATATTAAAGCACTGATAAAGAGTGGTATTAAAATTATCTGGAGGTGGTATAGTTTTACAAATATACGGATATTAATTTTTTGAACTTTCAAAAATAACAATTTTTAAAATTATATTTAACTTCAATTTTGTGGGTGTGATCCCACTGTGTAATTCTGTGTAATTTGATTAGGTAGGTTCCCCCAGTAAATGGCTGTTGTTCCTTTTATTTCCAATGAGTTTCTATTGCGTTTTCAGCGCATTAATTATATATGGTGAAAACTCACTATTTGAAGCTCAAAATTACCGATAAATAAGAGACTAAAAAAGATTAGAGGTATAGATTTCATAAAATCAAACTGCCTAAGAAGATAATATGCGATTAAAATTTTTCCAAACCAAAATGATCTTAATGCGATATGCATATAGCTTCAGAGAGTTGAAACATTCAAGAATATATAACAAATATATTTTATTTCCAAGAGACAGTGACGAAAAAGCAGTGAAAGTACGCCATTTTACCGATTTAAAGGTATTGCATACCTTAAAGCACCTTTTATTTGTGAGAATGGGATATTTTAAACAAGGTTGCGCATCAGATAGCGCTATAATGAGAAAATATGAATTACTTACTGCCAAATATCCAATTGAATAAGATTGCTATTTTTACTTTGTGGAATTACATTTTTAAAAAATATTTTAAACACCTTTTACAGTTCTTTACAACAATTTTTTTTTAGAATTTCATCCAGGGATGGGTACCTTTATATAAACTAAATATGTATACGTGAAATACTAAAAGAGTAAGAGTCTTGAAATTTGCAGTGGATTACTTTCAAAGCAATATCGAACAAAATATTGTCCGACAGAACGCACGTAATGTGTGTGGGCACAGCTAATCAGAAATAAAAGTGGAGGTTTTATATGGTAGTGATCATGGATAAAAAAAATTTAAATTTAAATATATGCATACAATTATAGGCTTTGGAAAACGACAAGCCGCCCATCTAGGCATTACCAAAAGAACTACCACGCCCACTTTTCAAGTATCTAGAGAACTATAATAGGTAGATCTTTCGCATTTTGCACCATTAACCCCTTAATAATATACATAGCTTATCGAAACATAGGCTGGATTGGAATAGTGGGCGTGGTACCTCCCATACAAAGTGAACAGTTATTATCGTGTACCTCAAGATCTCTAACAGGTATAACGTTGAAACTTTTCACCAGTGACCCTCAATCGAATGAGCATAGTCTAACAAAACACCGACTGAATTAGTACACTGTCACATACCGATTGAAAAATTATTATCGTTCACCTAGAGAAACACATTAGGTAGAGTCTTGAAACTTTGCACAAGTAACCTTGATAAACATTTGAATAGTTTAGCAAAATATAGACTGGATTGCGACAGTGGGCGTGGTAGCTCCATATAAAGGGAAAATTATTATCGTACACCTAGAAAATTGCAATAGGTAGAGTCTTGAAACTTTACACAACCCCATACTAATGTGCATAATCTAAAAACAAAAATAGACTGCATTAGGTTAGTGGGAGAGGTACCTTCCATAAAAAGTAAAATAGTATTATCTTATTACAGCGCATAGTCCAGCAAAAAAAGATTGGATTAGGTACCGTGCATATAAACTGAAACAGTTTTATCGTCAGAATAGCGTGTGTTTTCGTGTTTAAGGTTGGCCATATTATCTTCCAAGTGTTTATTGTATGTTTTGTGGATAGGTGTAGAGAAGCGCACCGGGGATGTATGTATGTTATTATTTCGTATTATTTTTATTATTACATATTATTTGTGCAGATTTTCAATTTACCTACTTTATTATTTAAAACCAAGAAAAAAGTACTTGTATTATATTTCTTGCGTAATATACAATACGTAATCAATTGCGAAGAACTGTTAAAATCAATACGTTGGTTATCCAGTTAGGAATTCCTACCAACAAAAAAGGTGAAGTGGTGTAAAGTTATGAGTAGATCTTGAAGGTACATTAAAGTTGATATTTCTCAGTAGGAACTCTGAATAAATTGAGCAGTTTATCAAATTTTTTAAAAATGATACATTAAGCACTAATCGCCTGCTTTCCAATGTCGGCAGATTAATTGAAGTAATTCTTACAGAATATGGGGAAAGATTTACATTTGCATTACATGTTGTGTTACCCAGACAAAATAAAAGAAACTGTTTCTGTACAGATTCAATACAGTTGTTCTGATAATCAGTATAGGGATCCCATACAATAGATCTATACTCCAGAATGGGCCTCAGTGCATTCCTTAACCCAACGTTTAATAAAGGCTAGTACGTCACGAGCTTTATTTACCATCAATATGCTTGTTAAATTTTAATTTACAGTCCAGAAGAACACCTAAATCCATAAACTCCGTAACTAATTCAAGCTGATAGCCACCCACCGAAAAAAGACCATTAGCAATAGAGCATCTTGAAAATTGCTTGTGTTGCATTTTTTTAAGTTAAGGACCATTAAATTAACATTGCACCAGTCATAAAATTTATTCAAATCGCGTTGCAAATAATCCCTTTCAGAAATTTTACTGTAGCTTCGAAAAATCTTTACTTCACACAGAAGGGTATTTGTCCAATTTAAGCGGCCAAAATTCGAATTTTCAAAACTCACTTTTTCTTTAACTACCCACCGTAGGGTGAAGAGAATAGAATGCTGGACTAGATCCCGTTATTTTTTAATTCCTTTTTGCTTTCGTTTACTCTCGCCACGCAGTCAAAGTTTCGTGTTGCTAGGTAGGCATATGCTTTTTTTCTGTGTTTGAAACAAGTCAACGTGAAAAAAAATTGAGTAAAGCGTGTTTTCAGTTTATGAATTTTATTAAAATGGATAATTGTAATGCAGGTAAATATGATATAATTCACATAGTTTAATAAGAATATAATATATTCTGGTACCGGCAGAGCTACATTGAAAATGATGGTATTTTTGTTAATTTTAATTGATTAAAAAAATTTACTATAGTCATAAAGTTGTATAACACCACTTAACGCAGCTGAGATTCTCGCTCGGGTGTGTTAATTGATATTTCATGGTTTGAAAAAAAAAATTGGCTGCGGATATGTGCGGATGACTATTTTATGGCCCTTTGAAGTATGCTACTGCTGAAAAATGTACCAAAAATTCTGATGCTTTTACACATTTAATTTTAAAATTTAGCAATTACAGAATTTTTTGTTTCCAAATCTAGGTTCTTCAAAGGTCAAATTCATAGTTCGTGAAGACGTTTTACGAATTTCCGAAATCTGCAATATTTCATCAATAATTGCTAATATAGCTGCTGCCGAAAAACATGAAATGCAATCCGGAAATTATTCTAAAGAAGATATAACTTTGTTAAAAAAATAGTTTTGCGAAATTCAAAAACGATTTAAAAAAAAAGTGGGCTGAAGCCCATAGAAAAGCCAGTGTTTTCATTAAAGCTAATCAGCCGTGGATAAAAGGGTCTTTTTCTATACCAAAAGTGGTTAATCATGCTGGGCGGCCTACCAAACTTTTCGACGAGTCCAGCGATAGAACCAAAAGACGTAAAACGGAAACCTTACGCAACTGCAGTGATACGGGAGAGTTGGCTGTAGCTACTCGAATTAACATACGGTCAGTTGGTAAATATAAAATTGCGTACCAACAGAGTCAATCCAACTCAAAATGTAACGAACAATTATCAATATTAGGAGCTCTCTCGATGTTCATTGATGTTCTTGTTCATGGCCGAATTGTTATCGAAAGCGCTTTGTTGCCTATAGGACAGCTATCGGAAGAAGCAGCAGAAGCAAGAAATAAGCACTTTCGGCAATATCGTGAAAACTACGCCCGAAAATTTTCAAGAGAGTCCTGCAATAGAGATATAATTAATAGATTATTGCTAACTTCAGATCCTCTGTTAACGGGACTAAGACCAAAGCCGAAAAAAACACAAAATCCTTTCTCAAACGAATGCTTAAAAATTCTTGTCCCAACCGAAGACAACGAAGACAACATTTATGAATTAAATAAAGAAGATATTTTCAGCTCAGGCAATGAAGAAATGGCCGATTGATTTTATTTTATATCATATTTTTATCTTTTCAATAAAAACAGAATTGTTTGTTAATTTTTCATACTGCACGACTTAGAGTTTCTTTAAAAAGCATCCTCTTTTAATTGGTTTGGGGAAATACCGTCTTAATACCCTACGTCTTTTTGCTTCTTTATATAAATTTACAATTTTAAATGCCACAACATGTCTTTTCTAAATATTTTGCATACAAAATTCAATCAAAATAATTTTGGCCGCCTAGATTGGCCAAATACCCCTCTGTGCGTCATCTGCATACATTAAAAGGTTATTGAATTCTATTACGCTCGGCATATCATTAATAAAAAGCGAAAACAAAATAAGACCCAAGTAGCTTCCCTGATGAACTCCGGAGATCACCGCAATATTTTTGGCAGTGACATTGTTGAATTTAACGCATTGCTTCCGACCTGCTAAGTATGATTTTATCCAGTTTAAACTTATTGGAGAGCATCCCATAAGACGAAGCTTCAGTAAAAGTAGAACATTAACTTTGTCAAAAGCCTTACTAATTAATCAGTGTAGATAACAGCAGTAGCTTTTTTATTATTAAAGCCAATATTAACAATGGTTGTAAGTTGCAGAAGGTTAGTTGTAGTTGTGCAACCTTTCCTGAAACCATGTTGGTGATGCGATAATATGGATGATAATTGGTGGCTAATGTAATACATTTCTCAAAAAGTTACGGGATCGCACTGAGTTTAGCAATACCTCAGTAGTTTGTTAGCTTTATTTGCGGATTTAAATAGCGGAACTATGAGTCTTTCCAGGTTGAGGAAAGTAACTACGTTTTAAAGATTTATTTAAAAGTATTTCAAGTGGCCTAGCAAGTGCATTTGTACAATATTTTAAAACACATTTTTAACTTCAGAAAAATTATTTGAGTTGACATATAATAAAATAGAACATTTTTTCAATTTATATTTTTTATTTTAAACATTTCAAATCAAATACCCGCAAGAGGAACTGAAAGCTTTATTCGTTTATCCTTCTTAAAGGGCGAAAAAAGCTAAAAGGCATTAATGATATGCATGCAGTTTTGTTTTCATATTATGTTCTAATGATGAAAAGATATTATAAAGAATAAAATTTTATAAAAAAATTAACAAAAAATTTTAATTAATTAAACTTATTTTTTATCATATTTACACCCTATTAAATAACGAATAGAAATAGAAGAAATTTCTTCAGTATAAGGAATTTAAAAAAATAATTTTTTTGCGAAAATCGTCTGTAGATTTGACTAAAAAGTTTGTTAGTTATACACCTCATTTTACAATATTTAGTTAAATTTTTGGTTATTAAACAGCCCAAAATTTTTAGTACAGCAAATACTAAAGATCAGGAAATTATTAAAAATGAAATTCCGCATCCAGATGGTCCAGTAAAGATATCAAATAAAATTTTATCATGTCCATCTGGGTCCATTTTTATTTTGTTATGAACCTTTTTACGTTTTTTGATTTGTCGATTTTACATATTTATATTGTCGGGTTGCAAATGCCCCGCAAATAAAAACTATGGATTTAGGTCTTACTCATTTCCCAAAGTGTAGCATATGTATTTCAACTGCTGCAAAATATCATAGAGCAAAAGTTATGGGTTGTCCTTTTTTAGTGTCGAGCTATTGTATGTATATTTTATTTATTTTTTACTTAATGCCAGATTTTGGTACAATTGATGCTGATTTGGTACAATTTTATCATTGGGGCGCTACAATTCAAACACTGTCAGATCCCAGCACTGGTTTGCCTGTATTTTAAAAGACATACATTTTCATTTACAAGATTTATCAAAGACCTGACTTTAAGAAAATATTGGAGTTATCAAATTATATATTTTTTTTAATTAAATTAAAGAAATTTTCAATAATTTTTTTTTGTTAGCAATAACATTTTTGGATTCTTAGAAGGGTTTGGGATTTCTCGGACTTTTGCATTCCCGGAAAAAAAATCAGCAAATTTCCGGGCAGGAATTTCCGTGTCCCAAACCCTACTTCTTACGTAATAACAAATTCCAATAATGCGAGAAAGTGGTTAAAAAGAGGCCATATTACAAAAAAATTTTTTTTGGTTTGTATAAGATTTATAAAACAAACTTTTACAAAAAAATTGTTTAAGAAACCTTTTTTATGAATCAAAAATAAATTTATGAATATGGGCATAAGCGTTTAAAACATGAATAAATTCAATACTCAAATGAATTATTGCTTACCCAACATTTAAACGCTTCACAGTTAAGAGAGTTGCTTAAAGGATCATTTATAGAAGATTTAACAAAAGGGTTGTCAAAGCTTTCAATAAATTATCCACACTTACGTATGACAAAATCATTAAAACGATTTCCCTAAAGAAAAATGATTTTACTAAAATAAAAAATACTGCTTCCCATGTGCGTCGTGCACTATGCGCACTGAAGGAAATTTAATAAAAATTAATAAAATTGATTTATGTATTAATGACAGAAACAACCCATTTAGACAAGAAAAAATCTATGCATTGTTTGATGATGCTTGCTATTAATAAAATATTAAATAAAATGAAAATGATTATTGTTTTTACACACAAAAAAAAAACAAATCAATCTTCACTTTAGTTTTACTAGTTTACACCAATGAACCTTAACAAAAAATCCATTCAGATTAATTATAATGGAAACGGAAATGCATTATAAACTTTGTTGAGTACTCGAACACACACTCTCATGCACGATTGAGTGAACACAATATCAATAAATAATATTTAATTTTTATTTATTATTGGAAATTTGCACAAACGAGGATAAAAAATCACAACATTGGCAAAGTACACCAAGTATCTTATATACAAACACACACATTCATACTTAAATATAAATTTTTTGTTTTATTTTTTCATAAAATTTGAATTTTTTATTGTTTAATGTGTGTTTAAACAACCCTCAAGTACAAGATGATATTTGCAGTATAATAATCAGCAAGGCGAATTCATACCAGGTGTGAGCAGTAGGACAACAACTACAATAAACAACAACTTTAACATTAGATTAGCAGATATGAAACAATGTATTTTTTGACAAGACATTAGCAAAAAAACGAGAGCAAAAAACAATCAGCTGGGCTATCGACTCCACCTGGTATGAATTCGGCTTGATAATCAGCATCATAATCAATAGTTGCCAGATTGTTTGTTCCAATATCGTAAATGTTTGAATGGAAAACCGCCAAAAAGGCGTTTGAATTCACATAATTTTTATATTGTAAAATTGCAGTATTTCTCTTCACAAGCAATCGAAATCATGAAAATAAATATTTTAAGTTTTTATAATTAAGACATGAATATTATTATTATTAGAAACAAAATCTTTTTTGTTGTTCGATTTTTCTTTGAAAGTAATTCACAACAAATTTCAAGATTTACTTTTATAATGCTGGGTTTATGTATTTACTTTCTGTAGAGGTACCCACCCCTGGGTAATTACTCAGGAACATAACTTTATATTAAACTCTAAAATTTATATAAAATTCTAAAATTATTGCAAAGTTTTGTAAATAGTAATACAAATTTCCCGCTTTCAAAAATAGAAAGTGCTGTCAAGATTGCAGTACCTTTAAATCGGTAAAATTGAGTACTGTCACTACTCTACTCTATTTTCTCTTGGAAATGATATCCTATATTTGAACCTAGATACTAAGATGCTACTCCATACAACTTTATTGAAATTCATCCAGTAGTTTTTACGTGATGCGACCGTAGATAGACATAGAGAGACAAAAATTCTAAAATGGCTGTTTGTGTTCCAAACAGCAAGTTACTATCAGCACCAATAACAAAATTTTCAAAACATATTTCATGTACTGTTACAGTTTTATTGACACAGCTTGCTTCACGCAGAGCAAGTTTTGTTAAATGAAGTCAGATTTTTGTGAGAAAAAAAGATAAGTTCAATGAGTCGCCATTATTCCACAAATAATTAGGCTTAGTACAAGAAACTTACTCTCAGATATCTTGAATTTTTTTCTAATAACGATATTCAGCCGCTGTTGTTATTGTCCTACGTCCATTGTGAACATATGCTTGTGGATGTAATGCGAGCATAGTTGTAAAATCGTCTACTTTAATTTTATTTTCTTTATGTCCACCATACCATATTAATTATTCGCTTCCATTATCGATGATTCATCAATAAGTGCGACAAGCTCTAAATTTTGATTTGAAACGATTTTTTTTTAAATTTTCCGTCCTTTTTTAGGGTTCCGTACCCAAAGAGGAAAAATGTAACCCTATTGTTTTCGCTACGATATCTGTCCGTCTGTCAGCGCCTTTTATCTGTAGAACCATAATAGGTAGAGTCATTGCTATATAAACAAGTATAAAACAATCAACCCCAAAATTAAAGGGTGTTCCGACGTGATTTGTACAGGAGGTGTATTACTACAGCCACTATAACAAATAGTAAAAATTAAAGAGTGATCCGACGTTGACGTGGTTTGCATGAACCGTAATAGGTAGAATCTTAAAATTTTGTGCAGAGGATGTGTTGCCACGACCGATGTGACAATTACTAAAAATTAAAGGGCGTTCTGACAGTGACATGCTTTTCACGTATAGTGACTTATTTTTGTAATCGTAATATGTAGGCTCTTGATATATTTGTAGAAAGGGAATTGCCATGGTCGCTATAACAAATAATAAAACTAAAGAGTATTCGGACAGTGATATGGTTTTTACTTAAGTAGCCTTATTTTAATAACCGTAATAGGTAGACTCTTGAAATGTTTACAGTAGATGTGTTACTTCGGCCGCTATAACAATTACTAAAAATTGAAGGGTATCCATTTGTGGCCTTATTTTTTAAACCGCAATGGGTAGGTTCCTGATATTTTTATAGAAGATGTAGAAGAGGCCGCTATAACAACAATTACTAAAATTTAAAGGATGTTCCAATAATGAAGCAATTTTCGCAAATATGACTTTAATTTTAAAATTAAAAGGTGCCCCATAAGACATTAAAAGTTAACAACTTGAATTTTTAAAGTCATACTAAAACTTAGTACGGAACTCTACGTGTTTGAGACTAACTCGCACTTGACTCATTTTTTTAAATCCCTTTAAACTTTAATATTTTATCATATTTAATGATAAATTCGGGGCCAATTTTAATTAAAGAAATAAGAAAATGTTTCATGCATAAATTCATTTTTTTCATGGGTTGTATGATATCATCTTATCATCGACATTAATATCATCCACGATATCAAGCCCCAGTAACAGTGACTACTTGAACAGTTTAATTTTCGAGGTTGCATTTACTCCAAAATCCGCTTTAAACATTGACATGCCCCACATGAATTTGATTTTTTTTTTTCAAATTACACCAAATTTGACAATTAACATGATAAAAATGAGCTCAAAGTCATGAGCGTTGCTTGTACCACCATCCTAGTGTTCACTATTCTAACAAAGTAAAAAATTGGGTCTCATATAAAAATAAAACTCGATGCGAATCCAAAACGATCTTGTTTATTTAAGCAATTTTTAACGTTTTGCATTGTCAAAACGGGGGACAGCGAAACAGACCACTAATTATATGTGTCGCATTCGACCCCTTTCGTTGCCCAAGTATTAGTAGTACCCGATTGGTAATTGATAACTTACTTACTTTCATTGAGTCTGTCATTAACGATTTCCTCTCGACTGCGTTGATTTCAGATTGGCGATTGACAAATGTCGACCTTCTTCCTCATCACAGAGTGTTTCAAAGTTGTTAACATTTGTCTAAAGCTTACGTCGTCACAGCATCCGCATTTAATAAGTATGTTTCCTTGGTCTTGAAGTTTCAATGTTAACCATTTTAAGCTACCCGATTATATCCAAGCACTTTCCTTGGGAATTTAGCCATCAACCCCGAACTAATAGTCTAGCATGCTACCTGTAATACTACCGGGTCACCCGCTTCTTTTCTTAGCTGAATTTATAACCTTATGCTGATTTTAAAATTTGTTTGGAGGTTTTTGCTAATAAAACCCACATAAAGGCAACTAAATATTTTCGTGGTTCCAGTTTTTGAATTCTGTTTACGAAGTTAAAATTTTTGATATTAAATCAATGATTATAAAACTTCCACTAAAAAGGTTAAGAACACACATTTCTTAAAAACTAGTTTCGATTGTGATTATTTTTGTATTAAAAATTTAACTTAAAAAAAACGAAATAATCTGGCAACACTGTTAGCATCAAACCACATCATGAGTCTCTATTAGAAAAATAACAACTAACAATTGTTTTATATTGTTCTAATATCATATTGTAAAACTGTAGCACATGAAAAATCACAGGGTGTGTCTCTTAGTGGCAGGGTTTCAGTGTAAATTCCAAAAGCTGAAAATTAAACTTTTTACATATTTTGACAATAATTGTTTATTTTTTTAATTAATTAGCGGGCTAAGAGCAAAATAATATAAATATACGGTGATTTTTGCAGGCGTAAACTAGTTGCTATGGTCAATTGGCTAAATAGCAATTCATACAGGAATCCTGGCAACAAAAATAAATATATTCAATTTGAAAAAATAATGACCTGTCATTCCAAGTGCCCATTAAGGCCATGATTCGCTATCATATTCAGTCGTACGATTGTATGATAGCGTGGATTAAAAGTGTGTGTATGACAGACTTTTTGACATATCTGTACGATAATCTTTTGAAAAAATTCATAAGATAGTATCTTTGCATGCTATCAGAGTTGCAAAGTCTTATTTTGTATGACAGTGTGGCATCTACATCGCCATTTTTAAACGATTTTTTGAGTAGGACAGAATTTTGTCAGTTTTTTTTGTAATTGAATCCTACGATTGTATAGGATGATGCATCGTGGCCTTTACAAGCGCTATTTTCATAAATATATTTATTCACGCAGAACCGTTTTTGGATTTTATTCACTCCAACTACGGCAGTTTTGCTTATTGAATTAGCCATCGAGCTACAAATGCGCCTCATCACTGAAGAGAATATTGAGTTAAAAGAAATAAATTAACACGTTTTGCAAGCTTTAATATCTTCGTCTTAAAAAGAAACTATGCGAAAATAGACTTACCAGATCTGTCAACAACATGAGAGTTAAATCTCTATCAAAAAACACCACAGTTGCATAATGGACCTAAAAAATAATACTATATAGTACAATTTAATTTAACCAGGCTGACAGTAAGCTGACTATAGACTTCCCTGATGATATAAAATAGATTTATTCTTGACCGACTACTCATTTGGAACAAACATATTTGCTTTATATATATAATAATAAGACAGTAACTCATTTTCTGTCTGTCTCTGTCTACGTTCGCATCACGTAAAAACGACTGGATGGACTTTAACAACATTTTGTAGGGAGGTACTTTAGTATCCTAATTCCAAAATGGGATAATTTTTTCCGCAAAAATATCTTATTTCCAAGAGAAAGTGGAGAAAAAGCAGTGAAAGTACACAAATTTTACCGATTTAAAGGTACTGCGTACTTCAAGGCACCTTTTATTTTTGAAAACGGGTTATTTAAACACGGTTTCGCAACAGATGGCGCTGCTTTAAAATAATGAAAACATATGAATTGCATGCGGCGGATGGCGCTGCTTTAAAATAATGAAAAAATATGAATTGAAAACGGGATATTTGAGACACGGTTGTGCAACAGATGCCGCTGTTTTAAAATAATGACAAAATATAAATTACATACTGCCAAATAGCCAACTGAATAAAATTTGCATTTGATTTGTATTTTTACTTTGTGGAATTACATTGTTATTAAAATATGTTAGACACCTTTTACTGAGCTTTACAATAATTTTTAGAATTTTATAAAAAAATTTTAATTTTATCCAGAGATGGATACCTCTATAAAAAGAAAATATGTGAAGCACTCTAAAAGTAAGAGTCTTATTTGGTGTGGATTACTTTCAAAGCAAAATCGAACAACATATTGTCAGGACGCACACAACGTGTGTGGGCATAGCTTCTGGTGGTAAAACTTCTGGCTTACTATAAAGTCAGTTTCAAGTTACTATTACTGGGGAGCCATGAAGGCTGCACATAGTGCACGAGAAGACGTGCAGAACATGCGTGCTACCGAACACTTCGTTAGAGAAAGCCAGAAACCTAGTGGGAGAACGATCCTTAACGTAGGACAATATTCATCGAACCTCGTGTTGCACAGGAATTTAAATGTCTTTATACTCGATAGACATCTTTGGGACAACCAGACATTGTGGCAGAAGAAAGCCGACCAGGTTTGGTTTGCTGATGATTTTAACGAAAAAATAGTGCAACGGGTGGTATCGATAGGTCAAAACCGTAAGTCCCAAATCCCGTAGTTTGATCTACCTATGATCTTCCAGGTCATCCTCATCTGTGCTAAGGAATGTTTCAGGCGGAAGGCAAGTAGTATAATACTTTATATGATGTCCGATAGCCAAGCTGCGTAATGGCTTTAACCTCATTTGAGATAAGGTAGTCATGAACACATGTATTTCTTTTTTTCTTTTTTTTAATTTCAAACCCTTCAGGCCACACCCTGTAATTAACACATCATGAAATTTTGTCTTGAATATTATACATGACCTTTTAAGTGGATTTTATAAGTTTCTGATGCAGTATATGAAACGCATTTAATACACCACTTAAGTTTTTAAGTATCATCTGGACTTTTGTTCTCCTTCATACAATGATGCAATGTTCTATTGTTCATTCTTTGGGTTACTGCTGTTTCTTACCTAAAATCTATACAATTTTACACACTTTTCGGCTGTAGCTGGCAGTGGACGAGGCAGCCTTAAACAGTCATAATAATCATTCTCTTCTAACACAACACAAGCCTTTTTCTTGCTTTGTTCCATTTTGTTTAATTTAAATAATTTCTTTTAGTTTTATAGGAATTTCGGTGACATTGATGTATGATTGGCTCATAATGTAGTGGTGATGTTTATGTTTCATGTGCAACGCCACATTACTCTTTTTTTATTTATTTAGAAGTGATGTTTGATGCTAATGCAGTTGTTTAAAAGGGGTGCCTGTTTGTTGCTGTTCTTTAGTTAGGTTTTATATCACTGTTGTCAAGCCAAACAAAAATGTATTGTTAAGCTGCGAATATAAGAAAGTGTATATTTTCGTCATCATCATCCACATTGAAGTCCTCATTATTTCACGACTTTTAGTTTTCGCATTTGAACTATAATCAACAATGATGTGTGTATCAAATGTGTATTTTGGGAAGGGGATGTCTGAAAATTGTTTTAAATTTTTTACTTTACCCGGAGTCCACACCTGATGAAATTATATCGTAATGAATGTCAAATTTATATCATGATGAAAATTAATCTCGTGTAGACTTCATTTATCATCGTTATAATATAATCATCAAAGCTCATGTACAGATAATTATATTATGATGTAAAACGTCATTTTAATTGTAGTTTTTACACTGACGTTTATTTTGTTTTTATTGCAAAAGAGGGGACAAGCGAAACAGATAATTTTTAATTTCTTTCACTAATTTTTTTTTTAAAGCAGTTAACATTTTTGGTTTCGTTAACAAATTTTAATGATATATTTAAGGTTAATATCATATCTTAACCTCACTATCATATTCAGTCGTACGATCTGTAAAAAAGCATGTGTGCTAAAAAAGTATGATAGTGCGAATTAGAAATGTATGTGTGTGACAGGGTATTTGACAGGTCTGTATGATTTGATAATCTTTTAAAAAAATACATAAAATATTTTTCTTCCATGCGATCATAGTTGCAAAATCTATTTTTGGATGATAGTGTGGCACCTACAACGCCATTTTGAAACGATTTTTGATTTGATCTGGTAGATTTTTTTTGTAATTGAATCGTACGATAGTGATTCCTGGCCTTTAAGAAATATTAATTTTTAAAGAGAACAGGAAACTATAAATGGGACAAACGTACACGAATTTATTTAGCGATGTCCGTATATCCACGTTCAAGTTGTAATGTCGGTACAATTTATGGAAATTCTTAGTACACCAATTTGTGAGATATAGTTTCGAGAATTTTGCTATTAAATCATTCAAATCGTTCCATAAACGTCCCTATTTTCCCTGTTTTTCCGATGCTGTTGTTTTTTTGTATGTTAATTTTTTTGCCTCATTAAAAGGAGCAAAAACTGTAGATTATAAAAAATAAAAGGGTATCTTCAAAGGTGACGTAATTTCACGTACATGGTCTTTTCTTTTGAACCGTTATAGACAAATACTTGAAATTTACACAGAGTCCATATTAATATATCGTCTAACTCCTGTTGAAGCTTTAGGCGCCAATCCTTTGTTCCTTTGTGAACAGCTCATGCAGCTAACTACTTCCTGTCTATGACCAAGTATTCCCCGGGAAATGGCTCTGAGGCATCCGTTTTAAAGCTAGCTATAGTGAGAAGGCGCTACAACCATGTATTCTGGACGTATCAGGAAAATAGGCACATTTCGCTGAAACATGGTTGCACCGTGGGATTGGGCGTATATATAAGTCATATCATCAATCTAGGGAAAGATCCAGAAATCCAATTTGCTAACGAATCGCTAATCAAAATTTCTGCAGAGTCCGTGTTACTATCTCCGCAGTAACAAAACATTAAATTTAAGAGATGAGTTAATTTGGGACCTTATATTTTGATATAGAGATAGGCAGCTGAAATTACATAGTATATGTATTGCTATAAGCGTACTATACGTGATTTTGGCATATATTGTTTATATTTGTGAAGATAAGTGCTTACACATTATTCCCTTTTATATAGATATTTAGTTTAGATTTGATGCCCACCTGTCTTTCTGAGTTCGTGTTTTTTGTAATTATTTTAATGGAAATTTAGATTTTTATTGAACTCACCATCTATTGTATTTTTGTTGTAAATTTTTGGTTTTTTTGTAAAACTTAATTTGATTGTTTTAAAGACTTTTCAGCCTGCCTTAGTACAACATATTTTACCATATATGAACGTGTTCTGTTTTTGAACTGTACAGCTTTATTCAATGGCTTCCTTTACGAGTATGATGCTGCTGCAGCTTTTGTTTATTATTTGCCATACGACTACTGAACTGGTGTTCAAAATACGTACATATGAATGTGCATATGCATTTCATTTTATTAACAGAATCTCCTCATAGATTTATGACTTGGCAACAACAAGATTTGTTCCATATTGTTTTATACAAATGCGAATGTTTATTTGTGTTCAGCTGTGAATTCATGTACATACATACATACGTATTTACGGGTATGTAGGTATTTAGAAGTGTGTATGTGAATATGTAGATTGGATTTTCTCTTTAAACTCGAATGTAAAACAAACCAATGTGTTGCAATACAAAATATCGTTAGCTGAAATGCAAACACGCGTTACTAACAAAAATATCAAACAAATTTTTGTTGATTGATTAGGTATAAAGCAGCAACATTTTAGATGTCTGAAATTTGTGAGGAAAATGTTCATCAAGTACCTACATATGTTAGTTCCGTTGTCTGCATTTCGCTTAACGATACATAGGTACATACATATGTATGTACCTATAAATCTGTACGTACGTCCAAATACATATGTACATACATTTAGAAAGTTTCTTGTCTATATTTTAAATGTTGTTTGTTACTGTTGCTAAGAGGCAAACAGCAGCAACTATTCCGACATACAAGTAAGTTTAAAGATTGTAAGTTGCAACGATACCAATGCAATTAGTGACAGTATTTTGTATTTGGTGATGCAGAATTTACGATTATTGTGTTGCGCTAGTTAAGCAGCAACAAATTTCAAATAATTCTTTTATTGGCTGCTGTTATTATTATTCACGCCATCTATCTTCATCATGCTTTCCAAATATAATTGATTGAAATCACTCAATTGTTAGAAAATAAAACATGAAATTAAGTGAATTGTGATACTTTGGCTTGAAGTCAGCAATTGTTGGCGATGATGATGACCTAAATAAATAAGCAACTCTGTTTTCGAAAAGAATAGAAATTTCTTATACATATGTATGTATGTACATATGTACATACTACATAGAAGTAAGTTATGTTATACAAAATATGCACTGTGGGGCATATAATACAAAATCAAATAAGTAGGTACATACAGTGGCACAGAAAACTCTACATACCCCTGACTATTTTTCAATTCTGGAAAGCCCGCGGGACATTTATAAAAGAAATTTATACTAAACGACAACATTATAAGAATAAAAAATTAAAACTTAATTATAATTATAAATAAGATAGCATAATTAACAAAAACAACAAAAATTCTATTTTTGGGCACAGAAAAGTCTACATACTGCTAGGTTAGAAATGCTAATATTATCAATCATGCAAAATAATTAGTGCTACAAACTTTTGTCAGCTCTTAAGAAATTCGTAGTTACTATTTTAATCTTATTTGCTATTAATATTTTTAGGAAAAAGTATTGTTAGAGTTACGTACCACGAAAGTGGAAAATCTCTTCGGGAACGTGGTGAGTTAGTTGTATGTTCCGAGTCAATTGAAACTATAATTAAAAACTGTAAAGAAATAAAATGCTTTGAAAGTAAGACAAGGAGCGGCCGTCCACATAAAGAAACTTATCATATAAAACGCCAAAACCTTGGGAAGATAAAACAAAATCGAAGAAATACTGCAGTGGAAATCACAAAATACCTAGAATTATGTCAATTCAAACAGAAACAGATCGAACTATACTTAGAAATTATGGATCTCAGACTTGTGTGCCCAAGAAGAAGCCGTACATCAGCGATATTAATTAAACAAAATACATTGTATTTGCAAAAGCCCACGTTAACAAATAAAATCCTTTCTGGGCTAATGTTATGTTAAGCGACATCAGTAAATTCGGTTCTAATAGGAGACAGAGAGTTTGGCTTAAAAAAATGATGAACTATTGCCTATATCATTTACTTCCAGTTAATTTCTTTCAACTGTGATACATGGTGATGGTAATATCATGCTCTGGGGTCACATATCAGAATATCTTATATATGATTTACCTCACCAACTGCATTATTTACCCCAGTCGCCCGATTTAAACCCATTGAGCACTTATAGGAAGAACTAGATCGCAGGATTAAAAAAAAAAAATTATATAAAAATAAAATAATGGAATCACATTTTAGGAGAAGTTTTGGAATTTTTCATGAAAAATAGGCTGGAGGCAGTTAAAAGCATATTTGCGTATCCTCAAAATATTAATAGGAACTTCGGAAATATTTAATATAGACATTAAATCAGTTTTTTATATGTAGTATCTAGACTTTTCTGTGCCTTAAAAATGATTATTTGCTGATTTTTTTAATAAATGAATTGAATCTTGATTGAACCTTTTATCTGCTATATATTACCTGTTCCTAATGCCAATTTATTTGGTTACAAAGAAATTTCTACATCTTGCTTATATTTCTTAGAATTGAAATAAATAGGGGGTATGTAGAGTTTTCTGTGCCACTGTATGTATCAAATCAATCTGATTTTAAAGTCATATTTGCGATCTTTAAAGAAATATTTTAATAAATTTTAGCATTTCTAAAAACGTTTGCCCAGATTAATTAACGAAACTATCTAATATCCGAATTGCCACATGATTTCGGAGTTGTAATTGATACATTTCGAAATGAGTCAATAATTAATCGAACACATAGAAATGTTTTATTTTATTCATAATTTTCTTGCCATGAAAGGTAATCTTCTGGACAAATAAGAAAACTTTCTTACATCATATTGCAAGTACATTTTACTAAAAAATAACAAAAATCAGTTTATTTTCTAGAATTCAAATAAAATGTGTTTTGTTTTTGTCAACGTTGAAGAATTATTATAAAGAGTTTTAAATAAATCATTTTATTTATGACCTCAAAACACCATATACATACATATGTATGTATGTATGTACTTATGATTATTTTAAATTTTTTAAACACATTGGCGGAGCTAAGAATACTTCTTATTTTATTTCCGGAGCTCTTGTTATTGCACTTAATTAAAGATGTCAAGCGTCTGATTTGTAGCACTTCTGTTGCAATCTTTAAAAATGTGGTAAATAGTGAGTATCTCTGAGCAAGCTATGCACTCTTTAGGCAGTGTTCCTTTATAGCAGTGTTATGTGCTAAATTTTGTCGTGGCTAATATGATAGTCTACTCTGAAATTATAGTAAAGAGTTTGCGATGTACGGGGCTTATGAGTTGGTTGATGTGCTCTATCGTTCTTCATATTGCCTTACTTGAACATTTTTGTGGAAGTTATTTATACAATTATATACAATATTGTTTCAGTAAGCTTATTCTACAATTGCAAGGATAAGCTTATTGTAATTCTACACATATAATATTCTCACAAGAGTTCAGCTAAGATTTTTATACCATTGTTACGATAGCATTAAGGCTTATTTAGGTAAGCTCTTTATAATATTTTCCTCAAGTCAGTTGGTAAAAATTTTGTAGTAGTTGTTGTGGTCAACTAAAGTATGAGATTTAAATTCAGATACATACGAGTATAATGGCGTTTCGAAATACATATTTTTCAATTTGTAAAAAAAGAAAACGCAACATTTCTAATTTATGACAAAATTTTATTTAAAAAGATAGGATCTCCGAAATATTAACAATTTCAAAACTAAACGCAACAAACTTTTCAGGAAAAACCCAGAAAGCCTGAAGAATACCTAAGCGAATCATCAAGCTAAAAAGAATCTCAACTGCAAGCCCCAAAAAAAAACACTAAATTTGAAGGAATCGTTGCAAAACAATCATAATAGGCACTGCCTTAAGCCTCCTTCGATTGAAATAAATAAGTAAAATGACAAATGATTGCATTTTAATACTTGCAGTTTAATTTTGTAAAACTACCATTCCGTGCTATTAAAAGAAAGGAATGGATGTTATATACCTACTGGTTTTAAATATAAAATTTTATTTTGATACATACATATGTATGTGTATGATTTTCAAATACAAACAAGTATTTGCATTCGCGTTCACTTACCTAACTGTCGTCGCGTATATTTTATATAATTATATCAAAAACCATCGATTTTCTTAAGTCATGAGCAAAGGTCCCCAACCAAAAAAAGTGGTTAAAATGAAAATGGATTGTATTGCTAAATATTTAGTAAAGTGACACAAACCTACCTTTGTTGAAAGATGGTATGCTCCTAATTTAAAATGCTTACATGTTTTGTTCTCTTTGTGAGATTCTCGTTGAGATTGTGTATGTGCTCACAGACCCTTAGGGGTTTGCGTCATGCCACACGATCCATGTATGTAAATCGATTTAAAACATATTTAAAGAAAAAATGAATATACATGTTTATAGTGATAACATATGTTTTTATACCATTTACTGTAAAGGCAACTCCTACCTCATTTCGAAAGAAATATGGATTTCGATAATGCCGTTGGCTGACAATCCACACCAACCAGTCAAATTTTGTGGGTGCAATGGTATCTCATTCAACCGTCAAGGATTTCTTTCACTCCAGTTGTGCTTGTTGACTTCATCACTTAACTAGAATTTCCGGTTAAAAATCAGTTTTCAATTGTTCATGGCCATAAGGCTTTAATTCATGTGCGAAGCTCTTGCTTGATACAAAACAATTATAGTGTTGGTACTAGACCAAGCAAAAACTTAGTTCGCATTTTGATCTCAGTTCTTTAAACATTTTTGGATAAGAACTTCGCTTTAATTTGATGAGTTCTGTGAAATCCCTCTTTCAGGATGTAAGCAAACGAAGGGTAATTTCTGCGATCTGGCTCAAGTCCGATGCTAGCGAGCTGAGAATAAAATTCCTAGGTTTTTCTGATTGCAAGTTTGACAATCACGCCAGAAAGTTGCGACCAATAGCAAACGCCTATCGGAGCTTTTAAAACTTAAAAGGGGGTTTAAATTATTGACACATTTATATCACTTTAGGGCTAGACATTATCTAAAAAAAAAAAAAATATTAGCTATTGTAATAATCCTTTTGGGAATTGGTGAATTTTAAAAAAATTCAGCCTTTTAAAGTTTTTGAAACCAGAGAATCACAAGTTGTCATAAAAAATCATCTACAACATGAAACTAGTGTAGTATTGAACTTTTCTGGTTCGAATTCCACGAAAAGAATATAAAAGTTAATACAACTGCACCAATTTTACTGTCAATGTATTTATTGTCTGCCTTTAGTAAAATTTTCGTTTTAACATTATTAAACAGGTATTTTACTGACAAATCAGGCATTAACCTCGTTTTTGACAATGGAAATTAAAAATCAAATATTTATGCCATAAATTTTTAAAACAAATAAGCCTAAACAATCCGTAAGTATTATAAATGACTTTTTTAGCATATCTTTCAAAATGCAATGCAATGCAACTTCCTTTCTATAAATATATTAAGAGTCTACCTATTACGATTAAAACAAAAGTCACTATACGTGAAAAACATGTCACTGTCGGAACACCCTTTAATTTTTAGTAATTGTCATACCGACTGAAAAAATTTCAAGAGCCTACCTATTACGGTTCAAGAAATAAGGCTTTATATATGTAAATCACGTCACTGGCGGAAAACCCTTTAATTTTTACTATTTGTTATAGTGGCCATAGTTATACACCTCCTGTAAAAATTTCAAGATTCCACCTATTAATTCAAAACTTAGGCTATATACATTCAAATCACGTCACTATCGGAACACCCTTTAATATTTAAGTTTAATTTTGTATACTTGTTTATAAAGCAAGCTTAGTTTTAATTACTGTCTGCAAATTGCAAGTGGTTGCCTCTTACAGCTCAAAACATAAAGACATAAACATAAAAAACACGTCACTTTCGGAACAACATATGTTTTAGTATTTGTTGCTGTAGTGGCCATAGTTATACACCTTTTGTGAAAATTGCACATTCTACCTATTATGGTTCTAAATTTAGACCTAATACATCCAAATCACACCACTATCGGAAAACCCTTTAAATTGTAGGTTTATTTTTTTAGACTTATTTATAAAGCGAACTAAGTTTTAATTACTCTTTGTAAATTTTTTGTGTATGCCTCCTACAGTTCAAGAAATAAACACATGTTCGTGAATAACACCTCTCTATCGGAACATCCTATAAGTTTTAATATTTGTTGCTATAGCGGCCATAGTTATACACCTTTTGTAAAAATTTCAAGAGTCTACCTATAATGGTTTAAAACGTAGGCCTTATACATGCAAATCACGCCACTATCGGAACACCCTTTAACTTTTAGGTTTATTTTTTCAGACTTGTTTATATAGCGAAATAATTTTTAATTAGTGCTTGCATATTTTCATATTCGCATAAATAACCAAATGATACCACAGCTTTCAGACGTTAAATACCTGGGTATACATCTTGACCGTCGCCTTACTTGGAAAAGCCACATTGACTTCAACTTAACACAAATGAAACTAAAAGCAGTACAACTAAATTGGCTTATTGGCAGAAACTCCACCCTGAGCTTAGATTGTAAACTTCTACTGTACAAGTCGGTCCTCAAACCAATTTGGTGTTATGGGATTCAGTTATGGGGCACTGCCTCAGCTAGCAATGTAGAAAAAATTCAAAGGCGCCAAAATAAGATTTTACGTATTATTACATCTGCTCCCTGGTATATAAAAAATTCGAACATCCACAAAGACCTAAACATGCCATCAGTTAAATCAGAAATAGCGGAACATGCAGTCACATATCTAAAGAAGCTTGAATCTCATCCAAACCCTTGGGCGCGTAACATGCTGAATGAACCTGGTTACATTCGACTAAAAAGAAGATATACTGCTTTTCTTGGCCGTACATTAGAGGGATGACCCGCAAATGATTTCGAAATCCGTGAAACAAACATTATTTTTGTCTAGCACTGGCTGGACTTAAAAAGAATATTTTATTTTAGACTTAAGATACGAGTAATTATTGTTAGTTCAAAAATTATTGAAGATACAATAAATAAATTATGAAAAAACAAAAAAAATATTTTTAGTGTATTCCTCCTACAGTTCAAGAAATAAGCACGGCTACAATATTACGAGCAAAATTTTATTTTTTACCTTTGGTCCTCAATAATTTCAGGCACAGGATTGATAATTTACTTCCGTAGAGTCTAGTAAATTAGGAATTTTTAATTATTTCACAAAAACCTGTGTTTCTCATTTACTCAGATTAACTTTAAATTTCTTACAAATTGTTTGTCAGTCTCTTCTTTAAAAACTTAAAGTTTCTACGAAAACTTAACTGTTTACGTTTTTTTTAGAAATGTAGTGATTTTTAAATTATTTTATAAAAATTCGGTTTTATCTTGAAAGTTATTGAGATTTACTTAAAATTTCAATTTCTTGTAAATTGTTCCTGCCAGTCACCTATTATCTTATATCATGCAGCAAATTTTAGGTTTTCCGGAACAGTCAAATATTTGTGTTTTTTTTTGTGTGGATTTACCCTTCTTCTTTAACACAGAGTCTTTTGTAATTACTAGCATTTTACACAACATGCGATACAGTTTCAGTATCTTCCAGGCACATTATGCAACTATCATCATCTTTTATTTTTATGAAACTTGCATCATCTTTCACTAAAGCAGTTATCTATCTAAAGGTATTCTGGTTATGTCTTCAACTTTCTGCACTCGTGCCGAGATTCTAAAGCCTCAGAAGTGTCCTTTTTTTCAATGAAATAAAACCGTAATTCTTTTAGAGATTGGTCCTTCACCTCTTGAGAGGTTTCCTTGTCGATTGTTGTCGGATTCTCACTGCCCTCTTTGGTCTTATTAAAGTAATCATTCTCAAAATTACCAGTAATATATAAAATGTGTATGTATGTATGTCCACCAGCACAGAGCACCACATGCTCAAGTATGTCTATATTAAAACTGGAGGTAGATAGGTATCCAGAATTCGCTCGATATAATTCAGTAGACCTCCTAGCAGAAACAAATTGTAACGATCATATAAATATTTTCCTTAAAGCAAAAATAAGCACATCAATTAAACAGGAGCAAATATTTATTCACCTCGAAACATCTTCCAAATTAAATTACTTTACATAAAAATTTGGGAATAGTTCATAACAAAATAACTATCAAATAAAATCATTTTTAACAAAATTTTGCTAGAAGCTATTTTATTTTTAACCGACTTTAAAAAAGAAGAAGGTTATCTATTCGTCTGAATGTTGCTTTTTTTATGTATGTAACCGCAGAAATCAGCCATTTTTGAACCGATTTTTAAATTTTTTACTTTATTTGAAAGGTAATGCTTTCAGGTTGGTCCCGTTTTAAAAACAGTTCATTATATTAAAAATTAAAGGGTGTCCCCATACAACATACATGTTTTTTACGTGTATTAAGAACCGTAAAGGGCACCATTTTAAAAAATTGCGTGTCACTACAGCTCCCAACAGCAGAAATTAATAAAAAAATAAATTACAAATTTAAAGGGTGTCCCCATAGGTGATGTAATTTGACCCATTTAAGCCTATCTTTTGAACCCTTATAGGCAAAACCTTGAAAATTTGACAGAATATCGATTAGTATGACCGTTATAATATAATGTATAAATATTCAAAATTTTAAAGGGTGCTCCATTAGTTCATTTAATTTGATGTATATGGCCATACTTTTGAACAGTTGTACACAGACCGCTGAAATTCACAAAGAACCTGTATTGCTAAGTCAGCTATAACAAAAAGTATAAAATTTGAATTTGGAAATAAATAGAATTACATTAACTATTTAATGTAATTCTATGTATGTGGCCAAACTTTTGAACTGTTATAGACAGACAGCTGAAATTTATAAGGAACCTGTATTGCAAAGTCCACTATATCAAGTATACAATTTGAATTTAGAAACTAAAGGGTGTCCCCATAAATTATGTAATTTGATCTATATGGCCCTATCTTTTGAACCGTTAAACACAAACACTTGAAAATGTAAAAATGTTGTTAACATATGTTTTTTTATATCGGCATTTTGACGACCAATGTATTGCTTTCAATTGATATGTAAAAAAAAGCGAAGAAATACGCCAAAAAGTCACCAGTTCCCAAAAATCATGCCAAATATGTTTGAAAATCGTCATGCTTGCGAGAAGTCGCCATATCTGACATCTTTAATTGGAATTCCTTAATTTTTTAGAAAACTATACACACCTACATTCAATTATACTGTAACGAGACCATTGAATATTTTAATTAAATTAATAACATGCCAAATTATAAATTCACTAAAATTGATTTTTACGAGGTACGTTGGTTTCTGTAGCCATTACGCTAAGTGATTAATTTGCCTTATCAGGAAACCTTTACCTAAATTTTAGGTATGCTAAAAATACCTTTTATTTTAAAAAGTTCCATAACAAAATGAGAATTAAGTCAAAAAAAATTAAAAACAAATTATTAAAGACTAGACAAAACAATAAGAACCAACAGTGAGCTTATATTTTCTTACTTTATTTTTAAACTGCTCCGGTTATTTCAACTCTAGTTGTAGTTGGATGCTGGGTTGTCAGATTTATTTTCACCTATTTCGCCAAAATCATTGTGAAAAATCGCCATAATCGCCAAAAGAGTTTTTTGTTAAAATTTGCCTCTAATTATACAATATTTTTTAATTTTTAATTTTAAAAAACATTTTTAACAAATCACAAAAACAAATTTAATCAAAATAGCTAAAATTCCCCAAAAATAGAAAAAAAAAATTGGCATCGAAGGGTATGTTAGGATTTATAAAAATCTCTGAAACCAATGAATTTTGTTATGAGAAGAAATTGCAACAGTTTAAAATGGAAAGATGTTCGTAAACTTTAAATAAAATTATATGTTCCAAAAGTTTCCGGTTTCTATAAGTAAAATCATATGTAAATATAAAAAACAATTTACTTTTAAAACTTCTATTTCTTTGTTTTTCGTTTTGATATTCCTTAATTCAGTTTCTAATGTTGGCCAAAAGTCAATGAAAAATCGCCAACTATTTTAAAAATCGCCAAACAGTCGCCCTGACTCCAAATCCAAAAATTTATCGCAAAATAAGATTGAGAATCGCCACGTTTGGCGAGAAATCGCCATATTTGATAACCCTGGTTGGATGAAGTAATAGAATTTTAAACAGAAACAACGAGACAATGGGTACAAAATAAAAATACATAAGAAAACATAAAAAAATGCAGTCGAGTTGCCAAAGTTTTTTTTTTTGCAGGGCACTTGCATATTTATAATAATTTATATGTTGGGTATTAACACTATCATTAATTTAAGTTAATTAATAGCTTGCTATTAACCCAAATGATAAGTTCACAAAAATTGATTATTACGAGGTAAGAATTCCCTTAATGGCAGGTTTTCTCCCCGATGGATTAAAAAACCAAAAATAATTTATTTTACAAAATTGTTTATTTAAAACTGAGATTTTAGGGCAGTGCTTGAAGCAACAAAATTTGACATTTCGTTTCCTAATTTTGTTTCAAAATAACGAGCATCAGAAAAGCTTAAGGGTTTTCTACTGAAGCAGGTTTTATTGACAAAAATGCATTAATCTTAATTTTATATCCGAATTTTTCGATTTAAAGTTTGCATGAAAAAAGAAAAGTTTTAAATAAATGCCAGTATGATGATGTATGGTAAACATAATATATGTAACAACAATAGCAAAATATGTAGCGGCAAATATTTAAATTTATTATACAACACGATACCCTTGTTTTTGCCCTTGGCATCAAGTTAAAAAACAAGCAGAACAATAACATCAACAATAACAACTAACGAAGCGACCAACAGACCAACCCGGCAGCTAACCAGCCATCCAGCCAGCCAACAACATCAATCTTTATCCGTTGTTGCGTTGCCGTTGCTGTTGCTGTTGTTTTAGCTGTTGTTCTTTCGTATTGTTAACAATTCTGTTGTTTTGTTGAAAATTGTTTTTGACCATGCAAACTTGAAAACAAAAACAACTAAATAAATTAACATGGATTTCCAACACGTGTGAGTAAGAAAAAATGTTATTGTGTATGTAAAGGGAATGAATGCATAAATTTTTATAATTTGATTCTTGTTTTTCATTGTTTTTTCTTCGTTTGGTTGCTGGATTATTTAGTTCAAACTTTTGGGCTGAGAAGGAAAACAATAATTTATATTAAAAAATTCTTTTGGGATTTTATTAAAAAGTTTGATGTTGGAAAATTTAATTTCGGTTAAAATTTTCATCAAATTTTCATCATCATGATATTATGGCGCAAGAAATCAAAATCTAAACTACAGGTTCTTTATTACTCCGAAAATTCTTCATTCACCACTAACAAAAAAATAAAATTTTGCCGCACATTTCTTATGTGTGTATGGCACAAGGAGAAATCACTTACACCAAGTTTTAAGATTTATTATTAACTAGCTGTGCCCGCCACGTTGTAGGCGTCCTGACAATATATTGTTCGATTTTGCTTTGAAAGTAATCCTCACCAAATTTTATAGTGCTTAACAAGTCATATTTAACCAGGTGACAGCACAAGTCGGAGCTAATATTAAAGATAAATTTTTTAAATTTTTTTTATATGGAGTTTGACATTAATCAGGTATATTAAGAAAGAATAAAATAAATATTACTGTCAAAATCCATATAAAAAAAATTCAAACAATTTTTTGCAGATATTTCCTCTCCCTTATGTTATGTTATGGTTTATGTATTTGCTTTATATAGAGGTACCCATCCCTGGATAAAATTATAAAATTTACATACAATGAAATTTATAATGTATGTAATACGTAAATCAGTTCGACTAATAATAATTAAAATTTTCAAAATTATAAAATTTATATAGAATTCTAAAAGTATTGCAGAGTTTTGTAAATATGTAGTATTTAAAATATCCCGCTTTGTAAAATAAAAGGTGTAAATTTTGCAATACCTTAAATCGGTAAATCGGTACTTTCACTACTTTTTCTCTATTTTCTCTTAGAAATGAGATATTTTGCGGAAAAAAGTATTCTATATTTGAATCAAGATACTAAAGTATCCCCTTACAAAATTTTATTAAAATTCATCCAGTAGTTTTTACAGACAGACCAAAATTCTAAAAATTTCTGTTTTGTATTACAACAACAAAATTATCAAAATATATTTTATTACAAAAATGGTCCTGTTACTGTTTTATTATATGTGTAGACCAGAGATCGTAGAAATATACAAGAAATTTTAATGGACACCTTGAAAACACTGTACACCTTCTATACATTGAAGACATTGCCTTTCTTTCGGCATGTACATCTGATATTAATGTGTGGCTATGACTGTACTTGTGTACATCTTGTGTATATGCTTTAGCAAGCAAACACTTGGGTGGGAGTTGCCATATTAGTGCTTTTTGTAACTTTTGAACTAGAGACATAAAAGTGATATTGGGTATTTATAATATTTTCAGTATTTGCTTTTATAGCACACACATACATTAATCTTATGAAGTTACAAAACAAATTCAATGTTATCTTCATTTTGGTTAGAAATAACCAAAAACAGCAACGCTGTTTGCTTTTACTGCGCGCACACACACTAATCTTATGAAGTTACAAAAGAAATTCAATAGTATCTTCACCACGAATGTGCATTCGAATATAAAGTTAATTCGATGCTTTTAATGCCTTCAATGTACACATATAGATATAATGCACACTCACTAATGTATTTTTTTTTCGAGGTTCATTGTGTAGCTTTGTGTGTATAGAGGATAAAATGTGTACACTAAATAAATCTCTGGTGTAGACCATCCACAATATTGTAAGTCGGTTGCAGAAATGGTAAATTCAGTACTTTTTTGTACATAAAAAAGAAAAAAAAAGTAAACATAATATAAGAAATAAATCAAAAAATTTGTTATCAAATTTATCACCGATCGCCTTTACTATTTTCTATTGTTAGCAAATACATTGGATCCGATTGAAGAACGCATTAAACGAAAAACAGTCAGAGTTTGCGATCTAGTAGTAAACCACGACCGTATACAATCTTCTGCCCTGGGTTTGATTGTGTTTTAAACTTCTCTAAATATGTCAAAAAATATTTCGATATTTCTGCTTGCACTTATAACACGAATCTGAACACTAAACCTACCAGTGCCGGTCAATTTGGCCCTTTTCAAAATTTACAGGATACGGAAGAAACGTAACAACCGATAACTTTTTCACGATTGGATTATTAGCCAAAAAAAAAAAACTACAATTGAATATTTATTTGAGTTTCTATCCAATATATGTATGTATATGTTATGTGAATACATTTTGGTGCACTTATCTTTATTCTTTGTTTAATCAACCTTTTTTCGAAATTGAGTACAAAGTCTTGTAAATATCGCGGTGCTGTGTCATCTGCAAATGTCGATGTCTGGACGTGGTTGCCACTTGGCATATTTAAAGTATACAAGAAATATAAAATGGTTTTTTTTTAATTCTGACAGCTTATATAAGTTTTTGGTCAATCCAATTAAGCCATCATGCCACCATGCCCTATCGAATGCTTGAGAAGCATCTGAAAATAATTCGCTCCTTAAGTTTTCTAAAAGTTTTATTTAGTGCTTATTATGCTACTGCTATCAATTAAACATGCCTGCTTAATATCAGATATAGAATCGATAACTTGTCCAATATAATATACAAAAATAAATTAAATTAGTAAATGTACAGCTTTTTTCAATTAGTAATATTTATTATATATTGTCAAAGGCATGCCTCATGAGCAGAAAATAACATAAATAATTTTTCTCTGGACATTATTTGTGTGGGTTAGCACTACGTATGTATGTAGTTATATTACATTGGATTTCACTGTTTTCTAATAAAATATTTTTTTTTTTTTAAATTTATTCATTGTATATTCGAGTATCGGCATATATAATTAAACTGCCAATAACTCTTCCAATCTTAAAAATCTACAAAATTATAGATTCTGTTTTGTGTTCATAAGTGACTAACAAATTTAGCGGCTATTTCTTTCTAGATGCTGACATTGTCGCAGGTATGGAAGCAAACTTCATTCCATAGCATTAATGTATAGTCTGCACTGTAAAAATGACACCATCCGTGTACAAAATGACCACATACGGTGTCGAAAGTGTATCGACTACGTATGTACTCAAATTGTACACGGACGTTGTCAATTCGACAACGAAATATTGACAACGAAGGATTGTTGAATTAACAACGAACGTGTACACTTTACACCGTATTGTTGTCAAACTGACACCATTAGCGTGTCGAATTGACACCACACTTTTGGCAAGTTAACACCCTATCGGTGTCAATATGTAAATGTTAGTTCCTTTACAAATTCATCACAATAAGAAAGATTGTAATAGAATATATAATCCAATTCGGTTAGACAGACATTAATTTCGAACTGTGAATTTATATAAACATAAAAATAATAAGCCCTTTACAATCAAAACATGTTATTACCTATCTTTTTTTCAGGCAGATATCTTCTCTGTAAACTCCCTTCGCAGACTTAATAGTGTCAGTGCTTCCTTTAAAACTTTCTCCACTCGTTTTGAGACAATCCCCATATAATACTGCTCTATATTGTTATTTCAAATAAGTAAAAGTGCTATATTCGGCCGTGCCGAATCTTCTATACCCTTCACCACGGTGATTTTATTTATACAGACATGTACAGCATTATCCATATTGTTGACTTTTTACTTAAATAAAGTCGTATGAGAAAAAATCATTATTCATGAGTTAAAGAAATAGAAGGCAAATGAAAACAAATTCCGTTTGCTACAATTGTCGCCGTGTTGTCAACTACTTAATGATATTGAAGCCGACAGCTACATCGTAAACTCTGACATTGTTGTATAAATACTTATTTTGCTTCTATAAAATTAAATAACTTTTTCAAAAAATTATTATAAATATATCCTCCAAAACTTTTTGTTTTTATATGAATTAGTAATTTACAATTTTGTGACATTTTCTTTCGTTGAATAAAATAGAAATTAGCCTAAGTTGACGACAGCCACAACGGTGGCCGTGTAGCCATGTAGCTTTGCTGACTTCAAAATAATCGTTTTATTTTTGTCAGTTTGTAGTCGGTATCCTGATGATGTCTATGTGTTTAATGCACATAAAACAGAGATATCATCCATTTTAAAACCAAACGCATTTAAAACAAGTAAAAGTGCTATATTCGGCCGTGCCGAATCTTCTATACCCTTCACCAAGGTGATTTTATTTATACAGACATGTACAGCATTATCCATATTGTTGACTCTTTACTTAAATAAATTCGTATGAGAAAAAATCATTATTCATAAGTTAACAAAGTAGAAGACAAATGAAAACAAATTCCGTTTGCTTTAATTGTCGCCGTGTTGTCAGCTACTTAAAGATATTGAAGACGACAGCTACATCGTAAACTCTGACATTGTTGTAGAAATACTTATTTTGATTTTATAAAATTAAATAACTTTTTCAAAAAACTATAAATATTTCCTCCAAAACTTTTTGTTTATACATATATAAATTTGCAATTTACAATTTTGTGACATTTTCTTTTGTTGAATAAAATACAAATTAGCCTAAGTTGACGACAGCCACAACGTTTCATTTTTGACAGTTTGTAGTCGGTATTCTGATGATGTCTATGTGTTTAATGCACCTAGGTTTTAAAACAGAGATATCATATATTAAAAAATCAAACGCATTTAAAAAAATATGTTACTCTATATACACACATACAGACATATGTATATTCTTAATATTAAATATATGTTATGTTACAGTCATGATTTTCATTTTCATTTTCAAAGAAATATTGAAATTTTTGTTTTAATTTTTCGAAAATTGTGTGTAAAATTTTTTTGTAAAAATATTTTTTTAAAAATTTTTTGTAAAATTTTATTCGAAAATTTTTTGGAAAATTTTTTAAAAAATTTTTTTTTTCGAATATTTTTCTGTAAAATATCTTTTTGAAAATGCTTTGTAAATTTTTTTGTAAATATTTGTAAATATTAAAAATTTTTTTTTTTAAAAATTCGATTGAAATTTTTTTGTTAAATTTTGGACCTTTCTCCAATCTATATTGAGTTAGAATGGTCAGACTAAAGCAAAAAAAAAATCCTTAAAAAAAAAATTTCCTCATATTGACACATGGGGATCCTTTTAACTGCTCCTATTTATCAGTGGGTACCCTGTGGGTCCATTGGCTACCTCTATGTGTATTGCTTTCTATTAAGGTCACTAATACAAATCAAAGCAGAAAAACCCTACCAATCTAAAAACAAACAAAAATCGCCCCTCGCAGGGGGTTATTGATCCCCCGAGATCTGTATGCACTCCTTGCGATCTACTTGTCGCAGTCTAATATTTATTTGAGAAAAAAAGGCAAAACAGAAACATTAAAGCTGAAAAAAATTAAAAAAAAACCTGAAAAAACGTGAAAAAAATATAGGTGGGCGTGGTTTTTGGCCCGCAGCCTCCAAAGGAATGATCCGATGTTGCTGAATTGCAATACCAAAATTTTCGAAACTATGCCTGACAGATTGGTGTGCTTAAATTTTTTGTATCTCTTCTGGTGCCTTGGTAAATGACATTACCACACTAACACGGACAGACGGACAGACGGATAGACGGACAGACGGACATCGCTTAATCAACTTCTCTATGTATAAGGATCCAGAATATATATACTTTATGGGGTCGGAAATGAATATTGTAGAAATTACACACGGAATGACAAACTTATATATACCCTTTCCACCTGTGGTGAAGGGTATAAAAATATATTACTCTATATACACACATACATACATATGTATATACTTAATATTAAATATATGTTATGTTACAGTCATGATTTTCATTTTCAAAGAAATATCGAAATTTTTGTTTTAATTTTTCGAAAATTGTGTGTAAAAATTTTTTGTAAAAATAGTTTTTTTAATAATTTTTTGTAAAATTTTATTCGAAAATTTTTTGGAAAATTTAAAAAAAAATTCTTTTCGAATATTTTTCTGTAAAATACCTTTTTGAAAATGCTATGTAAATTTTTTTGAAAAAAAATTTTAAAATTTTTTTTTTAATTTTATTGAAATTTTTTTGTTAAATTTAGGACCTTTCTGCAATCTATATTGAGTTAGATAGATCAGACTAAAGCAAAAAGAAATCCTTACAAAAAAAAATTTCCTCATATTGACACATGGGGGGTCCTTTTAACTGCTCCTATTTATCAGTGGGTACCCTGTGGGTCCATTGGCTACCTCTATGTGTATTGCTTTCTATTAAGGTCACTAATACAAATCAAAGCAGAAAAACCCTACCAATCTAAAAACAAACAAAACGCGCCCCTCGCAGGGGGTTATTCATCCCCCGAGATCTGTATGCACTCCTTGCGATCTACCTGTCGCAGTCTAATAGTTATTTGACAAAAAAAGGCAAAAGGGAATCATTAAAGCGGAAATAATTAAAAAAAAACGTGAAAAAATATAGGTGGGCGTGGTTTTTGGCCCGCAGCCTCCAAAGGAATGATCCGATGTTGGTGAATTGCAATACCGTAATTTTCGAAACTATGCCTGACAGATTGGTGTGCTTAAATTTTTTGTATCTCTTCTGGTGCCTTGGCAAATGACTTTACAACACTAACACGGACAGACGGACAGACGGACATCGCTTAATCAACTTCTCTATGTATAAGGATCCAGAATATATATACTTTATGGGGTCGTAAGTGAATATTGTAGAAATTACACACGGAATGACAAACTTATATATACCCTTTCCACTTGTGGTGAAGGCTATAAAAATGCGTTTGTATAAATTGAAGGAAACTAACACAATGAAAAACATTTATTAGAACCACGGTTGGCAGATTAGGAGATTTTCCCCTAGATTTAAGGGATTTTTTCATTTAGGGAAAACTAGGGTTTAACATTTGTTAGGGGAAAAAATTGGGGGTTAAAAAAATATTTAGGGTGTTTTTTAGAGGATTTTTATGTTTTACCAGATGCTTAATTGATCTATTCCTATTTTTTTGAAACCAATAAATTAAAAATATGTAACAATTGGCTTTCTAATAGGTTCATCTAAACTATTTAAACAACGTATTAGAAAACTATTTTTTTTTTTGTTATGCTACACGCATGAAAAAACAACAAAATTCGTACATAAGTAACGAACTCTAGTTTTAAGAATACTCGTACAACAACAACACAAGAAACATCCCAGTGGTAAAATTAAAGAGACCTTCTCACTTCAGGCCTTCTATAAGGCATGCTTACCCTTCTCTCGGATACGATCCTCATTTTTGTGTGCCTTCCAAAGAAGGCATTGACTCTTTCTTCTAAAATATCCAGTACACATTCCTACTTCGCTTCTCTTAGTTAGGGAAGTTGGAATGTGTACTCATTTTGTATGACAATTTTCTATTTTTAGATTTATTTATAAAACACAAAAGTTCATTGAATTGCCTTTATCTACTTCATTGCTGCTGGAGATTGAGATGCTTCGATAGACTGATTGGCAGTGCGAAGGTCTATCAGCCTGAACCATCAACCTCGATGGTTCGAATCCCAAAAAATTTTAATATTTCAATTAAAAATAAAAATAAATTAAAAGTGCTTAAATTTAGAAAAAAAAAATAGAAGGCCTTGTGCCTCCAAAAGAAGAAGTAGAGAGGCCTTCTAGAAGGCGCTCATACTCCTTTTTTTACCACTTGGTATATTTATATACACATACATATGAATATCTATATTACATAGAATAATGGAATGAAAACTTAAACACCTAAAATTTTTGTTTTGGGGGATTTTTATTAAAAATTATTTATGTAATCAAGAAAAAATATTTTGGGAGATTTTTTTAAAATAAAGCTCGATTTTAGGGGTTTTTTATATGCTTTCAGGGGAGAGAAAAAAAAATCTGGCAACCGTGATTAGAACCCGTGGAAGTTTACAACATTGCCCTGTCAAATTGAGCACGTTCGTTGAGAACTTGACAACACTTGTTGCCAATTCGACCACGTTCGTTTACAAGTTGGCAACGTGTGTTGTAATTAAAGCCCGCTCGTTATTGAAAGCACTCGTTGTCAATTAGACCACGTTCGTTTACAAGTTGACAACACTCGTTGTCAAACAAAAGCGACAACGAAAAGGTATCAAAGCGACCACATTCATTGTCGATTTTGCAACGCCGTTTTTCCCTCAGTGTAACTTTTAACAAAACGACAATCGCTATATTAGTCAACAGCTTTTGTTGTTTGCAGTAACAACTGCAGGATTTACTGACTACTTTTTAACGATAGTAGACTAGATTATTTTTCGACCTACATAAATAGTAAAAAAAAGCGAAAAGCACAAAGAGGAATAGAAAAGAAATCAAATTATTATAATTAGATTGTAGTACTAAAGTCTGTATAAAGTTATTATGTAGACTTTTATATATTTAAAATAAATAAATAAAAAAATAAAACAACTATAGAAAGAATTTATTTAAGTTGACAAGAATTTCAATAAAATAAAATGTGAATTTATTTTGTATTAATTTACATGTTTATCTTATTTTAGTATTTTAACTATTAGATTATGAAAACCAGACTCATTTTTCAAAAATTTTTTTTCCAAAATAAACAACTCAAAAATGATTGGCGTTTATTTAACTACAATAGACTTGTCAACAATATCAGCTGACTTCAAACAATAACGTGTATTAATTGTTTGTTTTTTGGCCAGTTTGAATTTGTTAATTTGTTGTCAATTTCTATAAGCTAATTAGTATTGTTGAAAAGTGTTGCTGCGTTGCAAAGTCGATAATTTTGTTGTTTAATATTTAACTAAATGATATTCGTTAAAACTGGTTAGTGAATTGCACATCCGGACACAAATTGTAAGTATGTCATTGTTTTAAATTCATCATAAGGAATAAGGCTGTTATTGCTTAAGTTTCTTCTAGGAAAAAGTGTTCACATTTTAAATCTACAAAATTATAATTTTGGTGATATGATTCATGAGCAACAAAAAGATTAGCAGCTTACCGTACGTTGTCCTGCTGGAAGACCAAATATGTGATATTGTCGCAGATATGGCAGAAAACTTTTAATAACATTCTAGAACATCGATGTAGTTTGTACAGCTCATTTTTTTTTGAGCACAAATTTGAAATCCAGCACGCCATCTGTATCAATTTCGTACTAAAGGTACCCATACAATTGCAATGTTATTGTGCAATAACTGATATTGTACAATAAAATTGCCTATGTGGATATTATATTAGTAGGTGCCACAATATATTGAACGAAATCAAAATTATTTTGATTTATATTGCGCAAAAAGGAATATTTTGTAATGTGTTGACAACATTGTACATTGATGATTTCTCACCATTGCATTATTTAAGTTATTTAATGCCAAAATTGTTTAATTTTTATTCATTAATCAAAAATAATTTTACAATTGGATTAAATATAACTATGTGTGTATGTATGTAGGTTTTATTTACAAACATACATACATACATGCATATAAATGCCAAGAAAAATTGCGCCCTTTTTGCTTAAAAATATTGATTCACTGATTTAGTAGTGTGGAGCATTTAGCAGAATTAAAGCAATAAAATACTCAATATCATTGTGTAGTTTATGGATACCTTAAGTAATAAGGCCGTCAAGGCCAAAGTTTCCTCTAGGGACAGTTAGTTTGTGCAAATCCATCTATTATCCATTACAACACATTAAATAGCCTCCAGTGTATATATGTATACTCTTACCACTGAAATTATTTGTGTCTTGTAAATTTTACATGTGCGTCGAATTCGAATATTTATTGAGTTCGTTATTACAGGACCAAATGTTACTAAAATATTCTCTAATATATTTTGATGTAGTATTCCAGCTTTCATATGTCTAAAAGAAAATAAAAATAAGAGCTAATTATTTTAAATTAAACAAATGGAATAGATCATAATTTAAACAAATTTGCTGGATGAAAGAACAATTCGTACTAATCATACTTGCCTTTTTACCCTAGAGCATTTGCTCAAAATCATTTTATCAAAAAGCTCACAATCATATTTTAAAAACTTTACTTACTGCCACACAAAGAAGTGACAAATGTCATGACAAAATAAGTTTTAATTAAATTTTGCTTTTAATAAAATTAAGGCAAACAAAATATATATGTATACATAAGTGCTTGGTAATTATTCTTTATTCAAACAACTACAATGTAGAACGAAAATAAATGTCAAGTAATAAAAGCATACCAGTGTGTGCAACCCGACAGGACTTAAGCAAAAAGTACTCGTAAAATATAAAAACCAAAATAAATAAAAAAAAAAAAAATAATTACGAGTACATCATCAAAATAACAAATAACCACAATTAAGTTTTTTATGTATAAATTTGTTTCGTATTCAGAAAAGAAAGACTGGTTTTATTACTACCAGACGTCACAAGACAATGCCTTTGTACCATCATTTAATGTTTATGTGAGATTGTTCCAGCCATGTGCCCCTTTAAAACATAAAAATATTTAAGTCCAAATGTTCATATTCGTACCAGTGAATCAAATGAATTTAATGCCTAAACAAGCTGGAAAAGCCATTTACACGTAACGTATGACATTTGCTTCTTACGTTCTGCTATGCATGAAATGTACGAAATAAAGAATTATTCGAGTTTATTACTGAAACGGCAGAAAATCAGCGAAAGTTATTTTATTATTTATTTGTTTTATCTTTATCTATTAATTTTCATTGCATAGAAATATCTTTGCGTAATAGAAATAACAAAATAATATAGAATAAAACCTGAAGGAATGACGATATTTGTGCATGAATATTTATTGAAAATAATATCCCAGCAAAATTAAATCGGTTTTTGGAAGCAGTAAAATCTTTTCCTGTCATACAAAATTTCGTAATAGGAAGCACATATATTTTGCCTGAATAAATGCAATTTTGTATGACATAAAATGTTGTTTTCAAAAACCGACGAATTTTTAAAATTTCACCTTACAGTAGTTCATACTAAAAAGCACAACTGTAAGGCAGAGATAAACAAATTTCTAATTTATGAGGAGTTACGACGAGTTACGAATTTAGTACCGTATGATTATGGAACATCTAAACTGCGCTGCATTGAGCGCTTAAAATGAAGTGCTACTAAGTGGGACATCGCGAACAAATATCATGTCATACGTAAGCAGGTTTGTAAGCAATAACAACTCGTCATTCCCATACAAAGCAGCAATATTAAAACGAGAGCGACAACATTTTTGATGGAATTTAATTTCAAAGGAATAGCCAGAAGCAATTTTTTCTGGTTTATTGAAAGATTTTATTAAATAACGTCATGTCCTATTACGGCAAACTCGCGCATAATATTAATGTAAATTAAACCACATCATTAAGTTAGAAATACCTACAATCCAGATAAATAAATCAGTCAAGGCAATAGATATTTACGTTTAAAATATTAAAGTAATTTTCGTCTAGATGTTTTAGTATTGGTTGTTATAGCACTATAGTAATACACCTTCTGTGAAAATTTCAAGAGTCTACCTTTTGCAGTTCCAGAGATAGAAGCCGCTGACCATAAATTGTGTTAATTGTAGCCAAATCTTTCATAATATTCATCTCAGGCAGTCAGGCAAACTTTTCGGTTATAAGATCACATCTTTTAAAATTCTTAGTCTAAAGATCGACTATTTTTTAAAATCACAAATCAACTTATTCCTATGGTGAAAAGCAATACAAATTTAAATATTCATTTATTCATTGCAACAAATGTCAATAAAGGCTTTAAACTGTTCCATTGTATCATCCCAGCACAAAATACTGCTTCGCCGTATGCAGCTTTTAATGGGAATGACGAGTTGTTATTGCTTACAAACCTGCTTACTTACGTATGACATAATATGTATTTGTTCGCGATGTCCCACTTAATAGCAATCATACGGTATTAACTTCGTAACTACCCTACGAGTAACAGTTCTAGCTGATAATGGCATGGAATTAATTATTGAAATTGTTTAAAAATCGGAAAATAGCCTCTTTTATATATTCACCATCTTCAAATGGTTTTTTCTTCACGGACAACATTTTAAAAACACGAAATGATCCAACAGTAATTGTTTTCTTTTTATATAGCAGTCTTTAAAGTATTGTTTGCTGGTCTTTTAAACCATTTTTAGTTTAGTTAATTGATTTTTGCAAATGTTTTGTATTTTCAATAAAAAAAACAAAGTTCCAATTTTAGTTAAATTTTTCCATCGACCAAGAAAAGCTTGAAGATCGACCACTCGATTGCGTACGACGGTTTGCCGACCAGTGATCTAAGGGAGTGTTAATTTGAATATCCCTTATCTTATCTTCTATGCCAGCTAAACTAAAAAATTAATCGTCGGATTAATGAGCCCATATCATTACAATTATAACATCAGTGTTATGACTAATGTCATCAATTAAAAACTGGCACCAATGTTATGAGAAATAGAATTGTTTTATATTTAAGGTGTCATTAATGTTATGACTGCAATGTCCAATACTCGACATATAACTTTCGTTTTAAAAATCATTTTTATAAAGTATAAAAATTTAAATCGTATTGATGTACATTTATCATCACTATTACACATAGTACCGAAATGCTCACTCACTTCTCACCGATGTCTGAGTATGTACATTTTAGTTTTGTTCTGCTTCTTTTCATTCATGTGTGAAAGCAGGAAAATTTTGTTTTTCACGCAAGTGTTCATACATATATGAGAATTTACAATCTTGTTAATTTCCCACAAGTGAGAAGATCGTGAAAAAATGTTCGCATTAAGCATTCGCATAATTGTTTTGATGTGTGTGTATGCTTGTACATGCACACATTTTGTAATGCCCAACTGCCGGCCAACTTCAGTAACAAAGTGTGAGAAGTGAGAAATTTCATACATGAACACTCACAAATGAAAAATTCTCATAAAAATATATAATATATACATGCAAACATTTACGTATGTATGTAAAACAGCATTAATGAGAAGTAGCTAATTTATGCAACGCAGTTCTAAAATTAAACAGATGTTATAAAAAGTATACATAGTTGACTTATCCTTATCAATACCTCTTAGTTTTCTTAAAAAATAAACCACATTTTTTTAAATTAAAATATTTATTTCATTGATGAAAACTTATCATTAAATTGATCTCCATTTGTCATTTATTTGATATTTATATGTATGTGTGTATGCCGTGGATGATAATATGACCAACTGAGATAAAGGTTAACATCACAATGACGTCAGTGTCCTGAGATCAAAAAGGAAGACACTTGCCGTACTAATTACATCAGAGTTATGATGGTTTTTCTATCTATCGAATCTTATATACCCTTCACCATAGTAATCTTAGATGTTGCCTTACTCTGTTATGTTTTCTAATTTCACAAAAATTTATCTAAAGTTTTACTCTTAGGGTTTTCAAATTCATTAGTACAATTACAGTATAAAGATTAATAAACTATAATAAATTAATTTAATCAGTTAAGAACGAGTCAGACTCACTCAATTAGGGTTCCGTACTACTTTCAATATATAAATTTAAAAGTTGGGTGTGGTTTCAATTCCCACCAGAGTCTGGGTGTTTCACTACAACGAGTAAAGCTTCGTTACTATGCCCGGTAAATTAATTACAAAATAATTTGTAATTTTATTGTAACATTTAATAAAAAATAAAAAAAAAATAATAGTACAAATTTTATTTTTTTACTTCGTATTAATTATTTTTTATACTGTCTACTGCTGTCCTGTGCAAATATTGTGTCTAGTCAACGTTTAGAAGATAGGGCACACCCTATCATTTTCATTAATTTAATTTCGTTTCCTGTTGTTGCAGTAGATAATGCATTACATACTGCTACTGTCTAATTTCTCTTTATAATAAAGAACTTAAGCCTAAATAATTATAAATTCATTCAAAAAATAGTTCAATTAAAATTAAATTTATATAAAATATAATCTACGTAAATTTTAAGTGTCAGCCTATTGCTATTTACATATAAGATCTGGTGCTATATTCTTTAATTATCATAGCTAAATCTATCGCTAAAATTCTAAAAATGCACCAACAAATTACGAGTATTCTTACAACAGCACTCATAATTTGTATTTGCATTTTTAGAATTTTAGCGGTATATTACTTAACAGCTAAAATTAGGATTTTGTTGGAGCGATAAATAGTTTTTATTTTTTGTATTAAAAGTAAGCTAAAAACAACCTTTAACTATCACGAACTTTAAGGACAAGTTATAGCAATGAGCATTATCCTCGTTAGTATAAAGAAAAACTACCTATCGCTCGATCAAAATCCTAACTTTAGCTATTTGCAAGTTATATCCCGCTTGAAAAACAAGGCTACATATTACGTAAATTTGTAACACTTTCGCAAATAGCGGACATAATTTTACACTCTGTATAAATTTACCTGGCAACGCATATGTAAAAATTTCAAGAGGGTACTTATTACGGTTCAAAAAATAAGGCAATATACATGCCAATCACTTTACTGTCGGACCACCCTTTAATTTTTATATTTATTTTTATACTTGTTTATATATAATTACTGTGTGTTAATTTCAAGTGTCTGCCTCTTACGGTTAAACAAATAAAAACTTACACATGAATAACACGTCACTTTTGGATCACTCTAAAATTTTTAGTATTTGTTGTTATAGTAATAGAACTTGTGTGAGGATTTCAAGACTCTACCTTTTAAACTTTAAAAAATTTTAACTTAAAATTTGTCAAATTCAAATTGACAGACAGATTCTGGCAACGACGAGTAAGTAAATCGGCAAATACTAAGATTTGGAGGTTCGGTTGGAAACACAGCCGCGGTAACTTAAAGGAAATTGAGGCGCTCGACTATTTTGAACCACCAATTTTCGAATAATATGCCTGACAGATTAGTGGGCTTAAATTTTGTATACCTCTTCTTGTGCCGTGGCAAAATGATTTCAACCTAAACGCGGATAGATGGACCAACGGACAGGATCTAGAATATATACTCATATATGTACCTTAAGAGGTAGGAAATTACTTTTGTAGCAATTACAAATGGAATTAAAAGGTTATATTAACCCTTTCCACCTATGGCGAAGATTATAAAAAAGTGATATAATTACCAAGTTGACACAATAATCAAGAAAAACATAAAAATACCATATGATTTTTTTATTAGTAAAATATTATTTTTGAGCTTTTCAAATGTTTTCCATTAGTTTTTTCGTCATCAATGACAACTTGACATTAGTCTACCAATCCCTACAAAGCAATCTTAATCATCAAATAAAATTAAATTAAAATTTGTTTTTACATTCTGTATGAAAGTAATTTACAAACACCAAACCTAGGCACTTAAAGACATTACAATGTTTTTTTTTACAAGAAATACCTTTAAAGCTTTGAAACGCAGTTCATTGATATGAACCAAAAGCAAAAATCTGACATTGTTAAAGTAAAAAGGTAAGCTGTTTAGCTAACATCTAATAGGGTGACACATCCTCCATGTGATCTAGAAGCTTCGACGAGAGAAATAATTTTCGGCGTGTACACAAATAAGTAAATTGTAAAGTGTAGTATGTCTATATGTATATGAAGCAGACCAATAACTTGATGGAGCCCTTCGTTCGATTGGTAAATTACTACTCGCCTTTACTCTGGACTATAGTGAATTTAGACTGTCAACTAGTAACAGTTGACCTACTATTTCATCACAGTCTCTCGAAATAGCTTACATTTTGTTAAGGGCTATGATCTCCCATACCATCCATAATTAACCATTCCCGTGGAACTAAGCCTTACCGTAGCCAGTGATGGAAATTGGAAATAAATATTAGAGTTTCTGAGACCAGTTACCAACGCAGTTATCTTATTTAAGGTACCTCGCATATGCCAACGCATAAATGAACTCAAGTACATCCTTATGGATCAGCATTTGTTGATCCCAGAGATACTTTTTTATCCATGACATGTGATGGCCATATGATGGTCCATAGGTAGCAAACCGTTCAAAATTCAAGGAAACAATCAATTTAAATTCGGAATTTAAATTCATTTCTGCTACCTAAGCGCTACCTACACGGTGTTAAGAATCATTCCCAGGAAGTTCACATGTTCTATTGTTTAATGAGATCTTAGGTTCATTTTTGTAGTTGATTGTTTCCTTGAATTTTGAACGGTTTGCTACCTATGGACCTGAACAGGGGAAAAAAGGTAAAAAAAATTTAATTTTTTAAAGTTTTTTGCGATTTTGACCTTGAAGATGGAGTTTTTTTGATTTTATATGTTAACAATTTTTGTTCTTTATGACAGGAGCTACAACTTTGCTTCAGAGGGTATATCAAAATTTCAAACGGTTTGCAAAATATGAGCTTGAGTAAATGATGATTTTTTGCAAAAATGACACCTATGAGGGCCCATAAAAAAAACCTGGAGGACTTTGGGCAAAAATGGGAGACAGGGGTCTTTTTTTTTTGGTCTTTTATCACGTAGTGGCGTCCGTATATGGTTATTTTTTTCCGTGTTGCACTGTGATATTTAATTGCAATATTGAGGTTTCTAATAATTACTGGGACCCCCTACTCTAGCAGCTAACAACTACATCGTTAAGCACACATTCTGGAGATCACGAATAATTACTCCGAAAGTTTGTTTTTGGGTCGGACTGAATGTGAGCAGAATATTGATGTAATTGATTTTGACAGTGCAAAAATTCCCAAGAGAAATTATTGCAATTGAAGCATCATTAGATTTATCATCAGATCAATCTATATGAAACACCCAAGAAAGTTTATCACCAACTGGGTAAGAATGGAAATTCTTTTCATTGTTAGGATAAGGACTAGCATTTAAAGCAATACAATTTATCTGAGTGGCAAGTCTACAATCAGATTAGTCATTATGACTTTTAAATAATACCCCAAACAGACCTCCAATACGCAATCCTCCTTCTCCCATACTATGAGGAGGTTAAAAAAAAGTGATACTGCAAAAGTATACCTATTTGATATCCTCTTAAAAAACATTAAATTTATGGAAAGGTAAGACAAAGCACAGAGTATTTCTCTAGAAAAGGCTGCGCTTTTTATTGATATTTGTTATGGCATTAAGGACTTTTATGCCATTATATGGAATTTTGTTAAGGGGCAATAACGCTGCTTAAAAATAGGAAGAAAAAATATAATGGAACTAAAAAGAGGTATGCCTCTTCCTGGTATATTAGTATATTAAAAATTCATTACGTAAATTCATGGATTCTACTGCTCATTCATGATTCATGAGGTAAATTCATGAGTTCTACTGCTATTATACTGGTTCCAATTTAGGTGAAAAACGCATGATTTTAACATAAGCGTGTCATTGGAGGTCATGTGTTCATATTTTAATAAACTGACTGTCATTTAAACTGTCATCGAATGCGTTTTTAATTTATATACATATGCTTATATATACTAGAAAAATTGAACGTATTTTCAAGTCCTCCAAAACATATCAATTTATTAAAGTTAGGGATGATAGTAAAAATGCATTCGAGCAATAACTGCTAAGGAAGTCATGAAATCACAATTTCTTTTTGAACACACATTCATTATTTTTTTCTGGGTAATTGGTATTAATGTAGGGGGAATATCGGAGCAGACCACAGGGGGTATTTTTCGACCCACTTCCGTCCTCTATGATTACAGGCAATCTACTTACATTGAATCACGTGCTACAACCAGCCTACAACTTGACTTTAGTGATTTCAGACTGTCGGCCTTCTTTCTCATCACGTAGTCTCTAGGAATTTGCTAGAATTTGTTCAAGGCCCAGGTCCCCCATGGCATCCATATTTAACAGGCTTTTACCAGTGGTCCAAAGTCTTATGCTAGACATTCTCACATAATGTGCGCTACCGTCTCTGCCTCTTTCCTTTCCCCGTCTCTTCTGCCTCTGCCTCTCATTTTTAGGCATTCCGACTCGACGTTGAAGCAAAGTTTTAAGGTTCCTGCTTCCGAAAAGGATTTACCTAAGCCCACAGGGCCAGGTTCGTCCAATTCATCCACATTTACCTCCATAGCCGCAGGAGTATGTTTTTGAACTGATCAGTCCACCCCTTGTAAGGTTTCTTTGTCATTCTCTTTCGATATCCTCCAGTGGCAATCGGAGTTCCTAAAGGGATTAATCTCTCCACCTCTAACGAGGCTCCTTGTCCATCTCTATCGAGTACCAAGCATCCTACTAAGGGCCAAGCACCCTCTTGACCACGCATCCCTGGTGTATGCTGTTCCACCGTGGATTAGGGGAGCTGCTAACGACTAGTCCTCTTGAAACACTAACTAGCCATTCAGGTTCTCGGCACAGCTACCAACCACCTTAACCTTACAAGTGGGTCCAGCCAGTGCTAGACAAAAATAATGTATGTTGTACTGCGTTTAATTTCATTTGTGTTAACTTGAAATATGTGTGGCTTTTCCAAGTTAGGTGCCGATCAAGACCCAGGCATTTAACGTCTGAAAGCTGCGGTATCATTTCGTTAGTTTTCTTCATTCACCTTTATGCTCCATGTCTTCAACCATTTTTCCAAATTGAGTTTGTGGTCTTGTAAATGTTTTGGTGCTACTTGGGTGCTTTTATGAATGCTTAAAAAAAGCTGTGTCATCAGCAAATGATCATGTGTAGTCTCAGGCGTATCTGATGTATACAGTAAATACAAAATGGGTCCCAAAATACTACCTTGGGCAATGAGCTGAGGCGAGCTTAAAAAATCTCGTTATTTTTGTAAACAGTTGCGATCCGTTAAATAATTTTGAGTTTATAGAAGTTTTCGGGCAAGTTCAGCTTGAACTTATATAATAGGCCTTCGTGCGAAACTTTATCGAAGGGTAGAGAAACGTCGATAAAAAGCGCAGAGCAGAAAGATCTCATTAATTACATTTACTAATCTGTATATTTTTTGGGTCGTATTATGTTGTTTTCAAAAGCCAAATTGATGGTTCGCGCTAAGAATTGGATTCAGCTTATTTATTAATATTCTCTTGAACAACGTTGTTCAAAATTGAAAACTTATAAAAAAAATTGTAAATCTCAAAGCCCCTCAAAATTACATGAATAATAACATCATCATAGCCTCCTGAGCATCTTAATAAGCCTGAAATCAAGCTTAACATTTACACATGGCAATTTTCTCAATATCTACTTTTTCAAATTTCCCCATTAATAGTTTAGTAGTGATTGTTGGCACAGGTCTGCAGGGTGTTATTAGTGCATTTCAGTTTATTTCACTTGTAGTTTTGACATTTTTGTATTTGACAAGTGATTGAGGTTGACGTAACATGTCTTTCAAAACAAAAATATTTTTGTTTGCTGTTAATAGCATTACGTGTGCTGTGGTGGAAATTTACTTCGTTATTTGTATTTTTATTTTTATTTTTAGGTTTAAGTTTATTCTTATACACACACATATTTTAGGCCTATTTAGAAAAGGTTAATCTGACAACTCGTTCTCAAACGTAGCAAACACTAAATATAAAAAAAGAAAAATAAATAAAAAGAAAATAAAAATCTTTTACATTCTCTGTGCACTACATAATACATCATTGTTGTTGACGTTGTTTAAAAATGTATGAATTTCGGAAAAAGGGAGTAGTGGGAGGAGGACCAAAGCGTTTTTGTTTTTAATAGGTTTTTGTGGTTAATTGCTTTACATGTTATATTCATGTTTGTGTGTGTGTGTGTGAGTTTGTGAATATTTGCCGAATACTGCGTACTTTGTTGCTTAATTATGTGTCACATTAATAGCTTCTGTTGCGAACGGATATTAAAACTTACACACCATTAAATTCTATTTCATTTTTCCTCAACATTAGTTTCAGGTGGTAATTTTTTCCGATTATGTTTTGTTCGATATTTTGTTCGATTTTTTCGTATTTACTTTATATAAAGGTACCCATCTCTGGATAAAATTCTAAAATTTATATAAGATTCTAAAATTAAAAGGTGTTTAAAATATTTTAATAACAATGTAATTCCACAAAGTAAAAATACAATTTTAATTCAATTTGCTATTTGGCAGTAAGTAATTCATATTTTGTCATTATTTTAAAGCAGCGTCATTTAAGCCGCAATCGTTTTTAAAATATTCCGCTTTTAATTCATATTTTGTCATTATTTTAAAACAGCGCTTAAAAACAGCGTTTAAAACATCCCACTTTCAAAAATAAAAAATGCCTTAAAGTGTGCCGTACCTTTAAATCGGTTAAAAAATCGGCATACTTTCACTGCTTTTTCTCCACTATCTCTTGGAGATAAGATATTTGTTTGTGGGAAAAAAGTATCCTATATTGGAATCAGGATACTGAGGTACCTCCTACCAAAATTTTGTTAAAATCCATTAGCTTTTACGTGATGCGAACGTAGACACAACAGACAGGAAATGAGTTACTGTTTTATTATACATATGTATGTATAGATAAATCAGTTAAGTTCTTTTTGGGTTTAACCACAGGTGTGAAAAAATACGTTATCATAAAAATATTTGTCACAAATTGTTTTGTAAGCCAAATTCACATAAGCAATTTTAAGTAACAAATTTTCAGCATTTTTGAAACAATAAATAGTGTTCGTAATTGGTACAGTGGACTCCAAAATTATGCAACAAAGTTTTTATTTCATTTTTAAAATACAGACATTGTTGTATACATGCTAAACCTCGGATGACGTTTTCCAGGTCAAAAAAAAAAAAAAAAAAATTTGCTTCATTGCTCATTTTCTTTCTTTCTTATTACGTGAAATATGTAATGAGATTGTGAAGTAGGATCGAAATCATAGAATATTTTGGGGTTACAATTATCCATAATTCTGGTATATTTGTAAGCTGTTCCAATCATTCTTTAAATCTGCTTTTAAGTTATGGAGATGTAAATATCATTCTTTTCCTCGACCTCGAGCTATTTTTAAAGATACATGTATTTTTCCAGCAGTGAGTGCTGAGATATTTTATGTTAATCAATTGATTTGTGCAAAAGTCTTTCATAAAATTGTTTGGTTACTATGTATATTGTCTGAATTTAATTCCGAAGTCAACGTGTTTAGCCTTGAGTCGACCACTGTCATTGGAGGCATCTCCGATATTTTTTAAAGATAATCATTATCCAATCTTCATAAAAAACACTCAGTAAATAGTGTTATACTCGTATGTAAATAAACACATATTTTGGTTAAGCTTTTAGTCCCTAAGCGAATCTCAAAATTCAGCATTACATCAATTGGTTGATCAATAAGAAAGTATCCGAGTTTATGAGTTATAATAAGCTATACGTTTGAGAGGCCGTGCTATTGTAAACTCTTACGGTCTCAAACATTCAAATATGTATGTATACTTTTCGTGAAAACAATTTATATGTTTGCCTGAGTTTATTTTGGATTATTTAACACTAATCCACATTTAACATCTATCAGCAATTTGAGAAGACGTTGACATATTTCCAAAGGGCTAAAAATCAATAGTTTGTTCTACTTTAAATCTTTCGATTATTTTAGTGTCATCCCTAATAAAATGATATTCATAATGAAAAAACTATATAAACAAATACTTGTATAACAATGAGCGGCACACGTATAAATGTCCAGTAAAAACTCTTTTAAGCGTCTATTAGACGTACAATCGCGGCCTGTGAGCACGGGCTGATGGCATGCCATCAAACTCGTGCAATAGGGTAAAATTCGTGTTTGACAGTCGCGCTGGATGGATTTAAAATCTTTTTGAGATTTTCCGTTTGTCATCCAACTAGTCAAGTCTGTCAAACACATTGTAAATTTCATTTATATTTTTTATTTAATTAGCGAAGAGTAAAGATGGTTTTGCATGTAAAGGGTTTATATTGATGGTATTAAATGTAAAAGGTTTTTATTTGAGTTTATTTATGAAATATTTTATTTACACACATACATATATAGAAAATATGGTTGTCAAAATTCAAGTCAAAAACCGCCAGGTGGTCGAGCTATCAGAAATATTATTTATTTGGTGTTTTTCAATTATTATATAGGAAAATCCCATAATGAAATATTATCCTTAATCTCAGGACAGTTTCTATCCTGTTTTAAAAACTAAGATAGACGAGCTAAAAATTTGACCAGGCATATCCAAAAAATGATTCAGGGTGCATTGAAAGTAAAATACTGAAAGCTATTAAAGATATAGGAGATATGACTGCAGACTAAGTGTATTACATGGAACTGTTACTTTGAATTTCGGCTGTATAAATAAAAAATTACATACATTAATGCATTATTGTACAACTTTTATTATAACTATATATGTTTTTATTACAATGTGAGTTAAAGAGATTTTAATGGGGCATAATTCTAACCAGATACTAAAACATTCAATGTTTCGGAAAGGCCTTCATTAAACGGATTAATTTTTTTAATAATTCATTGTAAACTGCAGAATCCAATTTCATAGTCGCCAGGGCCGTTGTTTCAAATTCTCACCATAATTCTTTTGTCCAAATTCGTCATTATAAATAAGAACTTCACTATTCAGTATTTTCTGGGCCTGATAGTGTAATAGCAAAACTCTCTCTCTCATCAGGCCGTCCTTACAGGCCGCGTTTGATCGTCTAATAGCCACTTTATATCTTCTGCCTCCAAAATGCTTTCTATAACCTAAATACTTTACATATTCCTTGGGTTTATTCTAGCAAAGCAACCATTAGTCTTACTTATTTTTATCTAACTGTGCCCGCCATTTCGTCAGCTCTTTAAAATAGTTTGTTCGATTATGGATTAAAAGTAATACACACTAAATTTTAAGACTCTTATTTTTATGGTACTTCAAATATAGTTTTTTATTTACTTTGCATAAACTTACTTTGCGTTTACTTCACATCGTGGTGTAATTACTCAGGAACATGGGCTTCATATAAAATTCTAAAATTTATATAAAACACTATAATTATTGTAGAGTCCTGTAAATAGTGTTAAACATTTCCCGCTGACTAAAATAAAAGTGCTGCTAAGTTTGCAGTACCAACGCTGTTAAAATTAAGTACTTTCACTACTTTTTCTCTTGGAAATAAGTTATTTTTTTATATTCGATTACTAACTGCACTAGTAAAAAACTTTTTAAAAAATATTTCCTGTTACCGTTTTATTACAGGTATAGATATTTGCTGTAAACTCATTATTTTATTCGCAAAATTACGCGTATTTACTAAGATGTTGATCAGCTATTATTTATAATGTCAGTATAATAGTACATAGAAGAAAGATTATAGGCCCACTTCATTCATCTAAAAATTGTTAGTTATTAATTATTGGCAGTCCGACAAAATTTATTTGAACTCGTAGCTTAAAGTCATATTTTTGTTTTAAAATTAAAATTAAAATGAGATATTCGACTATCTGTGCTAAATTTGTAATAATGGAGATTTGGTTGTTGTTGACAACTTGTGATCAGCTAGCAACCACGTAATTAATTCCTTTTCCTTTAACAATAAATTTCTTTTATACTCTCTCCCGTCCTTTACTTTTTGTCGGAATGTCAATTATATTTCTTTATTTACTCGTAAATAAATAGATGTTTGTCAACAACGAAATATTTATTCTACCCGTTTATTTCGTTTATATCACTTTTGTTTTTCATCTGATACATATTTACATTTTTTTAGTTAGAGCCCTGTCAAGGGAAATGAATTACAGAAAAACAAACAAACATCTACAAACCGACAAAGATTTATGTGTGTACATACCCACACAAAGTATTAATAATTACGTTTTTGTAATTTTCTGTTTATTTGTCATAGAAAAAATTAGAAAAGGGAGATAAAGTAAGTAAATAAAAAAATAAGAAAAAAATTTAAAACAAAAACCAATTTAAGTAATTTTTATTTAATATTTTCCACGACCTCCAGCTCGTTCAAGCCAAAAAGATGTTTAAAAAAATATAAGTAAAAATTCAACTTCAGATAATCATTTCGCATCACAACACCTTCTAAAATATTTATTTTTATATTATTAATTTATTTTTCTGCTACTAGTACTAAAGCCAGATATTTTTACCTGTTTGACAAAAGTGGTGCAGAATTGATTATTAATTTTATAATTTAAAGTAATGGAAGAGTTCAGGCACCTAAGCACTGCATTCAATAGCGAATAATATTTCGATATGTGTCGAGTAAGAACATTATCTCATTCGACATGTAACAAATAGATTCATGAACATGTTTTCGTTATGTCAACAAATAAACAAGCACACTCCACTATAGGAAATTTTACCCATTTTTTTGGCCAAAAGTTAAAATCAAAATTTTCGCTAAATGTATTTTTTGTTTTGCTTTAGTATAAAAAAACAATGACAAAGTAAACATCTCTGTTTAAATTTTTCGAAAGAATTGACTGACTGTTACTTTATCACATATGTATTTTGCTTGCGATTTTTAAATTAGTTATCAAAAAACGATTGAGTGCAGTGAATTTTGTGATAGTTTGTATATAAAGTTTTCATAATAATAATTTATAATTTGAATAATTCTTGCAAAAAAAAACCGACTTCAAAACAGACAAACTTAAAAGCATGTTGCTTTAAGACGGTAACTATTGCGACACCCTGTAATTTCCGAATTCAAATTTTATACTAGTTATAGCGGTCGTAGCAATACAGGTTCGTTGTAAATTTCAACCTTCTGTCTGTAACGGTTTAAAAGTTTGGTCATATACATCAAATAACATAAACTATTGCGACACCCTGTAATTTATAATTTTAAATAATTATACTTATTATAACAGATATAGTAATGGACATTCTGTCTAATTGTTAAGTGTTTATCAATAACTGTTTAAAAGATAGGGTCATATATATCAAATGACGTCACCTATTGGGACACCCTTTAAATTCAAATTTTAATATAAATACTTTTTAAAGAACACTTTGTAATACAGATTCTTTTTAAATTTTAACTTTGTGTCCATATATATCAAATTACATCAACTATTGGGACACCCTATAATTTCCAATTTTAAATATTTATACTTGTTGTTATTCGAGACATAGTAGTGAACATTTTGTCTATTTTTCAAGTGTTTGTCTATAACGGTTCCAAAGATGAGGACGTAATGGTCAAATAACATCAATAATGGGGACACCCTTTAATTTATAGATCCAAGTTTTATACTTGCTTTAATAGCGGACTAAGCAATATAGGTTCTTTGTAAATTTCAACTGTCTATCTATAACAGTTGAAAAGTTTGGCCATATATATTACTTTTACATTAACTATTGGGACACCCTTTAATTTCCAATTTTAAATATTTATACTTGTTGTTATACCAGACATAGTAGTGAACATTCTGTCTATTTTTCAAGTGTTTGTCTATAACGGTTCCAAAGATGAGGACATAATGGTCAAATAACATCAATAATGGGGACACCCTTTAATTTATAGATCCAAGTTTTATACTTGTTTTAATAGCGGACTAAGCAATATAGGTTCTTTGTAAATTTCAACTGTCTATCTATAACAGTTGAAAAGTTTGGCCATATATATTACTTTTACATTAACTATTGGGACACCCTTTAATTTCCAAATTCATATTTTACACTTGTTATTTTAGCGGACTTAGCAATACAAGTACTTTGTAAATTTCAACTGTCTGTCTATAAAGGTTCAAAAGTTTGGCCATATATATATCAAAATAAACCAACTAATGGGACATCCTTTAATTTCTAATTTTAAATATTTATACTTATTATAACAGAAATAGTAACGAACATTCTGTGCAACTTTCAAGTGTTTGTCTATAACGGTTCAAAAGATAGGAGAATAAAGGTGAAATTAAGTCACCTATGGGGTCACCCTTTAATTTTTAATTTTATTTTTTAATTACTTTTTGTTGTTGGGAGCTACTGTGATACGCACTTTTTTTTAATTTTAAATTGGTGACCTATAATGTTCATAATACACGTAAAAAACATGTATGTTGTATGGGGACACCCTTTAATTTTTAAAATTTTGAACTTCTTTTAAAATGGGACCAATCTGTAGCCATAACCTTTCTAATAGTGCAAAATTTTTAAAATCGGTTCAGAAATGACTGAGTTCTGCAGGCACAAACATAAAAAAAAAGCAACATTCAGACGAATTGATAACCTCCTTCTTTTTTTGAAGTCGGTTAAAAAAACTAAATAATAGACAATAATGTCGAAAGTGAGTACTTTAATGATATATAGTAAAATGTTGGTAAACTCGTCTATTAGATCGTTTAAATTGAAAAATTAAAGTGACCCTAAGATGAACTTATAGAATTATGAATTGGAATTTTATTTAGACCTCCAACAAAATGCTAGCACATGCTAGCCACAAAACCATAATATTTCTCTAGGCCAATTAATTACCTTCCGGATTTAATAAAATTCAACTGCGGATATTTGCAAAATTTAAAAAAAAAATGCATTTTTCCAAGTGACTACTGCATGTCAAATTCAGAGTTATTCAATACATAGTAAACGTGAGCGCAAGATGTTAAAAAGTGTACAGTATTGCATGTTTTTGAAACGCAAATATTGATTGTATGTGTAGTGGAATATTACTAAAAAATAAATACAGCGAACAAAAGAGCAAACAGTGCAAAAATCAGTGCACCTGATTTGACCGGACAGTTTTATCAAGTGTGCAATAAATATGCTGAGCATTTCATATTGTTCACTAGTTCATTTTACTTAAATTTTCTTGAGAGTAAAATCTCTGATTTTTGAGAGAAAAAATTAAATTAGATTTTTTTATTCATCAATAAAAGTTAAAAAAAAAAAAATTCAATCTTCTACAGTTTTCTATTTTCAACCACTCAACGCGCAAATTAATATAAAATAACTAAAATACAAAGTACAAACCCATGCTTTTAACATCATACATTTACATACATGTTGTCTGCTATAACAGTATTTCATATCAAGAGACACTATTGAAACAAAATATTCACTACTGAAATTTTATTTCAAACAACAACAAATATTGCATTGGTTGGAAGAAGAGCTAGTGCTATTGTATGCTTTTATTTAAGAGCACAACAATATTTGTATACACATGAAATCAAGTGCAAGAAAAAAGAGACCAATTCATTATTGAACCTTATGAAGTTAGTCTAACAAGACATTTTATGCTCACGTTTAATACATAGCGAGAGCAACACTACGAATATGACAAAAGAGCCGCTAATTGTGCCCATTTCTTTTCATACATTGGTGAGAGTGATTGTTCCGATAACCTTAAACAATATATAAATGAGCGGTCAAGAACATTTTTTTCAAACATGAATATGAAATGTCATAAAAGTTGTAGGAGTTTCAAAATTGTTCCTACGATAAGAAAACCTGAAACGCAGTCTGCCTCCACTAAATCTAAGCCTGGACGGACGCAATTAGCTTTTTGCCAAAAATCTGAGAGAACAAAAAGACGAGTTGCAGCAAAAATCTCTAAAGATCAAAATAATGAAGTTGGACCCTTAGTTCTTGCTGCATCTGCGGCTGCTCGTAAATCTAACCAATTAGATTTAGCAGTGGTTTTGAAAGAGATTGAAAGTTTGAAAGAGAGCGGCACCAAGTAAGCTATCTGCTGATGAAGGACTAGCCTTTCTTTTAGAAAGAAACTTTTCAAAAGAGCACTATTGCGCTATAAGAAATGGGAACAAAATGAGTAATTCCAATGTATATCCTCTATACAAAGTTAATTTTTTAGTTAACTTTACTAGCGTTTTTTTTTTGAGTGTATGCAAAACTTTAAGGATCCCTCCCTCCATCTTAATAGTCTTCCAAAAGTCATGTAAAAAAAAATCATTCAAATTGGTCCTGCCGTTTGGCTGTAAATAATTTTGGCCAAAAAAGGGGAAAATTTCCCATAGTGCACTCGTACGATTTAAAATATATTTTCACAAAATAAAATAGTAATTAAATTAAGAATTGAAGTATGTTATAATAAATCCGTCTTTATTGTTTTATTTATTAATATCAGACAAGGGGAAAGTTATATAAGGGCGCCCATATACGTAGCTGGTTTTGTCTGGTCAGTCTTAACCGTACGATTAAAACTGTACTGATAAAACAGTCGGTTTGTGGCCAAAACCCGTCCTTCTTGCACGTAAAAAAAATATCTGTTTCTTCTTGATTTTAATCGTCGGCTTTGAAACGTTTTCGTTCAAAACTGCTTGAATTTGTGATTACGCAATTAAAAAGGACGGTTTTTGTGAGTACGCTGTCAACATGTTTGTTTTAATTTGTTCATGCATGTAAATGGTTTTATTTTGCCATTTGAGTAGCTCCTGTGTTCTTATTATTGCCGTTATGATGCCACCAATTAAAATAAATACGTCTTGATCTGAAGGAATAAACGTATAGTGTGTGGATATGGTCGTTGTTTGTGTTTATCCGTACAGTTTTAACCGTGGCATTAGAAACAAAAAAGAGAGATAAAAGTTATTCTTCATCTTTGTCAGCACCAGCATAAGTTAAATAATTTTTTAATTTTTAAATCTTCTTTTAATGTGCTATTTTCAAATTTTAAAAAATATTACGTCTGACAAAAGAGGCCATCAATAACATTCTTTGTCAGCCTAAATTCATTAGGCAGTTGAGCCGTCAAAACTTCTAATAGCAGCAATTCAGTTTAGGCAAGCGGGTGTTATCAGCACTGTGTGGATAATGATTACTTGATAGGGTTTGAAAAAAGCACATTGGCCATAATTGTAAGCTAGCTATGTTGTACAGCAATGTTACCCCCAAAAGGTAAAAAAAAGTGTAAAATCAGTATAACAACAATTACTAAAGGGTGTCCCCATAGTGACACCCTATTAAAGTCATATTTCGCAAATATGACTTTAATATTTTAAAAGTAAATTTATAGAGAGTGTGTATAATTAATAAAAAAAATTAAATTTAAAGGTGTTGTGCGAAAGTAACACAAACTAATGTATGTAAGTAGCCGTAATTTTTAACCGGAATGTCTAGAACTCTATAATAAGTTCAAAAAATAAAACCAAAAATTAAAAGGTGTTGCGATTGTATTGTGAAAAGTATTAAGCTGACACTTAAAATAGATTATATTTTACAATATCTTCTGTAACAACAAGTAACGAAAATATTAAATATATTATTAATTAATATTATATATTAAATATAGACGTCGCGGATTTGAAGAATTTGGTCATAAAAATAAACTTGCTAAAAATAAACAAAAGATATACATACATACATACTTGCTATTAGCGCTAGTAATAAAACTTGTTTGATTATACGATATCGAATGCTATTATCTCAAATAACGATACCCTTACTTCGATATCGATTGTCATGGTGCCAAAATGAATGCGGTAATTTAACCTGTGTTAAACAAGATGAGCATAATATTTTCGTGTCTCACTTTAAGTGTACTTTACAACAGGCCTTAACAAAATGTGATCCGATAATCCGTACTCTTTTTGGTCTGATACGAAATATATACACTGTTTCACACATAGTCCGTCTTCTTTAGGATCGATGATTTCAATCAAATGTCTTTCTAGATTTTTTATTCTCTGCAGTTTTTTTTTCATAATTTGTTTATTGTATCTTCAATATTTTTGAACTAACAATAATTACTCGTATCTTAAGTCTAAAATAAAATATTCTTTTTAAGTCCAGCCAGTGCTAGACAAAAATAATGTTTGTTTCACGGATTTTGCAATAATTTGCGGGTCATCCCTCTAATGTACGGCCAAGAAAAGCAGTATCTCTTCTTTTCAGTCGAATGTAACCAGGTTCATTCAGCATGTTACGCGCCAAAGGGTTTGGATGAGATTCAAGCCTCTTTAGATATGTGACTGCATGTTTCGCTATTTCTGCTTTAACTGATGGCATGTTTAGGTCTTTGTGGATGGTCGAATTTTTTATATACCAGGGAGCAGATGTAATAATACGTAAAATCTTATTTTGGCGCCTTTGAATTTTTTCTACATTGCTAACTGAGGTAGTGCCCCATAACTGAATCCCATAACACCAAATTGGTTTGAGGTCCGACTACAGTAGAAGTTTACAATCTAAGCTCAGGGAGGAGTTTCTGCCAATAAGCCAATTTAGTTGTACTGCTTTTAGTTTCATTTGTGTTAACTTGAAGTCAATGTGGCTTTTCCAAGTAAGGCGACGGTCAAGATGTATACCCAGGTATTTAACGTCTGAAAGCTGTGGTATCATTTGGTTATTTATGCGAATAGGAGGGCATGAGTCCCTGCGCAGTGTGAAAGTTATGTGAGTGCATTTTTGTTCATTCACTTTTATTCTCCACTTTTCTAGCCATTTTTCCAAATTGAGTATGTGGTCTTGTAAAATTTGTGATGCTTCTTGGGCACTTTCATGAATACTTAAGAAAGCTGTGTCATCTGCAAAAGTTGATGTGTGGACTAGGGTGCTAATTGGCATATCCGATGTGTACAGTAAATATAAAATTGGTCCCAAAATACTACCTTGGGGAACTCCGGCTTCAATGAGCTGTGGCGAGCTTAAAAAGTCACCTTCTTTTAGTAAAAACTTGCGATTCGTTAAATAATCTTTTAAAAACTTATACAAGTTTTCGGGCAAGTTCAGCTTTAGCTTAAATGTTAGGCCTTCGTGCCAAACCTTATCGAATGCTTGAGAAACGTCGATAAAGAGCGCAGAACAGTATTTTTTTTCTTCAAAGGTCTTTTTAATTACATTTACTAATCTGTGTGTTTGTTGGATCGTACTATGTTGTTTTCTGAAGCCGAATTGATGGTTCTGAATGCATCCTTTCGCGCTAAGTATTGGATTCAGCTTAGTTATTAATATTCTCTCAAACAACTTTGACATGTTTGATAAAAGTCTTATAGGTCTGTATGATTCTACTTTTGTGTGGTCTTTTCCTGGTTTAGGAATCATAGTAATCAAAGAAACTTTCCACTCTGTGGGAAAGTACTCAAGACGTAAGATGGCATTAAAAACAAACAGAATAATTCTCTGCAGTTAATACGATTTCTCAAGGTCCTCTTCGTTTGACCCAAATATCACAGCACACAATCATTTCTTTATGCATCTGTGCGTTGTCTTGATTACGGCACTCATCCCTTTTTTATATTCAAATATTCATGTAAAAACATTCTCGGTTGAGATGCATTTTCATTATCCGATCGTCCAATATCATTCAGTGTATTTATCGATAATTACTGTTTATTTTATCCATCATTAGTGGTGAACCCAGTTTTAACCAAAGTTAATGTTTACACAGCTCACGAAATTCATTTTTTTCCATTTTTGTTAAATGGCAATTAAAAATGTACAAGTATAACTTGCTCACTCTAAATTCGCAAGTGGTCGAATTTTTTTTTCGATTCTTCCTTCCCATAACAAATTTCATAGAAAATTCTATTCGAGATCTGAATGAGAGATACTAAAATGAAGTGGGCTTCTATTGTAGCTATTAAGGCCAAGATTCACTATCCTTCACAATCTTACGATTCAATCATAAAAAAATCTGACGGAATGCTGTCCTACTCAATAAATAGTTTCAAAATGGCGTTGTTGGTGCCACACTATCGTACAAAAATCGCATTTTATGAACGATCAAATAGTACAGACCTGGAAAAAAGTCTGTCACACACATGCATACATAATATGTATGTATGGTATTTTTGACAGATAGTACGACTGAGTATCTTGACCTACAGCAAGCAGTTGCATTTTTTTCTCCCACAGCACACTTATAACCTACATACATACATATGTATATTCGGTTAACAGAATACCATAAAATCAACTGGTTAATCTTTTTTAAAGAAAAAACCATTTGAAATCTAATGTAGAATGTGATAAAATTTTATTTAATTTCTCTCCCCCATAACCTAAGCCTTATAACATAAAATTGCTCTTCGAATTTTTTCCAAATCGACTCATAAATATTTCTTTAAATAATTGAGCAAACTTTTCAAGTGGCAGAAATAATTTTTAATCAAAATTATGTTAAAAAGCCAAGTGCTGATTTGAATTCCATTAAATGCACGTCAACAAATCAAGTCGTATCATGTGCAAACACAAATTGTTTTCGAACTTTGGGAACAACACTTTGGTTTGAGTGTGTGAGGAGCGAGTGTAGAAGAAGTTGCATTAACAATTTGTTCTACTTTTCGTTGGCTGTTCGATTCGTTAGCTGTGGTTGGGCTGGGCTGTTGCCTTATTTAATGAAAATTATTCCATAATGAAGACTGAAAATCAAAACCGAAAACAAAATTAAAATATTAATGTGCCAAGTGTTTTGTTTAACTTCCTTTTCTGTTGTTTTCGGTTTGTTGTTGTTTCTCGTATTCATTCGTTGTGCATGCATATTCGTGATTACTTTTAAATTAGCTGATAACTCATGCTTTAAGTGGCAATTTCGTTATGTTTTAACAAACTGGCTTGTGTTTGAATTAGTTATTCCAGTTAGTAGATGTGGTGGATCCAGTAGAGACTACGTGCAAATTGCTCTCATATTACAACCACTTAAATATTGTACGTGCCTGGCTGACTGACTATGTTTATTTAGTACAACTTTGTATCTACTCGTACTTATTTATGTATGTATGTACGAGTATGTACGTTCATAGAAGGGGCAGCAGGCAGGCAGGCAGGCAAGCAGGCGAAAAATAAAACCATCAAAAAATTAACAAAAACCAAAGGTTTTCGCTTTATATGTTTGCACAAATAAGTATCTGCTATGAAAAAACAAGTTTGTGCGAAAGATTTGGAAGTTTTATTTCGACACAAAAACTAACGTAGTGCAGAATTCCAAAGGAATTAATTGTACAAGTAGCCTTCTTTAATGTTCTCATATTTGAGACTTAAATCACTGAAGTAAAAATAAACAACGTGTTTTTGTTTTTGTTTCAAGCCTAAAAAATATTTAACAACAAATAGCTCAAAATGTGAACGTAGGTTGTGTCGTTCATAAACGCTATTTCGAAAGAACTATTCCGTAAAGTGAACGATTCTAATTCCAACAGTATTTTTCTTTTTTATCGTTCATTACGTTCTGTTCGTTGACTTTTTCAATATAAAATTTATTTTATATTTTATATATACGAAAAAAAAAAAATAATAGCGGTATCCAGTGTTTGATGCAAATGGTCTTGCAAAAGTGCAAATGCGTTATATCATTTTAAATTTGAATGATATAATGATATTTATAAAAACAATAAGTATTTTGTTGTTGATTTTCCCAAAAAAGGTATGATATTATGCACTTGCACTTTTGCAAGACCATTTGCATCGAACACTGAACTCCGCTAATAATATTTTATTTTATTATTAATGAAGGGAAATGGTGTTCAAATAATGGTTTCATTTAGGCAGCAATGTAACTTATCTCTTTACTAAATTAGGTTTCAACAATTCATTTTTGTACATTAAAAAAGAACGAGGAATGAAAAGGACGATCTAGTTCAAATATCTATTTTGAACGATCTGAACGATTTAGTAAAGTGAAAGAATATGTCCAACTCTATTGAACTCGCTTGATGAAATTCCAACATAGGTGTTGATACAATTGCAAAATTTTTGGTACAGTTTTACCTAAATAACACGATGACATTTTTCATGAAACTAGTTGCATGCAATTTTTGTTTGTAGGCAAGAGGTGTAGAGAAGCAAACGGTGTAAGCAAAATGGCATGGCTTAAATTTTGAGGTGATTTTTTGACACTTGCTTTGTATAATTTTCGTTCGTTTAGAATTGATTTTAAAATAAAAATTTATTTCGTTCTCTGTTCGTTTCAAACGATATAAACCTCTTCTAATAAAAGTGTTAATTTAAAAGCCGTTTTAAAATAACAGGAACGGTCATAATGTTACCTCTTCTTTTGGGTGTTTATTTTCTTCGTTAAGAATAAATAAATTACAAATGTTCCGTTTAGTTTATATTGCATAAATTTATTTATATTGTAATAATGATCCCCATTACGGTTCGCTACCTCTATCGTTAAAGTTAAAATATTAATAAAGGGGTTTCAATTATTTACTTACAACAGTTTCTTAGGTACCCGATAATAATTCATCGCTTTGAGAGTGAGGTAACACACTCCTTGTAGCAATCCAGCCTTTGTTTTGATAGATTGTGCTCAATAATATAAGACTCTACCTATTATAGCTCTCTAGGTATACTAGAATAAATTTTGTATGGCAGGCACCACGCTCACTAATCTAATCTGCAGGTTTTTGCTATTACAGTTTCTCAGGCACAAGATAATTAATCTTTTACTTTGTATTTGTACGCAATTTAAATATTTTAATTGCTATAGTTTTGTAGGTAGACGATAATAATTTTTCACTATGTATGGGGGTACCTTGTTAATTGCTTCAATTCCATCTGTATTATGGTAGACTATGCGTGCAAAGTTTTAAGGCTCTACCTATTGTAGTTCGCCAGGAACACGATAGTAATTTTTCACTTTGTATGGGAGGTACCACGCCCACTATTCGAATCCAGTCTGTCTTTCTCTGAACTATGTATGTTAATATAGAGTTTACTGGTGCAAAATTGTAAGGCGTTACTTTTACCAAGAAACAAAATGACAATCTTCTTTGTATGGGAAGTGCTACGCCCACGTCAAATATCAAAAAAATAAGTACCTCATTTTATCAACCGTATATCTAATAACAAACTGTGTAGGTCCACTTGTGTAGGCAGATATAGCTTTCCAAACACATTTTGTACTTTTGTGAGAATAATGTGCATTGAATAAGTATTGCTGCAGGAAGCCAGTTTCGGTAGATCGGCTGAATAAAACATTGATTGCTAATTACTGCAGCAATAATTAAGAATAAAAGTATATCACTGTTTGGTAATAGGATTTTATCTCTTGATAACTGATTTCGTATCTATGCATAAGTGTGAGAATCTCAACATTTAAACTGCTGTTGCCGTATAACATTTTTAAATCCGTTTTAAAATCCCGCGGGCACCAGACGCCAGGCTTTCTAGAACAGATCTGTTTAATTATGGGTCTTTTTTAGTATCCAAACGACTGGCACCACGGGAACCGATAGCCCTACAGAGGGCCGCTCCTCTCTGCGACCGGTTATTGGTGAGGTACCTTCGGGGTACACGTTGTGGCCGTGATTGGATCGATTTATGTAGAGATGGTGCATGGTCGATCAAGTGTGCTGTTGCACTCTAAACAAAACGGAGTTGGATAAGTCTCCAACCCCTAAGCAAGAGGTTGTAATATGGGTCTAGACTTGCCATGTTATATAAAATGCTACTCATTGTGACTTGCATTGTGACTTGCAGCTATCGTATCGCGTAGTGTTGCTATACTACATAATGGAGGTGCTTTATTTCACCCAGTGGTAGGACCACCGTTTAGTTAGGCCATCGTAGCAATCTCAACATTTAAACTGCTGTTGCTGTATACCATTTTTAAATCTTCTTTAAAATCATTCTTTAAAAGTCCTGCCGAAAACTACTCTTAGTTAAATATAATTCAAATAAACAAATGTAAATTTTAGTTGGTGTCAGTTTCCGAAAGACAAATGGCGACAGACAGACAGGCAAACAAAACAGCAATGACAAGTCAAACAAACCAGGAAAAAAAAAATAAAAATAAAAATAAATAACTAAAAAACTAAAACCATCAGGCTCTTTAATATTCCTGATTTAACTGCAATAAGTAGATTAACTTCACATGACGCACGGGTAGAGACATCGTTAAGACTGCATTTAGTATGTTTGTTTGAAGACATACTTACATAAATATATATATGTGTGTTCCTTCATACAATTATACACTTTTGTACATAAGGGAACTGCCCTTAAAATCAAATTTCCTTTTTACTTTTACAAATCCAATTTTAGTTATTAACATTTAGAACTTGTTAGGGAAGATTTTAAGTACTCTTGTGTTGGATCATTATAGACAAATGACGTAGATATATACGTATGAGCATGCTTATATATACATACATATGTATATAAAAACGTTTTCAAGCAACAACAAATTCATTTTATCATTACATATTTATAGAAAAAATAATTAGTTCTGTAAAATAGCCCAAAGTATACGTTGTTCAAAAAAATGTTCACCATACATATATGAAAATGGCATATAAATATAAGATTTTCATTCCAGTGCACATTGTGTGTGTATGTTCAGCACTGGCTAGCATAAGACTCAGGTCCAGTCTGTAATCACTGAAGTCAAGATTAAAGGCTGGTTGTAGCAGGTGACTCAATGAAAGTATGTTGCCGTAATTTACATTTCGTGTGCCTATAATCATATTGGACGGAAGGGCATCGTAAAGGGACCCATTCTGGAAGTGGTCTGCTTCGATATTTCCCCTACATTATATAATATAAAATATCAAAACTTTACCAAAGTCTGTCATGAAAGTAAATCACTAAAACAAGAGCACCGAACCAGAGAAAGTGTTTAAAACGAGAACGTATTGGCGTTTTGCACTGAAACAAAAAATTCGTATTTTTCTTATTTTATAAATTAATTATATTTAAGAATAAACGTGTGACAGATTGAAAATAAATATAAATAATAATTGGAAATCGCTAAAACTCTCTAAATGAAGAGCTGGAGTTGCAATATTATTTTACAACGAATATGCAGTGTTGCCTATCCTCTAGATCACCGTCCTGTACTTTGGAATATATTTAATGGAAATTTAATTGAGGAAAATAACTACGAAGTGCAACATTTGTCATTTGCATAATACAGCATTAAGAAAATCATACTTGCGGATTCACTATTCAATTTTCATAAAATCTGCAATAGTTTTAATTGTAGCAAATATGCTAAGGTATACAAATCTCAGTTGTATGTATTTTGTTGTTGTGGTATTGCAAACTATATCATAAATGCTAGGTTTGCAACGTTTGCAATAGGAGTTTGCTACAAAGAGTTAGTTCCCCTACAGTATTCCACTTCGCAGACGAGTTGTAGTGGAATTCGTTATTGACTACAGTCTTTCTATGCAGTAATTAGCAGTCATATATTATAAAATTAATAAAGTTATAAAAGGGTGATTGAAATTACCAGTGTTCAGGTACAACCAAAACATAGTCTATTAAAGGTACGTATCTGCCGCATTATTATAATTGTAAACTTTTGGTCATAACTGATGTAAATTAGATGAATATCATTATTGAAGTGTGTTTTTTTTTTCAATTAATCCTTTATCCTTTTTTGAAATCAAATAAGTGGTTTGACGATTTGATACGATCTCATCAACGGCAGAACTTATTAAGCTTCAATCTATTAAATCTGCCACCAAAAGTATACAAAGATATACAGTGATGTTCCATAAAATAGAGCCAGTTTCACTTTCTACATTTTACTGTGCTTAATTGACTTAAAGAAACTTTGTGGTCTGACGAATCAAAACTAATTTTATTTAACTCTGACAACCAGCCATTGTGTACGAAGGCCACCAAACACCAAAAGTCTTCCTCAATACACCATAAAGACCATTAAACACGGTGGCGGAAATATTATGGTGTGGGGGTATTTTCATATATTGGAACTGGATCTACCGTACGAGTGGAAGAAAGAATGGATGTTATTTTTTACACAAATCTGCTTAACAGATTCTGCTTACGCAGAATAAGAAATGCCGTTTCGATTTGTGTTTCAGCAAGACAATGATCCGAAACACACATCGAAGTGGGCAAAAGATTGGTTTGAAAAATATGGGGTATTTGTTTTAAACAGGCCTGCTTCGTTGGTAGTCTTAAACTCATTAAGAACTTGTGGCGAATAGTTAAATCAGCTTCTAAGGTAAAACATGCAACTAATAAAGGTCACTTGTGGACATTAGTTAAAGGAGCATGGCGTAATATTCCAATTGAGACATGCCAAAAACTCGTTGACCCTATGCCAAAACGGTGCTTACACGTTATCAAAAATAAATTATATTCCACTTAGAACTAAGGTAATAAATATAATTAAAGTATATTACTCTACTCATCTTTTGGAATTTTGTGTTTTTTAGATAATTGAAGTGGATGGCCCTAATTTTTTTTGCACACCTAAAATATTGAATTTTGAATGTATTTATGTATATATTTTATTTTAAGTTTTTTATCAAAACCGGTCTATAGTAATTTAGTTGGGCAGTTGTTCGGTCTCACAAAAATAAAATCCTTAAAATTTTTTAAGAAGTTTTATTTTGTTTTCTTTTTCGAAATATGTAGTAAAATGTGTCTCTATTTTATTGAACACCACTGTAAATTGTATTTTGTCCCCTTTTCTAACTTCAGGCTCGTTGTTATAACTATACTTGTAATAACGAAAAACTACTTATCTCTTAGATATAATAATGGGTCTGAGTTTCATTTTCTTTCCTATATCTCCAAATTTTAAAAATTAAAATCCAATTAAATTAGATATATAATCTTGCCTTAAAAGTGCGATAGGCCTACTTTTTAGACAAGACTATTTACATACATTTCTGTGCATGAAATACTTTTTGAAAATGTTGTTGCTCGTGAAGATAGATAAGGTTAAGCTAAGAGAGGATCACAGATAATTCTGAGTACACATCAAGACCATTATTGATCTATAGTGACTTCTTTGATATTTTTGTTATTTATTATATGTGTAGGGGGAATATCGAAGCAAACCATCTCCATATTGGGTCCCTTTTCCCTACCCTTCCGTCCTCTATGTATGCAGGCAACCGAAATATAATGTACGGCATCCTACTTACATTGAATCATGAGCTACAACCAGCCCTTAATTATGACTTTAGTGATTTCAGACTTAGTTAGGTCACATACATATAATTGTAATTGCATATTCATTCCCAGTGAGAGACATGGGAAATGGTCCTATTGTTTCTACGTATACTCTGTCAAATGCTTTATATGGTGTAGGCGTGATAGTCATTGGAACTTTGTTGTGCTTGAAGGTTTTTGATAATTTTGACATGATTTAACATACTTTCTTATGTCCTTTGTCATGTTTTTCCAATAGTAGTACTTTTTTATTGTTTTATTTTGTTCTATATATTCCACAATTTCCTCCTTCTATACGATCATTATAATACTTCAGCATTATATCAAGAATTGCCTTGGCATTCTTATTATTAATTTGGGTTATCTCATTTAGTAGCGATACTTTAAGTTTATTCAATATTTTATTGCCCATTTCTTTAAAATCATTAATAGAGATAAATTCGAAAATTATCTCATTAGATGCCACTTGTAAATTTTCAATATTTTGTTTACCGGCCACTTCTTCGAGCCTTGGGAAAACTGTGATAAATAAAAGTTCCCGTTAGTAAACAGATCATTTATTTTCACATTTGCTATGAAAGATTTTCCACGTTTGATGTAACAACGTACTGGAGTAATCTTTAGTTTATAAAATTTTCTGACGTCAGTATTATTAATTGGCACGTATATATTGGGCTTTTTATCATTATTTTTTTTTGTATGCTGGTTTATTGCTGTATTACTTTTTTCAACACGCCTATGTGTTGTAGACCTTGTTGTCACTTTAAATATAACGAGTGATTTTTTAAGAGCTTGAGAACTTTTTTTTTAAAACAAACGCATAAAATTTGCAAAATCTCATCGGTTCTTTATTTGAAACGTTAGATTGGTCCATGACATTTACTTTTTGAAGATAATTTCATTTAAATGTTGACCGCGGCTGCGTCTTAGGTGGTCCATTCGGAAAGTCCAATTTTGGGCAACTTTTTCAAGCATTTCGGCCGGAATAGCCCGAATTTCTTCGGAAATGTTGTCTTCCAAAGCTGGAATAGTTGCTGGCTTATTTCTGTAGACTTTAGACTTGACGTAGCCCTACAAAAAATAGTCTAAAGGCGTCAAATCGCATGATCTTGGTGGCCAACTTACCGGTCCATTTCTTGAGATGAATTGTTCTCCGAAGTTTTCCCTCAAAATGGCCATAGAATCGCGAGCTGTGTGGCATAGTATTGGTTTTTATGTTAATGCTTTTTAAGTCTGGTATTGTTATTCTTGATAACGCGTCTGCGACATAGTTATCTTTTCCCCTAAGATATTCCACGGTAAAATCGTATTCCTCTAGGTCAAGTCTCATTCTTGTTAATTTGGAGCTAGGATTTTTCATTAAAAACAGATAAGATAGTGGTCTATGGTCAGTACGAACAAGGAAATGTTTTCCATATATATATGGTCTGAAGTGTGTCCAGTGTATGGCTGTTAATTCTTGTTCGATTGTGGATTTCTTGCTTTCACCTTTGGTAAAGGTTTTTGAAGCGTATGCAATTGGTAGTTGTTTATTATATTCTTGTCTTAGCACTGCTCCATAGGCATGTTTACTTGCATCTGTTGTTATGCAGAATTCCCTTGTCTGGATACTGAAGCAATGTTGGTTTCATTAGTGCCTCTTTCAAATACTTAAAGGATATGTCACAATCTTTAGTCCACTCGAATGGGACTTTTTTTTTGGAGAGTCTTGTGAGATGTCTGGAATACTCCGAGAAAATTTTAATAAATCTTCGATAATATATGCAAAATGCAACGAATCTTCCCGCGCCATCAGCGTCAATTGGAACCGGATAGTTTTCAATAACCGAATATTTACTGTCGTCGAGTAATATTCCTTTGTCTGTATATTTAAGGCCAAGATATGTGACCTCGGTTCCGAAAAATGAACATTTTTCTGGATGAAGTTTTAGATTATATTTTCGACATAAGTCGAATACATCCTGTAAGTTTGAAAGCATATGTTTTTCTGAGCATTCTAACACAACCAAATCGTCCATGTATAGTAATGCCTGATTTGGTTTTTAACCACTGAAAACAATTGTCATCATTCTCTGCAAGGAATTCGGTGCTATTTTAAAACCGTAAGGTAATCTGGTAAACCTATATGAGCCATTGTTGGTTAAAACTGACGTTACGTCTCTTGAGTCCTTTTGCAAACTAATTTGGTGAAAACCTGACATTAAGTCAAAGCACGAGAAATATTTGGCTCTACCAAGTTGGTCTAGAATATCATCTATTCTAGGTAATGGAAATTTATCAATTTTTTATTTATTTGTCTGTAAGCAATCACAAGTCTTCATCTTTTATTTTCCGTGTTTGGGAGAGACTTTTTTTGGTACAAGTAGGATTGGACTATTATATTCTGAATGCAATGGTTCAATTATCCCATCGTTTATTAACTTAATAACCTGTCGATCTATTTCTTCCTGATGTGTATGAGGTATTCTATAATTTTTGATATATACAGGGTCTTTGTCCCCAACTCTCAACTTTTGTTCATAGACATTAGTAGCTGTGATTGTTTCTTTTTCTAAACCAAAAACATCTGTGTAATTTGAACATAATTTAGTTAACGTGTTATCAAACTGTGCTGGAAAATTTTTGCGTAAAGTGCTTATTATTTCAGCTTTTCTTTTGATATCATTATTGTTTTTAGTGTTATATTTAAGTATATGGTAATCAGATAAGTTTTCGGTTTTGATTTTGTTTTGTTTAACTGTTGTAATTGTGTCGTTAATGTTTAAAATACGAACAAATGCTCTGTTTGCTTTTACTAATGTGTTTCGAATAAAAACACCTTTTCCTATTTCTTGATTAGGAATTAGAAATTCCTTATCTGAATGAGGTAACTTTACCTGATGTATAACTTCAGATCTTCGTGGCAAAATTATATCAGAACAATTATTCGTGATTGGTGTTTTTATAGAGTTTAATTTGAATGGCCGTAGGACAAGGTAATCATGTTCATCATTAAAATTCGAAATGCAATTGTGTTTTTTTATGAAATCCATGCCAATGATTCCATCACAAGGTATTGAAAAATCATTGTGCACTACTTGAAAGTTATGGGGGATTAAATAATTTTTAAATGCTATATCTAAAAGTGCATTACCCATTGATTTGATTTTACCCTGTCCTATTCCACTTAGTATTGTTGTTCTGTTAGTATTAATTTGGTTATAATTTAAATGTGTTAATTTTATTAGTGAAATAGTCGTGCCAGTGTCTACTAGTAGTGTAACTATATTAGTGTTGTTATTAATTTGAACGTTAATGAAAGAACTTAAGTTGAGGTTTAGGTTATATAAATAGTTTTTGGGATTGATCTTAGAGGAGTTTATTAGTTTTCCGGAGTTTCATCATGTGCATGTGTTGCCCTGATATTTTGTCCAAATTCTATAATTCTTCCTATTATTGTTGTTAAAGTTGTTTCCTCGAAAAGAGGTCCTCTGTAGAGGATTTCTCTGGAAAGAATTCCTTTGGAATAAATTTCTGTTTCCAAATCGACCATTAGAATTTCTGAATTTATTGAAATTCCCTTTTTGGCGATAATAAAGTATGGCGTTATGTTGACCAGTTGCCTCCGTACAACTATTAACAAATTTACTAACGACATCGTTCATTGTGTTAAATTGACCTGCTTCCGTGATAAGTTTTACCTTATCGATTGTGCAGTTTTTAGTAAGCGCCCTTACTTCTATTTGAGTAGAATATTTTGTCCCCAAAGCAAATGGGAGCCCATCTGATATATAGGCACTCTCCAATGATTCTGCTAGACTCTCAATCTCGCTACAATAGGAGTTAGCGGTCTTGTTATTCTGTTTAATATTTAATATTTTTGCTGATAGGACCTCTACTGATTCTCCTTTAACGCTACTATTGAGTTTTGTTATAATTTCCGCTATTGTATTTTCATCGTTAATTAGATTTCTTGCAGTCCCTTTTAGTTTAGTTTTAATTAGGGTTATGGCTATTTGCTCATGGAAGTCTTTTTTTGATTCTAATAGCTGGAGCGAGTCTATAAAGGATCGGAGATTTTCAGATTTGCCATCAAAATCACATACCAATTTTGAGGCTGTTGTCAAAAATTCTACTGCTGTTTGTGGCATTTTTGCAATTATTTGTTTTGAGTTTACGCTAGTATTTGTTGTGCAGGAAATTGATTCGTGCAATGAGTTCGGCAAACTTAATTCTTTACCTTTTCTACCTGCGTTTTTAATTAGTTTGTCTCTAATGTCCAAGAAAAATGCATCTGCTGCTATTTTATGCGCCGATGTTAACCTGTTATAATTTACATTTAATTCTACTCTTATATCTTCAAGACTGTTTAAAAGAATCTGTGTGTGTTTGTTTAGTGTCTCTTCTTTGATTCGTCCATCTATATTTAAACTTTTGTAAGATTTATCAAAATCTTCTGTGATGATTCTTATTTTTTGTAAAATGTGTTGCCATTCCATTGGCTTTCTTTTTTTTTATATTAATGTGTTAGTCTTTGTCCAGATCATTTGCTCTACACAAATATCTTTTTTTTTCAATCTTTTACTATGCATTGCGTAAATTCTCAAAGTAAAATTGAGTGCCAATAACATTGTTACTATTATTAGACTAATTTCAATAGTTAATAAAGTGGTGTTTTCTTGTACTACCTCCACCTCATTTACCACAATGGCATTAGGGTTATCTACTTTTGATTTCGTTTTTCCCATTTTTCAGACCATCTAATAATTGTAATTGTTTCTTCTTCTAATCTTGGTTTTTCTACTATATCTATTATTGTGGGAGTTTCTTTAATACATAGTTTTGCTAACATTTGAATTTGTTTTTCTTCCTTAAAACTAATAGGATTTTAAGCCATTTTAACCATTTTACCATTTTAAATCATTACTTTTATTTATTTATACAGATATATTTATTTATTAAATTTTCTTAAAATAAACTGATTTTTATTCTTATTAATAAATGCTTTTATTAAAGCGTGTATTTGGTCAATACGTTCCCAAATTTGTGTAGCACGGTCCCAACTTGGTGGTGGACTACTTTTTACCTCGCGCAGGAGTAGCGCCTTTTCTCTTTTTAGTTTGCGACGTTTGCGTTTTTTTTATAATTGGGCTGTTTTATCATTTTTTGTTGCCCAGCTTTGTATTCTTCTATGGTCAACGGCAGTTAGAGCCGTAAATATTAAAAAAAATATCTTTTGCCTCGAGCGGTTAACGCTTACAGGCCCTAATGCGTTTTAGTCTAGCACAATTTTTTTCATGACTTTATTAAAACTATTAATATTAATACTATTTTCCCCGGCCTTCTTTTCGATTTGGGTTTCAGGGGCATCCTTCTAGTGGTTGTTATCAAAATTAGGTTGTTCTATGCCTTTTGGCCAGGCTGTTTTTTTTTCTGCTTATTGTGCGGTGCCTTTTGGCTAGGCGGACCTCTCCTTGTATTTTATTTTCCGAAATAAAAAGTTTTCTTCTTCTGCTAGGATTTGGCAGGATCTACTTCTTGTTGCCAGGTGTTGGCAGGATCGCCGTGTAACATATAAAAAAGATTTCATTTATTTCTTTGAACTCGGGCGATTCGAGCTACTAAGTTATATTTATTCAATTGTGTCTTATTCTAACAAATTGTTCTTCTTATATACTATTTGGTTGAGTGTTTTTACAAATTACACTCTATACTTAACATAATTATTCATATCTTAACATTAGCAAAATACCAGGCAATTATGAATTTTGAGTAATTTACAAAACTCAGGATTCTTTTATTTTTACACTCAAAATATTATGTAAGTTAAAATAACTGAAAATGCAATTTAAAATAAATGAAAACTCAGTTAAAACCCGGTCTACTCATTATTCATTTAAATCAAATGAAATGTTTTTTTAATTTTAAATACTCAAAAATTAACTGATAAACAAATGTTTTTTGCTTTTATTTTAACAACATAAAAACTAACTGAGTATTCAGTAAAAGTAAATGATATTTCCGTTGATTTTGTTTTTTTAACTGTAATAAAACTAAACATAAAATTCAGTAAAAATAAACGATTCTTCCGTTGTTTCTGTATTTTTAACTACAAAAAAAACTATAAATTTCGTAAAACTAAACGATATATCCTTTATTTTTACTACTTTTTATTTTACATAAAAATATATTAATACAAATTTCTTAATCTTAAGACTATAATAAGTAAATATAATGTAATTATGTATATATGTATGTACAAAAATTTTAAGTAAAATATATTTTTACCAGCATTCATCATCAAATTAAGAACCGAAAACCAAAATCAAAAGGTTAACTAAAAAGAAGAAATTATAAAAAAATATATAACAAATAATCAAAAAATTTATGAATTGTTAACCGCTTACCTTTCTCTTGAAATACTGATCCGAATTGTAAGGATTTACATATACCTAAAGGGAATAATGAAGAAGGTATAATTTAAAATACAATGCAGTTTTAAAATATCCTAGCTATCACTGAAAAACAGTTATGCATAAATAAACATCTTAACAATGTTTTGTAACTAGTAAACAAGAGTCCGAAGTTCTGCCTCCAGGAACGAAAAAATTACATGACGTTATTTTAAGTCTAGCTTTTAGTACTATAGCCTCTAATACAGGACTATTCCAAAAGGCATAAGAATGGAATCTAGTCGAACATTGTTGCACTTGACTCGTCACTGATATTAAAGCAAGTGTTTTTGATGAATCATGTGGAAAATAATCAGAAGAACGTCAGATTCAAAACGTTCCAAATTCTGTGACCGACATTATAAAGGAAAATGTTTACGATAATGGCAGAAGAAAAAAATTTCCTATTAAGAAGAGACAAAAAACTGCCACCGGGAATGCAGAGTCCCTGCTACCAACCATACTTTAGGTTTCAGACTATTACATATTGAAATTGAAAAAAATATTTTTTCGTTCCCCTAATGTGTATACGTTACTATTTAACGAGTGATTTTTTAAGAGCTTGAGAACTTTTTTTTTTAAAAAAAACGCATAAAATTTGCAAAATCTCATCGGTTCTTTATTTGAAACGTTAGATTGGTCCATGACATTTACTTTTTGAAGATAATTTCATTTAAATGTTGACCGCGGCTGCGTCTTAGGTGGTCCATTCGGAAAGTCCAATTTTGGGCAACTTTTTCAAGCATTTCGGCCGGAATAGCCCGAATTTCTTCGGAAATGTTGTCTTCCAAAGCTGGAATAGTTGCTGGCTTATTTCTGTAGACTTTAGACTTGACGTAGCCCCACAAAAAATAGTCTAAAGGCGTCAAATCGCATGATCTTGGTGGCCAACTTACCGGTCCATTTCTTGAGATGAATTGTTCTCCGAAGTTTTCCCTCAAAATGGCCATAGAATCGCGAGCTGTGTGGCATGTAGCGCCATCTTGTTGAAACCACATGTCAACCAAGTTCAGTTGTTCCATTTTTGGCAACAAAAAGTTTGTTAGCATCGAACGATAGCGATCGCCATTCACCGTAACGTTGCGTCCAACAGCATCTTTGAAAAAATACGGTCCAATTATTCCACCAGCGTACAAACCACACCAAACAGTGCATTTTTCGGGATGCATGGGCAGTTCTTTAACGGCTTCTGGTTGCTCTTCACTCCAAATGCGGCAATTTTGCTTATTTACGTAGCCATTCAACCAGAAATGAGCCTCATCGCTGAACAAAATTTGTCACATTTGAACATTTCGAACCGAACACTGATTTTGGTAATAAAATTCAATGATTTGCAAGCGTTGCTCGTTAGTAAGTCTATTCATGATGAAATGTCAAAGCATACTGAACATCTTTCTCTTTGGCACCATGTCTGAAATCTCACGTGATCTGTCAAATACTAATGCATGAAAATCCTAACCTCAAAAAAATCACCCCTTATTTGTCATAAAGCAACTTTAAGTATATGAACCCAAGCTATGATGTAAAAACAAGAGTTCAAACAGTTGCCAAAAATGATAAAAACAAAATTATAGGTAGTTTTCCCACCATAAGTGTTACCAAGCCTCAATAAAATTGGCAACCTTACACTTAAAATCACAATTAGACTGGAAGATTGGCTTAATTTTGTTTCTATTATTTTTGACATGGCTATTATCCTATGGTACTTGAATTACTTACCAGATAATATGGTACAGCGGTCTGGGGCACTAAATAATTATTTTACACATCGTTATCTAATATGATTTTTTCAAACAAATATTGTTATATTGATTTTTTTATAAAACTGTCAAATAGTTTTAGCATACATACTTAGTTTTATTATTATCGATATAACCGAACTTAAAATAAATGCAAATATTAACTGTAACGGAAAATCAGTATTTATATTCAGTTTTTTTTAGAAATGAATGTTGGCATCAGTAGAAAAATCAAATGCTTTGAATTTTAGATGTTTATTTAGTTAAAAATAACTGTACGGAATACTTTTTAAATAAACTACAATCAGTTACTGTAACAATATTCTGAGTGTACACTAACTTACTTACTTAAATAGAACAAATATTTTGTGTGCAATAGAAAAGTGCTGATCGTTGCATTATTTTGCAGTCCACTTGGCTGTTGGTTTGTTCAACTGCATGTGGGCAGTGTAACATGAGCTTATTGTTGTTAATGCAAGTGTATCGGCAATAAAGACTGTTTATTACAGTACTTATGTGATAGTCACACTAACCGATCAGTCACCCTACAATCGACTGGTAACTGTCGACCTTCTTTCTCATCAGGCAGTTTCTAGTAATTGCTATCATTTGTTCAAAGCTCAGGTCTCCCATAGCATCCATATTTAACAGGCTTCTACCAGTGGTCCTGAGACTTATGGTAGCCAGTACTGGACATTCACACACAATATGCGCTGCCGTTTTGGCCTTTCCCTGTCTCCTCTTCTGCCTCTGTCTCTCATTTTTAGGCATGAGCTGTAGAGACTCCGAATCGACGTTGAAAGAACGTTTTGAGATACCTGCTTCCAAAAAAGAATAACCAAAGCCCACAAAGCCAGGTGCGTCCAATTCATCGACATTTACCTCCATATCACTCATTACCACGCATCCCTGGCGTATGGCTCTGCTCTAAAGAAACCCGCAAATATTCCCGTGAGCTCTACAATAGTTTCAGAATTTTATATACATTTTTTAATTTTATATAAACCTTTTGTTCCTGAGTGAATACTCGGGATAGGTACCTCTATATAAAGTAAAAAATATACCATAACTGAAGTACTATAAAATTAAGAGTCATAAAGATTTGGTGTGAAAGCACAGCTAGTTTGAAAATAAATTAAAATTGGTTCACCGTATACAAGTCCACGTTTTACCCTCTTTTTCCCATCAGGAACTAAGTTTTTATAGATATCGAGTTATCTATATTTCAAATTGTATTAAATTCGGTGAAGCCGTATAAAAATTGTCTTTTTCCCCTATTTTCGCTACGGGTCCTAGTTTTGAAAACAGAAATAGAAGAATGTAGAAAAGAGAATTAAATCTTGCACAAGTAAACATGCTCTATTTGTATTTATAATATGTTCGTATTTTAAATGGTCTCTGAAATATTGGTTTTAATCTGTTTTTCTTTTTTTATCAAGACACAATTTAAAAACGTGTCTGTGAAAGCACACAAAATAAAGAAATAAAAAACTCACGTAAAATACCCGTCCGTAAGGTAAAGTTGTTTGTTTTCTTTTAGTCAAAAAGAAATTTATGATCATTTTACAAATACGTTTTTTTAACAATGCAGATCGTAAAGCATGTTAGTGCATTTTGCTGTTTTATTGTTTTGGGTTAAGATATGAAATCAAAATACATAAGAGTGTAAAATAAAAAAATATTCGAGGTAAAAAACCTGTTCCTGTGCCATGGTGTTTTGTATTTAGTTCTTGTAACGAGTGATTTTTTAAGAGCTTGAGAACTTTTTTTTTTAAAAAAACGCATAAAATTTGCAAAATCTCATCGGTTCTTTATTTGAAACGTTAGATTGGTCCATGACATTTACTTTTTGAAGATAATTTCATTTAAATGTTGACCGCGGCTGCGTCTTAGGTGGTCCATTCGGAAAGTCCAATTTTGGGCAACTTTTTCGAGCATTTCGGCCGGAATAGCCCGAATTTCTTCGGAAATGTTGTCTTCCAAAGCTGGAATAGTTGCTGTAGACTTTAGACTTGACGTAGCCCCACAAAAAATAGTCTAAAGGCGTCAAATCGCATGATCTTGGTGGCCAACTTACCGGTCCATTTCTTGAGATGAATTGTTCTCCGAAGTTTTCCCTCAAAATGGCCATAGAATCGCGAGCTGTGTGGCATGTAGCGCCATCTTGTTGAAACCACATGTCAACCAAGTTCAGTTGTTCCATTTTTGGCAACAAAAAGTTTGTTAGCATCGAACGATAGCGATCGCCATTCACCGTAACGTTGCGTCCAACAGCATCTTTGAAAAAATACGGTCCAATGATTCCACCAGCGTACAAACCACACCAAACAGTGCATTTTTCGGGATGCATGGGCAGTTCTTGAACGGCTTCTGGTTGCTCTTCACTCCAAATGCGGCAATTTTGCTTATTTACGTAGCCATTCAACCAGAAATGAGCCTCATCGCTGAACAAAATTTGTCACATTTGAACATTTCGAACCGAACACTGATTTTGGTAATAAAATTCAATGATTTGCAAGCGTTGCTCGTTAGTAAGTCTATTCATGATGAAATGTCAAAGCATACTGAGCATCTTTCTCTTTGGCACCATGTCTGAAATCTCACGTGATCTGTCAAATACTAATGCATGAAAATCCTAACCTCAAAAAAATCACCCATTATTTTAATTTTATCCCATAAACGGTCGCATAGAAAGAAATTTCTGATGACAAATTTATTTTTAAAAGCTGTCTTATTGTCTGTAAAACTATTTTTACAGCTACTTGCTTAGGCTGAATATTTGCATGCATATGTATAATGCGGAGCTACACCAATTCAATACAAGCAAGCTCTTAAAATTTTTTTTATCTGCGTCTAACAAAAATTTGCATACACCTTGAATTATCTTGCAAATACAAAGATTTGTTTCGAAAAGTGGGCTGAGCCACATTCATTGAAATAGATATGATTTTAAAACGCTTTTAATAATCTGACACTTAATTGTTCTGTCAATATAAGATTATTATAAGAAAAATTAGTCAAGTGCGAGTTAGACTCCGTACTATGTTTAGTACCACTTTAAAAATTCAAGTTGTTAATTTTTTCATGTCTAATGAGTCACCCTTTAATTTTAAAATTAAAGTCATAATTGCATCACTGTTGGAAGACCCTTTAAATTTTAGCAATTTTTGTTATAGCGGCCATGGTAATACACTATCTACAAAAATATACATGCGCCTACCTATTGCGGTTCAAAAAATAAGGTAAAGTACGTGAAAAACATGTCACTGATGGAACACCCGTTAGATATTAGTAATTGTTACAGCGGCCGAAGTACAACATCTACTGTAAACATTTAAAGAGTCTACCTATTATGGTTCAAAAAATAAGGCTATTTACGTACAAATCATGTCTCTGTCGGAACCCCCTTTGTTATTTGCTATGGCGGCCATGGCAATTCACTTTCTATGAATATATCAAAAGTCTACTATTAAAAAAATAAGTTACTATAATGAAAAACATGTTACTGTCAGAACACCCTTTAATTTTTAGTAATTGTCATAACGGCCATGGCAACATATCTTCTATACAAATTGGAAGAGTCTACCTATTAGGGTTCAAAAAATATGTCGTTATACGTGCAAACAACGTCACTGTCGGCAAAACCTTTAAATTTTTATTGTTTTTATAGGGGCCATAGTAATACACCATTTGTGAAAATTTCAAGAGTCTATCTATTATGGTTAAAAAATTAGTCAATGTTTATGCAAATCATGCAACTGTCGGCACACCCTTTAATTTTTACTATTTGTTATAGTGGCCATAGTTCACCTCCTGTAAAAATTTCGAGAGTCTACCTTTTATCGTTCAAAACTTAGGAAATATACATGTAAATCACGTCAGTATCGGAACACCCTTTAATTTTTAGGTTTAATATTGTATACTTGCTTATAACGCGAACATAGATTAAATTACAGTCTGCAAATTTTAAGTAGTTGTTTATATAGTGAACTAAGTTTTAATTACTGTTTGTCAATTTCAAGTGTATCCCACCTACAGTTCACGAAATAGGCACATATTCGTGAATAACACCTCTCTATCGAACCACCCTATAAGTTTTAATATTTGTTGCTATAGCGGCAACAGCTATACATCATCTGTGAAAATTTCAAGAGTCTACCTATTACGGTTCCAGAGATAAAAGGCGCTGACAGACGGACAGACACTTTGTGTACGGTACCCTAAAAATGGCCCATACAATAAATGTATAGTACTTCTGTTCAAGCGATTCTATTGAAACTTTGTACATACATACAATGGAATATTCTGACAACTTAGGATTATGATAACCAAAGTAGGCAAAGCAAGGCCCATAAAAACTTTAGTTATTTTTGGAGTTCTGTACCTAAAGGGTAAAAAATTATTGCTATTGTTTTCGTTTCCATCATAGGCCTCTTTCACTGGAACCATAATATATAGACTCTTAAAAAAATGCTAAAAATTAAAGCGTGTCCCTATACTGATGTAATTTTAACGAATATGGCTTAATCTTTTAAACTGTGTCCGCTATAGCAACAGTGTAAAAATATTAATGAAGGCAGCGGTTTCACCGAAAGTGATCTTATTTTTTAAACCGCAATAGTAGACACTTGATATTTTGGATTATATCCGCCGTAACAAGTATAAAAATCAAAATTGGAAATTAAAGAGCGTTCCCTAGAAAGGAAGTATATGTATGGATATGCTTATCTTTTTTAACTAAAAGTTAAAGAGTGCCCTATATAAAACGTGCAAAAATGAAAATGTTTAAGTTTTTTAGTTATATATTTAACAGCTGTGCGGAGCCCTTCGTGTGAGTCAGACTTGAACTTGACTGATTTTATTACCAACGGTAACGTCGTTTAAAAATAAGACGGTAGCTCATAAACCGATACAATTTATGACTTAATTTTTCATTTATTCGCATTTGCTATAGTTGTCTTTAAAATAGTTTATAAAAAATTACTAGTAACGAGGAAAGTTTAACTTATATAAGCACAAAAACCACCTTTTTGGGGAAAATCGGGAAAAGAACTATAGTTTTTAAATTTTCCGAAATGCGCTATCAAAAGAAAACTTAATACAAAAAAAATACCTTAGAATAATAAGCGGATCATAAAAAATTTTCAGAAACTAAAAGACATTTAAGTATATTTTTTGTAGATATTTTCAAGGACTATACACATTTAACAAATTGAGTTATAAATAACTTTTTACGAAAAAAAAAAATATGTATGCTCGAGGTAACCACATAATACACAATAATTTTGTTGGCTAACCCACAAGCCCCACTTTACCCCAGGGCGTCGACCGCACCGCCACTCAAAAACATCTCTGCTTTGCCTCTGTGGATTTTTATTTCACACCACTGTCCGATTCATACGCGTTCATTTACAATAAAAATAAAAACCTGAATAGATTCTATTGTCATAATAAGGGTTAACACAATTGTAAAAAAACTTTGATGACTGACACAGTGATTCCTTTGCGTTTTCGTTCTTCTAACATTAAGTTTTTATATCTTTAAAAAGATGCAGGAGGATGGATGAGTTTCATTATTGAATAAAATGTATCTTATGTCTTTAAGTGGAAACTTTGGAATAATACCTCTTGCAAAGGGGAAAACATTATATAAGATTGCATGTTTTTTTTTAATTTATTGATATTTTATTTTTTTAAGTCTTCAAAATTTATTAATACAAATGTCTCAGTGGAGACTTAGAACAAATTTAAACAAAGACCTTGAATTTTTTAGTGGTTATTAATATTTTTTGCACAGCAAACACGTATCACTTAAATGACTTTTCGTTTTAGTGTTTTTTTTTTGTTTTATTATTTTCGGTCACATGAACCAACAACGCATTACGAAATTTAATTCCAAAGCAGAGAATCCTTTTATATTTTTAACATCGATTTCATACAAACATGTGTTACTTTGAATTCAGAATTAAGGGACGTGGAAGAAATTGTAGTCATTTCTTTTCCGTTTAAATAAAATAAAAGTATGGTTTTGCTGATTTCATTATTTATATCGTTTTTAATGCTAATGAAAACTCAATGATATTCAGTTTTTTATCTAAAAACATTGTTATAGTTTAATTAAAAACTCTCATACCATATTTTTCTAACTCAGCGATTGAAGATTTTAATGGCTCACTTTAGCCAACTGAAGAGTATCCCAATATTAACACACAATTTTAATTTGACAGCATTTGTGCAGTAAAGTATTGGCAAACTTTCAAACACAATTAGACAGTAGACACTTAGGGTTAGTTAAAATGAAGAGAAGAGCTCTTCTTCATTGTTGGCAATTAAAAATAAAAAAGTATTCTGCTATGTTTAACACTAACAGATAAACCTTGTTCAGCGGCGCGTTAAGCACAAAGTTTTCTAGACCATAGCTTTAATGCTGCAATGACAAACCGAAAAAGGAGCACAACGCACTTTCATGAATAGTAATGTTTGCTTAATAGAATCTAATAAAATGATACGCAAAATAGAGACAAAATCGCTAGATAAATCAGAAAGTAACTAAAATGGCATCACATTTCCATAAAAAAAAAAAAATACGACAGTTTGTTTGCAGCCAACTTCACTTTCTATGCAATGATAATTTTGTATGTAATGAGAATTTTAATAGCTAGTTAGCGCTTAGTGCGCTAATTTACCCCCTGTATCTATTACCCCCCGTCACCATTAGACATTAATATGCCTTAACAAATGTCAAACTTCATATGAAAAACAAAAATTATTTTTAACACTGGTTTTTTATATGAAGTTTGCCTTTTGTTAAGACATGTTAATGACTAATGTAGACGGGGGTTTAAGTTTGTTATTTCTTAAAACAAATATACAAGCTGACTGTGTCGATACGATAGTGCGCCTGCGCATCGACATCGTGTCATTGTTTGGTGCGCACATTGGATCAAGAGCGGCATTAATTCATTTTTTTATGTCTTCTGATTTACCTGATTTTTTTGCAGTTTATAATAAACAATCTAATTATCATGTACCAAAAATATTAGGCTTATATCTTTATTTCTTTTTTTTTGCAGAGACATTCAAATTTGTACTAAGTGAATGCGTTTCAAATGACCGTATTATATATATATGCATATATGCTACATTCTATCGCTTCGTATAGTGAGTATAGCACGGGAGCCCCTTTTAAAACGCATAGAAATGCAATAATTTTAAAATTTTTAAATTGAAGATCGCTCATATTAAAAAAATAATTTATAGTTTCATAAATTTAATTTTTGAAAATCAAATAAAAATTTAAAAAATGCCAAAGTCTGAAGGAATTTGTAGGTGCGAGGTACCCAACTTTGAGACTACATAACTCCTGGGAAGAAGATGGTGCCAACCGTTAAAACTTAAGCTCAGATACTCCTCTGCTATAGACAAAATTTGGATCAATCGAACTACATCTGGTTGAGTTATTTCCAAAATATTTTGACAAGCGGTAAATTGACGAAATTCAACGATGCATCACGGAATATCACTTACAATTATTCAAAGTGGCCATAGGAAAGTTTAATAAATTACTATATATAACCCACCACTTTGTACTTATAATTGATTAAAAAATTACAATCTCAAAAAATAATAAAAAATGTGTTTCTTTTATAAATAAAATCTGTAAGCAATTTTGGGACACCCTTTATTATGACACATTGAGTGTAGATGCAGGATGTGGCGGTCCTGAAAATACATTTCATTCTGTGACTAATAAATATTTTTTTCATTATTCGCACAGAAATTTTAACAATAAATTTTATTTCTATAAAAAGGAAAAGAAAAACTACCGATGCCTGTTTAAAAATTATGTATTTAATTATATTTAAATAATTCGACAAAATACAATATAATAAAAAAATTTAAAACCTTCCCTTTTAACAGATGTCGAAACCATACAAAATGTTTCCAAAAAAAATTCAAAAAATCATGGATGACAGGGCAAAACTTACTACCACTTATGCACTGTCTAACTTCATATGTGACCATTAGAAAATCTAGCATGACAATTTTAAAATTGACGTTACTTTTACTAATGTACTTTAATGACATTACAACTCATTACGCATTAAAAAAACGGTTTAGATTGGAAAAATTAGGAATTCAACATTCAACATAATATTTACGTTCCTTTTTAAAATTTTCTGTAGGAAGAATTTAATAAATGATTTTAAAAGTTCTAGAAATTACAGTATTAGAAATAGTATTGCTTGAAGTTTTGTACAGTGCGGCAAAAAAGTAATTGCTATATCTGTAACAAATTTTGTAATAAATATATAATAAATCTTCAAATGAATTTTGGAAGTCAGGCTTAAGTTCCTTATATTCTCTCTAAGTTGAAAAAAGATTAATTACAAATTAAGTGATTAATTTAAAAAAGAATTAGAAAATTTTATTCTAGACACTTACAGAATGTAATGCATATTCTGGATGTATACATAATTTATTTTTTGTAGAAAAGTGTTTAACTTTTGTCACCCAAAAATAAGTTTTGTTACCAATTAAAACAAATGTTATTGTAAAAATTTATAATTTAGTAAAACTTATTAGGTATGTTTGTATTTATAGCATCATTTAATAAATCAATAAAAAGAACTCTTTTTTTATAAACTTATACATACGCCCACAGTTTACTTATGAAAAAGAATCACTGCTATTTTTTACCATACATAGTATGGTTCTGCAACTGAATCGCGAAATGCCGGTATGTTGGAAATAAATGTATGACACAATGTTTGTCAAAGACTGTTACCTGCTCGAAATTATGAATAAAATCCATATTTGTGCATGAATATTCGTTATTTATAGCTTATTTTATTCCCAGTATACCTAGCTTTCCAACTAATGACAACAAATTTAATAGGACAAAAATAACTCTAAATAACTCGAAACAGTTGAAAATCGAAAAAAGAGGTTTGACTCAAAGTTAATTTTATCCCGCGTCCTTCAGTGTTTCATTTATTTAAATCGAACAAACCGTTATTGAGTTATAACGATAATCAACAAGGCGACCATGATTTGCACGGCACAGGTACTCAATTTTGAGACCACATAGCGTCAAGTGGATAGTGCCCATCGTCAAAACTTAAGCTGAGATACTCCTCTGCCATGCTCTTGCCAAATTTTGGATCAATCGGCCTAGCCCTTTACAAATGGCTAAGTTATTTCCAAAATACTTTGATTCTGCCCCACTGTGCATTGCACAAATTTCATAAACATCTGGTCACATTATTTTCTATTCACAGTTTTGATTATTCCGTTTAGTTTGGCAATATTTACATTTCTCGTTTACGTGTTCAGGACGTAATGGAACGAATACAAATCCTTTCATTATATTTTTTATATGTGAATCTATAAAAGATTGCTTGTGTTCCAGCACATTTTCTATGGTTGTAAGTTTGTTTTCATCATTAGCAATATTATTAATACAAAACATATTACAAGCAAACTGACAGCACCATATACAAGAAATAAAAGTAAATTCATGCAACTTTACCTAAGTTGAAAACCATAACAATATTTTTGATAATGATGTGTCATATCATTGTCTATTCATTAATTTGGTTCTTATCGTTATTTATAGATTTGGTAACATTTTAAAACATCACTCTTCTTATTGCAATTATAAATTTTGTGGAATCATCGTCACAACATTGCGGCGTAATTTTCGGCAACATACAATGAGAAATTACAAGTCATCTCCGGGTGCAATTTTTTAATTATTAACTGATAGAATAGATTAAACGACGTAGATATTAAGCGAGCTGTTAACGCAATGTTTTACAATGAATTCACTGAAATTGTTGATTTTTGAGGGGAACTCTAAATCCTATGTGCTTTTTACTGTAAGGAATTGACCATTTGTACGACAGTTTGTGAAACTTTTTTGTGGGCCATATTAATGGGCTGTTTCACGATGTCGACAAAGTTCGTTCTTTCTTCCAATTATATTGAAAACAAAAACAAATTAAAAAATTTTGTTGTTTGTTTTGAATGGACTTGTACGAAAGAATTCTTTCGACATTGTGAAACTGCCAGTTAATAAATGGTATTTCCCAATATCATAAAATATTTTTTATGATAACCCAACCCAACCAAACTTTTACTTTTTATTTATTTAAATATTAAAAGACAATCTTAAGAATAATCTTTCTTTAGATTTACAATAGTACACAACTGACTTAAAAAAACTACACTTTCTTAAGAGTCTCTTAACCAATTTACACGGCTCGATGGACCATTATTTTAAGGTCAAATAAAATTTTAGCGCTTGTATAATCTACAGAAAATTAGCAAACGGATCTAAGGGCAAACTTTGTATTTTGATCTTAACAAAAGAAAGGTAAATCTGTAAATATAAAAAAATATTTGAGTTTGTATGTTTAATATATGTGATCGCGCAAAAAGAAAGGGAAAAAAGTAAATTTTACAGGAGAAAAGCTTACCTTTTTTCAAAATTTTTACGAGTGTAAATGCTGTTAACATTAGATACTGACATCTTTTGATGTACTGATATTAAAGAAATATCATGTTTACCAAACAAATTTAGGTGTGATACTAGATTAGTATTAACTAAAAACGAATGTTGGAAGAAAAGAAATAAAAACAAAAAGTAGCTTTCATTGCTAATCGAAGGTTGGCTGAAGCAACGACAAATATAAGGTGGTTAAATATTAAAGTAAAAATATTAAACAAGGCTTTAGGTAGTGGTATACTTCGTTTGATTGATGATTAAATACAGTTTTCTCGTATTCCTTTATCTGAGTTTGGTTGGTTAAATAGATGATGCTTACAACTAAACACTACGCAAAGTAGATAGATACGAAGAGTGCTGATGACGGAAATAGCTGTCTAGAAAATGTGCATTCCGCTCTGCTGGTGAATTTTCTCAATTTTTTTCTTAAATATCATCACCTAATTTGTAATTTAATTTATTCTCTCTTAGAGAGAATAAAACGAACTCAAGCTTGACTAAAAATTCCATTGTAATTAATATCTTTTTGGCGTAAGTGAGTGATTCCATGTCAAATCGACAATAAACATTTTTTTTTAAATTTATCATTTCAGTTCTTTTGTTGAAACTTTTGAGTCCTTGAATCCAAATAGAATTAAAAAAATTCTATTTCATACAGTTTTTTTTACCTATACAGACAACAAAATAGGAAAATATCGCTTTCTATTAGCCCTAGAGAGTTTAATAAAATCTCATTTTAAAGTACATTATTATAAAGTGATATAGAAAAATTAGATACTTGCAGAATATAATTGTTCAGCCTTCTGCATATCTATCTACAATGTTGTATTGAATTGAAGAGGTTGATGGAAAAAACGAAGAGGTTTTTCGGTAAGCCGCTTTTCCGCTGAAATATGATAATTTTAATACTTAACGATAAGAAACTATGTTTGTTAAAAATGACCTCTGACACTGCTTCATATTAGTCACTAACGTATGTAAATACAAAGAGTAATACATTTTGATAATAACTTATAAAACTTAAGTTTAACTTTGAAAGTCGATTATCTCAAAACGAATTTTTTAAACTGAGGTAGTTTTTCCACCAACCTCCTCAATTGTAACAATTTTTCTTTTTGTTAAATAATTCTTTAAAAAAAATATTATTTAAAGATTAAAGCTCCTACGAATATCATCCTACCCAATGAGCGTCAATATTGCCAATATTTTTATTTGAATCTCGGTATCAATGGAACTCTAAAACAAACATTTTTTGTTGTTAGAACTAAGAACAACTTTTAATAATTAATTGTTGACCATCTTTTATTTATTTATTAAATTATAAAATTACAAATTATATTATAACTTAAATTATCGAGCATAGTTACAAAGACCTTCACACTAAGTAGTGAAACACCCACAGTCTTGGTTGTAAATCGAACCCACTACTCTTAAACTGATAGACTAGAACACTACCTACTAGCCTACCGGGACAACCACGTTTTCTTAAAATAAAAAGACTTTATTCAAATAACTTTTGCATTTAATGACAAAAATGTATAGCTGTATAGGGGATACTGCACTCAGGACCAATTTGGTGAAATGATGGAAATGTTGAAAATTATTTACGTCTTCAACATTTAACTTCTTTCATGATTCTATTTTCTAATTTAAAATTATGAAAGTAAGGAAAAAACGAAGAATTGTTAGAACTCATTAATTGGATTAATTTGTGCTTTTTATGTACAAATCTAATTGCATAGACGAGATAAAGAAATTTTACCGTCTTTGCCAAGTAAACTGTAATTATTGGATGTGCTCAAGTGTAAAAATGCTATTAGTCTTTAAAAATAAATGTAAATCTTTCGCAACAATAATAATTGCGTAATTACTTTTAATAGCTTGACAATGATAAGAAATAAATACAATTTATTTGAAGACACGAGTAATTACAATCTCATTTATTTTCAAGAAAAATTATATGAAACAAAAATGATTTATTTAAAACAATTATTTTTTTTAAATACATTTAATGTCATAATTGTTTGTGCTAATGGAAATAATTTCAGAGCATCAGTAACTATTGACAATAAAATTAATATCTTTGTAAGATATTACAAGAGCATAAATTATTAGGTCATGGGTTGTTTGATTCAAAAACATGTTTTTGTTTAGATATTATTCTTCATCGCCTTTAAATAGAAATGACAGTCTATGAATTAAATTTCTATGGAATGAGAGACAAGGCAATCTATCTGTTAAGGTCCCAATATCAGCACAAATCAGTATGGAGTTTCAGCGTACTAAATCCGTACAGATATGTATATGTACATATATATGTATGTATGTATGTATGTATGTATGTATGTATGTATGTATGTATGTATGTATGTATGTATGTATGTATGTATGTATGTATGTATGTATGTATGTATTTTAAATAAAAAAAAATTTATCAAGTTCCCTTTTGCTTTTTTTAATGTTAAAATCATGCTAAGTACGGTTTTCATGTACTGGGCAACGTAGCATGCAGTCTAACTTGATCGAACATTGTTTCGTATTTTATTTTGCTGTTCTCCTTCCATAATTTATGTCTTTAGGCTCAAGTTTGGTTGCAGATTTAAAAACAGTTTTTGTTAAACTTTTTTTAAGAACAAGCTAAATTTGCCCTAAAACATAGAAGATAAAAAGATAAATAAACTTATATACACTTCTAACTACATTTTGGTATATGGGACATACAAATCCCTCCCAGTGACCATATACACACGACTTTGTATTGGACATACAAGTATATGTTTCCAGTGAACTTCATTCGCCTACGATATTCAAAGAAATATCTGACCATTACTTTAACAAACAATGTGAATTTATCTTATAGTTTACTTTTTACAACACCTTAAATTTGAAAACTATGACCTACATATGCTTGCGTCTAAAAATATAATTTTCTCATTTTTTTTCTTTAAAATTAATCACCTAATTTGAAATTTTAACTTAAAGAGAATACAAAAAACTTAAGCCTAGCTTCAAAAATGCATTTGCTTGTTTAAAAATATAGTTCGACTAATTAAAATATTCCATATTAAAAATTGCAAGGCACTGCGCATACATATTTACCTAACAAAGTTTGGTTTAATACTAGATTAGTATCAACTAAAAATACGAATGTTAGTTTAAAATAAATAAACAAAAGTTGCTTTCATTGCTAACCGAAGGTTGGCTAAAGCAACAATGTATATAAGCTGGTAAATATTAAAAGAAAAATATCAAACAAAAAGGGAAGCTTTTGGTAGACTTTGTTCTCACCAACTGACGATGATAATTGAATACAGTTTTTCTCATATTCCTTTATCTGAGTTGGTTGGTTAAATAGATGATGGTTACAACTAAACACTACCCAAAGAAGATAGGTGCGAAGAATGCTGATGGCGGATGTAGCTATCCAGAAAATCCATTCCATATACTGTCTATTAATATAATTTTCTCATTTTTTCCTTAAAATTAATTACCAACGTTGTCAACTTGGTTCGTATCGCACCATTTTGGGTGCTTTTTCAATTTTTTTGTGCGAAAATTTCACGAGTTGGTGCGTGGTGCGCTTTTTTTTAAATTTTGATGCTTTTTTAATTTTTGGTGAAATTTTTACAGACCATAATAAGAACAACTAGTAATGATGTTTAAGACATACCAAATCATATGCACAAAGTAAAACGGTATTGTTGTTGTATTAATTTGTGTTATGTTTAAAAAAAAGAAGCATTTCACTGTATGGAATTTGCTATCCCCACAAAACACATTCACCCCTATCGCGAATAATTGTTCCCATGAAAAAAACTCCCAAATTTGTCTATCGTGAATGATTCCAATAACAATTTACTTGTATTTTACGATAGAAATCATTCACTATAGAATTTTTGGAAGTTTTTTCATGGGAATAAATATTCGCGATAGAGGTGATTGGTTTTCCCATTCAGCTGTTAGGCAAAAGACCTGCGAACAAATATATCAATTAATAAATACTGATAATGAGTATCCTGATAATAATGATATTGAGTTCCACTGATTGCAGACACTCGTTGGCTTTTAATAGAAAAGTCAAAGCAATTTTAAAAATGTGGCTTGAATTAAAAACGATATTTAATACATTTCCAACATCTCAACAATATTTTTTATCTAACCAACTAAAAAATATACACAATGATGATATTAATTATGTTTACTTAGTATACTTATCCGATATTTTAAAGGAGGTGCAACGTGTTAATCTCTTATTCTCTTAAAAATTTTGATATCCAAATTAAGTGAGCCTGACATTGAATTCGATTTTTTAACAGGTGATATCAATACATCGTTTGATATTTGTTATTTGGGTTTTAAGTTTGAAGAAGTTTTCGCATTAAAGAAAATAAGCAATGAAGCAAAGAAAGATATTTATTTATTTATTTATTTATTTATTTATTCATTTATTCAATTCCTATACAACAAGATTTAATCTTATATTTAAAGTACAGGAAAGCATGAATCGTTAGTTAGACATATGTAAAGACAATTAGATACAGATTTGTAAAGATAAAAGTAAATTAAATTAAAAATTATTTATTTTTGAGAATAATGATTTACTATCGTGCAAAATAATTAAACAAAAATTTCCTAAAACTACATACGTTGCTATTAATTTGCTGACTATCAGGAAGACAATTCCAAAGGCGTACCGCATGAATGAAGAAGTGCCTTTCTGATACAAGAAACCTGTGTAAGGGAATTATAATCTTTTTACCTCTAAGTGATCTAGCAAACCTAATTTTATCACTAAGATATCGTGGAACCTCAGAATAAATAATTTTATGTAACAGTAAGAGTACACGAATATTAAGAAGATTGTTGAATGAAACACCGTAAAGCTTGGAGGAAAAAAGGGACACATGATCATATCTTCCCAAGCCATATGTATATCTTACAATATTATTATATATAACATTCAGCTTTCTTTTGCTAGTAGAATCGCAATTTGCAAAGAGTTCACAACCGTACATTATACCTGGGAGAAGATATGATTTTGCAATCACTTGCCTTATATTTAGAGGAGTATAATATTGTGTCGACCAAAGACACCTCAGCTTTATATACGTTTGGCCTACAAGTGTATTAATATGATTTTTCCAAGTTAGGCTATTATTGAAAATAAGCCCTAGGTTTTTGGCAGCATTCACAATATTGATCTTTTCTCCATTTATTAAAATGTCTAGACTGATATTAGAGTCTAGTGTTCTATTCCGAATTACTAAGCACTTTGACTTATGAGGGTTTAAACAAAGTCCATTAGCCGTTGCCCATAGGTAAATTTTATTTAATTCATCGTTGAGCCTCACAATATTTTCAGTGACAGATTTTACTGGACTACTTAAGTATAACTGCACATCATCGGCGTACATATGAATTTTACTGTGCAAGAGTTGGTTTGGCAAATCATTTATATAAATTGTAAAAAGGAGTGGTCCAAGAATTGACCCTTGAGGTACACCTCTAGATAAACCTAATGCAGCTGATTGGGCATTTTTCGATTGAACAAATTGTGAACGATTTAAAAGGTAAGATGATAAAAGCCGTGTTGAAGTTTCAGAAAAATTAAAATAATAAATTAGTCAAGTGCGAGTTAGACTCACACACGTAGGGTTCCGTACTATGTTCAGTATAATTTAAAAATTCCAGTTGTTTATTTCTTTATGTCTTATGGGACACCCTCAAATTTTAAAATTAAAGTAATATTCGCGAATATTGCATCATAATTAGAACACCCTTTAAATTTTAATATGTAATTGATTTTATAGCGGCTATGGTAATACACTTTCTATTAAAATATCAGGAGCCTATTGCGGTTAAAAAAATAAGGTAATATTCGTGAAAAACACGTTACTAATGAACACACTTAAATTTTAAGTATTTGTTATAGCGGCCGAAGTGACACATCTACTATCGGATTTTATATTACGGTTTATAAAATCTTGTCACTGTCGGAACACCCTTTAATTTTATTATTCATTATAGGGGCCATGGCAACTTCCTTTCTATAAATATACTAAAGATCTACTTATTGCGATTAAAAATTAAGTCACTATAAGTGAAAAACATGTCACTGTCGGAACACCCTTTAATTTTTAGTAATTGTCATATCGGCCGTGGCAACACATCTTCTGTACAAAATTTCAAGAGTCTACCTGTTACGGTTCAAGAAATAAGGCTTTATACATGCAAATCACGTCACTGGCGGAAAGCCCTTTAATTTTTGATATTTGTTATAGTGGACATAGTTATACACCTCCTGTAAAAATTTCAAAATTCCACCTATTCATTAAAAACTTAGAATATATATATGCAAATCACGTCACTATTGGAACACCCTTTAATATTTAAGTTCTATTTTGTATACTTGTTTATAAAACAAACATAGTTTTAATTACAGTCAGCAAATTGTAAGTGGTTTCCTCTTACAGCTCAAAAAAAAGACATAAACATAAATAACACGTCACTTTTGGAACACCCTACGTTTTAGTAGTTTTTGCTATTGTGGCCGCAGTTATACACTTTTGGTAAAATTTTCAAGAGTCTACCTATTATGGTTCAAAACTTAGGCCTTATACATACAAAGCACACCACTATCGGAACACCCTTTAATTTTTAGGTTTATTTTTTTAGACTTGTTTATAAAGCGAACTAAGTTTTAATTACTGTTTGTAAGAAATAAACACATATTCGTAAATAACACCTCTCTATCGGAACACCCTATAAGTTTTAATATTTTTTGCTATAGCGGCCATAGTTATACACCTTTGGTAAAATTTTCAAGAGTCTACCTATTATGGTTCAAAACTTATGCCTTATACATTCAAATCACTCCACTATCGGAATGCCCTTTAATTTTTAGGTTTATTTTTTTCAGACTTGTTTATATAGCGAACTAATTTTAATTTAGTGCTTGCAGATTTTTAGTGAATTCCTCCTACAGTTAAAGAAATAAGCACATATTCGTGAATAACACCTCTCTATCGGAACACCCTATAAGTTTTATTATTTACTAGTATAGCGGTCACAGTTATATACTTTCTGTGAAAATTTCAACCGCCTACTTATTACGGTTCAAAACTTAGGCCTTATACATGCAAATCACACTACTATCGGAACACCCTTTTATTTTTAGGTTTATTTTTTTAGACTTGTTTATATGGCGAACTAAGTTTTAATTACTGCTTACATATTTTTTATGTATGCCTCCTACAGCTCAAGAAATAAACACATATTTGTGAATAACACCTCTCTATCGGAACACCCTATAAATTTTATTATTTGCTGCTATAGCGGGTAAAATTATACACCTTCTGTAAAAATTTCAAGATTCTACATATTATGATTCAAAACTTAGGTCGTATAAAGCAAAATAACACCACTTTCGGAACACCCTTTAATTTATAGGTTTATTTTTTAGACTTGTATATAAGGCGAACTACGTTTTTATTACAGTTTGTAAATTTTTAGTGTATGCCTCCTACAGTTCAAGAAATAAACACATATTCGTGAATAACACCTCTCTATCGGAACACCCTATAAGTTTTAATTTTTGTTGTTATAGCGGCCAACGCTATACACCTTCTGTGAAAATTTCAAGAGTCTACCTATCATGGTTCAAAACTTATGCCTTATACATGCATTTCACACCACTATCGGAACACCCTTTAATTTTTAGTTTTATTTTTTTATACTTGTTTATATAGTGAACTAAGTTTTAATAACTGTTTGTAAATTTCAAGTGTATCCATCCTACAGTTCAAGAAATAAACACATTTTCGTAAATAACACCTCTCTTTTGGAACACCCTATAAGTTTTAGTATTTGTTGCTATAGCGGCAACAACTATACATCATCTGTGAAAATTTCAAGAGTCTACCTATTATGGTTCCAGAGATAAAAGGCGCTGACAGACGGACAGACGGACAGACGGACAGACATTGTAGCGAAAACAATAGGGTTTCGTTTTTACACTTTGTGTACGGAACCCTAAAAACGCCTAAGCTTCATGGTAAGCATGCTGTGAAATATCAAAAACTTGTTGTAAATTCACCAAAAAATTAGTTGAAGATATTCGGGCGAGACTGCCTTCTAATGTTGAAATTTTACAAAAAATTAACGTTTTAAACGTAAAACATGTTTTATCTCATTGCAAAAGTGATATCATGCCATTAGCAGTACAATTTGCATCCGATATCGAAATATTGTCTAGTATAGAAAACAGACGGCGAATGGTTTACCTTATGCAATGGAAAAATATTGAATCAACATTAGAATTTTGGACTGAAGTTAAATGTTAGTGTTAAGTTTTTTGTTAAACTATGTATATTGTGAATGATCACTGATTTCTATTTAAAAAGTTGTGTATGCAATATATGAAATAAAAAAAATGTATTATCTAGTACAACTGAATACAAACATATTTGTTTAGTTTTTTTTTTATTTTTGTCAAGTTTAATGATTTAATTTTGTATTTTTTTTTTTAAACCTTTAACTTTAAGACTGTTTTATTGATATATTTTTAAAACAAAAATATTATACTTTTTTTGGAAAATTAATTCATTCAAGGTTTTAAATAAAAAATAAATTGTAAAACTTGGTGCGTTTTCTCTTAAATGGTGCGATTTTTTCCCCACTTTGGTGCGTTTTGAAATTTCAAAGTTGACAACGCTGTTAATCACCCAATTAGTAATTAATTTTCTTTCAACTTAGAGAGAATATAGCGAACCTTATAATGAAGATTAACTTCAAAAATGAATTTGTATGCCTATATTTCAATCATCATTCGTTTTTTAACATATATGTATTTATGTACATATATAAAATATAATTTATTTCTTATTGAAATACAAAGACTATTTTGCATACATTTTATTACATTTTGGTGGTGCCGCATTTAATTTCTCCATTCAAAGCACGGATAATTGTGAGGTTATTGGCATACCCAAACATAAAGAAGTCCAATGGATTTAATTTATGTGATTGTGGTAGCTAAATTTTATCACCGAAACAATAGACTTCACAGCCAAACAGGCGAACTCTAAATAGCCTCTAATGCGTCACAAGATGAAAATTAAATGGACTTGACAATTTTTTAGAAAGTGAAAAACAAAATGTAATTAAATGTTTATTATACGGGGTTACTTGGAACTAACATTAGCAACCTTCCACCACATTTGAAATCCACCAACATTACACAAAGAGCACTGCTTGCTGCTGGCAAAGAGCACTGTTTAAATACCAGTGCTGTAATTCCATCTGGACAGGAGACTTAATGATGTTGAGATCTTCTAAAACCTTTTACTCGAAAACATATCATAAAACAACTGATAGAGTGCCGAATACGGGCAATATTTCATTGCTTTCATCCTTGAACAGAGCCTGAATGGAAGAAGTGAAACTATTCATTACTCTTTAAACAAAACTACCCTGAGGACCAGCAACAACTTGATGGAAGATAATGTTTGAGGAAAGCTTCCACGGGTCACAAAAAGATCTCGCTCTATTGCGCAGCGAATCAGTTTCAGCTTTTTTGTTTGAACTTCAGATACTAAGTGCTTCAACTTTTGGATTCAACCATAATGTGTTTTGATGGAATAAAAGCTTCAAAAAACCGTTGAAATTGAATTTCCTTTATTTTGATTTTTTTCTGTAAGTAAAATCGTTTAAATTCGGGAAAAAATTTGTAGAGATCTTGTTTTTCTCGTCATTATTCACACAACTCTTTTCACGTTCGCTGTACATGACATAAAAGGAAACGATTACGATAACAAGTTTCATGGTTTTGGGCTGAATTTACCAAAAAATGTTTACTGGGTATTTGAGTCACAACAACTCATATCAAAGCTATTAAATTACTCTTGGGGTTTTTCCACTGAATCTTTCGAAGTTTTTTTTTTTTGCTGTTTGTTTATGTTAAAGTCACTTTTTGTTAAAACTGATCGTTTGTGTTTTTGTTACCAACTAAAAATTTACAGCAAAAACTAAAGAAAGCAAACAACTGTGCTATAATCGGCAGTGCAGAATCTTTATACCCATCACGAATAAATTATTATGAAGGTAAGTGTACAATGTACTATGGTGTTATAGCCCTCTATCCCCTATCTAAGAGAAAAATTCATATTTTTACCTAAACGGCGTGTTTTTTAAGATCTAAGGGTTGGAATTTTGCTCTCGTAAAAATTCAGTACAATCCCAAGATCCAATAGATTATTAAGACCTAGACAAATGTTTTATCTCCACCGGCTATTCAATTCTAAAAATTGTTTCTTTTGTGCTAGAAAGAGCGCAGAAGAGAGCTCAGACAACTTTGGGTAGCAAAAGCTAGTTACAATATAAAAATGATTGTGTGAAAAAGAAAATAAATAATTTTTTGGAAAGTTTTTGATTTTTGGTGGAACCATGTGAAATTTTGGTTTTTCATTATTTTAAAATTTCTTTGTTATTTTTTTTTTAGTAAATTTCGACATTCTAAACAACGAAAATGTATCAATTTCGATATTTTGTAAAGTTTTAAATCCTAGGGTATTTTGGTTAAAATTAACTTTTCATGAATTTAAACTTTTAGGTTAAATAAAATTGAGATATTTTTGGTAAAACTTTGATTTTTGTATACCTGTTGGTTTTTGGGTGATATTCCGCTATTTTATTGAAATTGTGATTATTAGAAAGAATTGAAGTTTTTTTGTTGATTTATTTTTTTAAGAGAACTTATCGATCGTAATGTTTTTTTGAACGTTCAGATTTTAATGGAAATAATGCGATGCAAATTTTCCAAAACTATATTTAATAGATTTATGTACTAAAAATATTCACAAGTTATCTATATTTCTTTAAATCAAATCGAAAATCTTCAAATTCACTTCTCTATTTATAAGTATACAGAATGGGGTTCCAAGTGCATATTGTCTAAATTTCAAACGGAGTGACAAACAAATCTTTATAAATCCTCAGGTATAGGGTATACAAATAAGATACATATATTTATATGTTTTTCTTTTTTTATGTCTTGGCAACATACAATAATGGGTTCCTTTATCTTTTGTACGAGTATTATCTTGCATCATTTCAAGCTCAAATATGGTTTTTGTGTTGATCTAAGTTGTGGTCATCATTTATGTTTGTTTATGGTAAATACAGCAAACCTGTAATTGTTCTAGAATAAGTTTAAACGATTGTTTATACCAATACATATAATTAGTTTCTTTGGGATCGAGCAAGTCAGAGGTTGATTTTCGTTTAAACCAAAAACAAATAATAGAAAAGAAGAGAAAGAAAGAGACACAGAAAAGAAGTTTAGTATTCATGCTATAGGCTATATTTGACAACCCAATTTTAGGTACATTTATAAATAATTTCTGTTATTTAAGACAACGTATGTTTAGTGTTTATGCCGGGTTAGCCGAACTTAACTTTAACGGAACGTGACACATGAAAGTTTTTTGTTGTTTGATGCTCTTCGCTCTCCTTTTATTTTAACGACAGTCAACAACCAACCAACAACGACAATTTTTATTTACTACATCCTGTTAAAGTTACGTTCTACTAATCTGGCCTTTTGGTTTATTGATGATAGGCTGATTCTAGCCGGTTTAAAAGCATAACCTATTCGAAAATGATATACATATGCAAGTGTAGCACCAACCAGCTAAACGTTCCAGCCCTACATATAAGACCTATTTGTACAAGTATTAATACTAAAAATCAAAAAGTAAATGCAAATACATATATGAATATGGCTATCACTACATTTACACCATGTAAATTTTCATAAAATTGGTTTTAAAAAATTGTTTTGGTAAACAAAACCAAGAAACTTCCAAATAATCCAACAAGATGATGAGAAAAGAAAACTAAAAATCTACACTGAAAACCACGCCTTCTAGGAGTCAATTCCTATGATGTAAAGTTATCACCACACACTATTGATCAGAGTTTATTCATCGGATTTTACATGTTTGTACTTTTTGAAAAAAATAAACATTATTTTAAGAAATTATTAATAAATATTTTATTATTATTAATAAATAAAATAATAAATGTGTCTTTTATTATCAAGAATGTTAAAACAAACAGGCATCCCACATTACATAGTTTTTATACGACTTTATACGATATTTTCTTGTGGATTAACGAATAGTGATTTTATATTGATTTTTTTGTGAAAGGCTATATTAACAGCTACTTAAATTAATTTTTAGAAAAATTTTATTTTAAATATTTATGATAAAAAATTTTATTCTAATTAAAAAAAGATTTTTTTAACATTTTTTATGTTAAAAAAAGGTGAAAAGGCTTTTAGGAGCTATTGCGATCCTAAAAATGTTATATATCGCCATAAAATTTACGATCTCTACTTTTATACTACAGAAAAAAACCGTTGCATGTTTTTGCACCTTTCTTTGCGATTTTTTCTAAGTTTCAACTACTGGATGAACTATAATAAAATTTTATGGAGAGGTATCGTGTCGTGTTAGTATCGTGTTTCAAATATAGGATCTTTTTTTCCCGCAAAAATATCTCATTACCAAGAAAGAGGGAGAACAAATAGAAAAAGTACGCAATTTTACCGATTCAATGGGACTGCAACTTGGCAGCAACTTTTATTTTTGTCAGCGGGTAATTGAAAACACTATTTACAGTACTCTACAATATCTTTGGAATTTTAGATTTTAGATTTTTATATAAAGTCTATTTTTCTGAGCAATTACCCAGGGATGGGTACCTTTATAGAAAGTAATTACATAAACCATATATAAGCGCTATAAAAATAAGAGTAAAGCAAAATAAGGTCGCTGACGAAGTGGCAGGCACAGTTACATACGAATAAAATAATTATTCTCAGCTGAATTAAATACTAAAAAGTAATAAATTACAAAAATTTCTTTTATTATTATTCCTCTCTTCGACATAAAAGGTTAAAAATGAATATTTTACGGAAATTAGCAAAAAAAATTGTTTTTAAATTGTTTTAGAATTAAATTGAAGGGATACTTCCTCCTGCCAATAAAAACTTGAAATTTATATGGTATTAAGGCTTATGTAATCCATTTCTTTAATGTCACCGCCCACAAAAGGGGGAGGGGAGAAAATGGCATTTTAGAATCTTCAGAGTCCAAGTTTAAGTTTTTGAACATTTGCTGACTATAAAAATTGCATTTGCTAAACAAAAGTATAGGAAAACTTAAAAAGAATTTAATTTTTCACAGGTAGAATTAATTCTTCTTGGGGGAACTCTTTTCTCCTTAGTCCGATTTTCATTATTTTATAGCTTTATTAACCTATGACCATAAGAGATTTTTCTGCTAAGTTTCATTTATCTAGGGGCACTCAGTAAATTTTTAGAATCAATATAAGCTAAAAAAGCAATGGCCGGCTAGATTGGCAAAATCCTTCTTTGTGAATGTTTGAATTTCTGCATACTCGTACTAGGGAGCGTCTGTGATTTTTCTGCTAAGTTTCACTTATCTAGGGGCACTCAGTAAATTTTTAGAATCAATATAAGCTAAAAAAGTAATGGCCGGCTAGATTGGCAAAATCCTTCTTTGTGCATGTTTGAATTTCTGTATACTCGTACTAGGGAGCGTCTGTGATCATTCGTAGCATATTATTTTGGCATTTTTAAATTCAAAGCTATAATTGAATATTATCATACCATATTATTTAAAAATCGAATTATAAAATAGAAGACTTCATTCTTTGAATGCACTGTTTTCAGTGTTAAAAATCTTTCTGGATGACTAATGAAAATAATAATATCATTAACAACCTAAGGAGATATAACTTTATCTATCATATTCAGATGTAATCTAATTATTTAAAAATAATTTAATATAATGTCTGCTTACTTGTTTCTACACTTGTTATACCAATCAATCAATTATAAACTTACATAAATATTAAAACAAGTTAAAATTTTAGACAGACAGCAACGATTCAAACGCAGGTAGCCACTGCATGTATTAAAGTGGTTTTATGTGAACTGCTACTTTATATATGCACAATTTTACTCATACGCACCTTCACGTATACTTACATACGTAAGTATGCATCAACAAATACTTCGTTTTTAAAATAATTTTTTTTTAAACAATATTTAAATAAACATTTAAGGCAACTTAACTCTAGGGACAACATGTATATACATAGGAGTGGTAGATTACCCTGAACATGACACATTGCATGCGTATTGACAACTTCTTTTGGAATAAAATTTTTTTTACATATCGAAACCCACTTTCCTCAAATTAAATTGGTCCGTATTTGTTTTAACGAAACAACGAAAATTTTTTTCTGTGAATTCTTTGCGCTGCTATAGCATGATAAGCAATTTCTTGTAGCAAATACTGGCTCCAGAAAACTTTATTTTCAGAAAGACAATACACAGTTCTTTGTTCCAATATAACGATGGGTCAAAAAAAGGACGCAGACTACTGAAATTTGGTTGGTTCTGGAAAAATCGGAACAAGGACACACCTATCGCCCAAGTTCCAAAAAGTAAACATTTTTATTTCTGTAATAAGTCTTAAAAAAAATTGCGCATTCAGGGGGTAGCAATACTTTCTCCAGACTTGCTGTTGCCTCCCCAAGAATTTTTAAAAATTATACTAGATATTTATTTTCAGTGTATTATTTTCTAATAAAAAAGGGTGTTGGTTGCCCCTTAGAGTATATTTTCTCTTGCGCAAATGACTTTAGAAGACGCACTATGTTTATCACCCTAATGAATAATAGAAATTTCTAGCATCTGTTTTTTTATTGTTAATTTGTATTTTGTTTTTAATTCTAGTTGAAATATTTACAACTCGTATTTGTATTTTATTCTTAGTTTATTTTTAAACTTGATTGATATATTTTATTGTCGTAATCAAGTAAAACAAGTTCTTAATTGCAGTAAATATTGATTTGTTACTTTATTTAATAAAAATATGCTTCTGACCTAGAGCCTAGACTGGAAAAAATCAAAAATTTCCTAATAATTTTCTTTCTTGACCTGCCAATATTGATTCTGATTGGTTTTTACAAAAGGCCACGACCCCGAATGCTTTACTTTTTATCTGCAACCGATTTTAGTTTGTAGAAGTTACCTTTTATACATTGGAAACAGAAGTTAGAGAAATACAATTCAGAATGAAAACTTTTGAATTGTTCCGAAAAAGAAAGTTTTCTGAAAAATGTGTAAGAAATGTTTTGCGTTTTGAGTTCATTTTTTCATTAATATTTTTCAGCATCTATAGATGCTTACAAAGTATACTTTGTAAAATTTGAGCTAAAAGTACACATCCACAAAAAATATTTATTATGTATTTATTATTATTATTATTATTATTATTATTATTATTATTATATTTACTCATTATGTCATCCTTTCTGTCTGTGTTCGCAGAACGTAAGAACTATTAGATGGATTTTAACAAAATTTTGTGATGAGGTACCTTGGTATTCTGATTCCAATATAGGATACTTTTTTTCGCAAAAATATCTTAAAGCTATAACAGTACGCAATTCTTTTAGTAAGGATGAGACCCTTTATATAAAGTAAATTAAGGGTCTTTGGTGTGAATTGCTTTCAAAGCAAAATCACAAATACAAAATATTGTAAGGATGCTAACGAAGTGGCGGACACAGCTATTTATATTATAAACCGTCATTTCTAATGATTTGTAAGATTGAAAAAGCAATTGTAACAATCAAAATTATAATTATTTAATTAATTGAATCAATTAACAATTTAACTTTGTTATATTTGAAAATAATTGAAATCGTACTGTAACAAATCAGCTTAAATAAATTCACGTTAAGACCGAAACTGCGCTAAGAAATTCCAGTATATTCGCGATATTCGCAATATACTACGTCAAAATCATTTGCAGTTTGCGCAAAAATATCTTCCTAAGGATATGACTTTTTCGCATAAGGTTAATGTTGATAAAAAACAAGTAAAAGTGCTATATTCGGCTGTGCCGTTTGCTACAATTGTCGTCGTGTTGTCAGCTACTTAATGATATTGAAGCCGACAGCTACATCGTAAACTCTGACATTGTTTTAGAAATACTTATTTTGCTTTTATAAAATAAAATAACTTTTTTAAAAATTTTTAAATATTTCCTCCAATACTTTTTGTTTGAATATGAATTTGTAATTTACAATTTTGTGACATTTTGACGACATTTTGACGACAGCCACAACGGTGGCCGTGTAGCCATGTAGCTTTGCTGACTTCAAAATAATCGTTTTATTTTTGACAGTTTGTAGTCGGTATCCTGATGATGTCTATATGTTTAATGCACCTAGGTTTTAAAACAGAGATATCATCTATTTAAAAATCAAACGCATTTAAAACAAATCAAACGCATTTTAAAAATTTGTTACTCTATATACACACATACATACATACATATGTATATTCTTATATATTATGTTACAGTCAATTTTCATTTTGAAAGAAATATTGAAATTTTTGTTTTAATTTTTCGAAAATTGTGTGTAAAAATTTTTTTAAAAATATTTTTTTAATAATTTTTTGTAAAATTTTATTCGAAAATTTTTTGGAAAATTTTTAAAAAAAATTTTTTTTTCGAATATTTTTCTGTAAAATATTAAAAATGCTTTGTAAATTTTTTTGTAAATAAAAAATAAAAAAATTTTTTTTTAAAATTTTTTTTTAAAATTTTTTTTTGTTAATTTTGGACCTTTCTTCAATCTATTGAGTAAGAATGGTCAGACTAAAGCAAAAAGAAATCCTTACAAAAAAAAAAAAAAAAATTTCATCATATTGACACATGGGGGGTCCTTTTAACTGCTCCTATTTGTTAGTGGGTACCCTGTGGGTCCATTGGCTACCTCTATGCGTATTGCTTTCTATTAAGGTCTCTAATACAAATCAAAGCAGAAAAACCCTACCAATCTAAAAACAAACAAAAATCGCCCCTCGCAGGGGGTTATTGATCCCCCGAGATCTGTATGCACTCCTTGCGATCTACCTGTCGCAGTCTAATATTTATTTGACAAAAAAAGGCAAAACAGATTCATTAAAGCCGAAAAAAACGTAAAAAAATATAGGTGGGCGTGGTTTTTGGCCCGTAGCCTCCAAAGGAATGATCCGATGTTGCTGAATTGCAATACCAAAATTTTCGAAACTATGCCTGACAGATTGGTGTGCTTAAATTTTTTGTATCTCTTCTGGTGCCTTGGCAAATGACATTACCACACTAACACGGACAGATGGGCAGACGGACAGACGGACATCGCTTAATCAACTTCTCTATGTATAAGGATCCAGAATATATATACTTTATGGGGTCGGAAATGAATATTGTAGAAATTACACACGGAATGACAAACTTATATATACCCTTTCCACCTGTGGTGAAGGGTATAAAAATAATAATTATCCAAAGTATAAAAATTTGAGCTAAAACTCCAAACATTTTTTTTATGGTTACCGATTGTAAATTTATGTTACTCTATTGAAAATAAGTACCAGTGCACCTCGGATGCCTAAAAACTACAAATCTTTTTCAACTACATATATGACAGCGAACATGGGGGTCCAAAAAGGACTTTTTCAGTATATTTTTAAAACTAAAATAATCGTTTTAAAACAAATTGTAAAACAAAGTGTTGAAAAGTTGGAAATTGAATCAGACTTTAATTTCTACCAGAACAATGATCCGAAATATAAAGCATATATTGTGCGTAAGTGTTTATTAAATAATTGTCCACGTGTACCAGAAGTACTACCACAGTCTCCTGACTTAAAGAAAATTGTGGGCTCTCCTTGACCAGAAGAGGCGAAAACACAGCATTACAACCAAAAACAATATTCTATATGCTTAACAAGCTAAAGGTTTTTTTACAACTAATATTCAGGAATCGATACATAGGCGTCTAAAAGTAATAATGCTGAATACTATAATGGATATTTTCCCCTCGAATTAAATTCTCTTTCTGTAAAGTTCGTGAGTTAGTAGCAACCATACCTACTTGATATATTTAAAATAAAAAGTATCGAAACTTACCAGTATCGTTCGAATCATGGTAGGGCTAAACCACTAATTACGTGGTTTCAAGTATGGGATATAATATATTATATTGCAGACAGTGTAACTCTTCTGGTAAAGAATCGATACTAAAAGTATCGTTTCATCCCTGTATTTAAGTTCTCCGCAAATAGTTTCATGCTTAACAAAATTCCTGAATCATTATGTTCTCTCGAGTTTTTCACTTTACCCTTCGATTTTTTATTTTTTAATTGTGAACAGAACACATCGGAGACGGTAAATAAAATTTTCTAATTCTAAAATTACCTTTAAAATACTTTTTTTGTAAATCAGCGCATTATTGTAATAAAATAATGAGAAGAGTAAAAGTACAAGTCTTGGAAGGTTCTAGAAATCAAAACAACAGTATTTTGTATACAAAATCTATTATCTATTATTATAATAAAGTAGCAACTCATTTCCGTCTGTCTGTCTTTCTGTCTGCTTTACATTTACGTTCGCATCACGTAAAAAGTACTGGATGGATTTTAACAAAATTTTTTGAGGAGGTGCCTAAGTATCCTGGTCCCAATATAGGATGCTTTTTTCCGCAAAAACATATTATTTCCAAGAGAAAGTGCAGAGAAAGCAGTGAAGGTACGCAGTTGAACTAACCGGATACTTTTTACTTTTATACTTTATAAAAAAATACATAAACTGATATGTAGCATATCTTAAGGAGGAACTAAGTACTGCTGAGTACAGCGTAGCACGTTTAATTTTTGAAAGTTGTATATTTTAAAACACAGATCGTTTTAACTACTTAGCAAGGCACGGCATCTTTAATTATAATATTTAAACACAGATGGCGCTAAAAACATATGCCAAATAGCCAATTGAATAAAATTTGTATTTGTTTTAAGTCGAGTACGGTTATTTTGTGAAATACATCTATACTTAGATAATTATTTGCTTACATGATTTTTGTTATTTAGCGTTATTTTTTTTTAAATTTGGTAAGAATACTACGTCTTGAGTGTGGCTATAAAATTCTGTTATTGTTAGTTTCTTCTTAGTTTAGTTGCATTTTTCTCTTATATTGTAAGTCTTACAATAGGTGTGGAATACTTTCAAAGCAAAACCGCGAAAAATATTATCAGGCCGCCCACGACGTGGCGGGTACAGCAAGTCATTAATAAAATAAAGCTGGTAGAGAATTCGACAAGTACCAAAAATAGTACCAATTGTATATCATGTAAGTATGTTCTTTTTCTAATTAAATTAAAAATAAAATAAATTTAAAAATATTTATTAAAAAGACCTAAAGCCTAAAAAACATAATTATAAAATTTTATAGTCTATAAGAACTTAAAAAAAAATTAAACAAAGTTCAAGATCTATTAAGAAAGTCCAAACAAAATTCTCACGAAAAAAATGTTCAACGAAATGTAAAATAACAGGTCAGTTTCCTGTGGATTTAAGTAGGTTTCAAAAGATTCTAAGCATTTTATAAACTTATAACGGCCAAATTCTTAAAAAATATTTTTATTTTATAAGGTAAATTAAACAATTTTTCATAAAATATTTATGTAATAAACTTTTTTCGTTTTTACATAAAAGTATCACGGGGAATTGTGATATATTTACTAAATTATTTTATTTTTTCAAACTAAGCTAAGCAATGGGTTTATTGGAAGGTAATTACGACATATTTAAAACTGATATTAAAGTTATAAAAGCATATATATAAACATTTTGTCATCCGATTTGTTTTTCTATCCATTCTAAGAAAATCTAGCTAAAAACGCAATGTGGCTCACTTTCACTGTGACGCACTGTGGACTTCAAAATACATTTTTCTATATAAAGGTCGCCAAAAACAACAAATTACTGCTCTGTTTAATATTCATTTTATGAAACATGTATTGCATTTTATTGTCAATAAGACAATATAAATTGTCAATTAATTTAATTAATGGCAAAGTGATTTCACATTAAACATCATGTGGTAAAATAATATTTAATACAACAGGACTAATGAATGTGATGTATGAATACGATGTAACGTTACTCTTATACTCAATTAAATGGACATTTGAATGAGAAACTACATTTAGTTATTAATAAAATTAATTTAATTTATAAAAACAACATAGCCATTTCAAACGTTAATGGACATTATTTATATTTTGTGATTAATTTCAAGAATTAATTAAATATCATCAACTTCTTGTATTTATTCATTTTATAAGTTTTTATTATATTTTTAGTAACGGATGGATATACACACATATCCATATAAAAGGAATTTCAATACCAAGGTTGCTGTTGGCTATCAAAGCGATATCAGAACCATTATAAGAGGGCAACGATAGGATGATTATTAACAAAAATCAAACAGGGGGATATCAAAGCATAACAATAACTTTATGGGTCCCATTTCTATTCCAATCTTAATATGTATCTGCCGAGGCCCAACTGTAACTGATATCCGAGCAACTTACTGGATGCGTGCAGAGAGGCTCTTGTCTTAGGAGTGCTTGACACAGATTAACGCATCTACTTATTTACAGGTATTCGTGTCCACCTGGCGGCTAATATAAACTGGAGTTGTTTCAGAGACTGGCCTCTCCACCTCTTGAGAGGCTTCCTTGACCATCGCTGTCGTATACCCACGGTCCGGGAGTACAAACTGTCACTGCTGCATTTCCAAAAGCTATGACAATGTGCTATCAGGGAAAATGGGGGCACAGACGCCAGGTTTCGCAGAGCCCGAATCTGGAAAAACAGGTCTCTTATATTATGGGTTCTTTTCGAGGCCTGACCAGTGTCAAAACGACTAGTATCACAGGAACCGGTGGCCCCACAGATAACCTCTCATTTCTGTGGCCGGTTGCTGGTGAGGTCCCCTTCAGGGGTTTACGTGGTGGTTTTGGTTAAGATCGATGTATGTAGAGATGGCGCATTGTTGATCAAAGTGTGCTGTTGCACTCTCAAACAGAGTTTGGATAGTCTGCAAACTCCTAAACAAGATGTTAGAACATGGGTTCAGTCTTGCCATGTTCTATAAATTGCTACTCATGTGACTGTGCAGTATATCTAGGGCGGAATTGGTGTCATTACACACGGAACGTTGACGAAAGTCTGCTGTTACTACACAATGAAGGCGCTTTTATTAAGACCACCGTCGCACAGTGGCTGAAAATCGTTTTTCGTTGGCCAAAATTCTGTAACTTTTGAACCGATCAAAATATTGAAATAATTTTTTTTTTAATGGATAGATATTTAGCTCAGCTTGATTCAGTTTTAATTACATTAAAATTGATTGAGGTCTTTTTAAGGAATTCGAAGTCAAAGTTGAACATTTTAATTTTTTTAACTTTCAGAGTGAAATATGGGTTTATTCTGTGTGTAACATAGTAAAATATCCCTCTAAGATCCAAAAAAGTATATATATTATTGATCAGTGATGAAATCTAAGACGATATAGCTATGTCCGTCTGTCCATACGTCCGTCTGTCCATCCGGCCGTCCGTCCATTCGCCTGTCTGTATGAACACGATTCAGTCTAAACGAAAAGAGCTAGACCCTTGAAATTTGGTACATATATATCTTGGAGGATAGGGCAGGCTAAGTTCGTAAATGGGCCAAATCGGACCAGGGGGAAAAAAATTCCCCTAAGAAGAACTAAACCAACCACTGAAAAACTACACATTTTTACAAGTTTTTTTGTAAATTTGTTAAGCAAATGAAACATTTTTATGTCAAAGAAGGTTCAAGGTCTTTACCCTGGAGCCAGAAAATCATAAAAATTTATTTTTGGACCCCGCCCCCTTTTTGTGGGCGTTTATATAGCATATTATATGAAAAATAGTGTCAATAATTAACAAATTGTATTACCTAAGCCTAGATTGCATAAAAAATTAATTTTTAAGCTTTCATGACGAATGGAAAATGTACTCGGATCTTCTGCGCTACCTTCACGTCACCCCCCCCCCCCCCACAAAAAAAAATTTTTTTTTTTTTGGTTCAGCAACAAGAAAATATAATTTTTATTCATTTGACTTAAATATTAATTGCAAATATTCCATATTTTGTTCTGTGCTATTTCTGTTCTTTAGTAGTTTTTTGGCTTCTTCATCTAAATCCCGATGGTCCACTTTCCATTGATTTCGAATACTGGATATGAACGGATCTGACGTTGCCAATAATATATTAAATAGATCTTCATTTGTTGAATTCCGTGAAATTTTCCTAGTATTGTGCTCTCTATAAAATATGTAATCCTTGTTCCTTTTTTCCTGAGCCTCCTCTGATAGATCTCCAAGTGGCACCAAATGATATTTAATGACATCTTCACCATGATAAAGGATTTTGTGAACTGTTGCAGACATATTTCTCCATCGGTAGTTAGTTGTATATATTTTTGCAGTTTCCTTAGCATAATCTCCAAATTTTCTACAGTCAATTTCTTCATTGCACGCAAGTACTTCTAGTATTATTTTAAATCTGAAAATAATGTTGAAATCCACTCCTGTTATTTCAGATGCTGTTTCTGGATATGAAAAGAATCTTCTTGCGGTATTGCCATCATTTGTATTGCCTGACCCTTGTTTTGGCTGATCTATAATCAGTCCACGTTTGCGATATTCATCTTGAACATGTTTCTTTTTTGAACTTCTTAACTCTTTGTTGGTCACGTTGTTTCTTATTGATCCTGAAGACCCGAAATCGAAATCATAACTGATTTTTAGTATGTGTTCCATAAGTCGTATTCTTGCGTGTAGTGGTGATAATCCAAATTCATATGCATCGGTATTATCTAATGATTTTGCTGGGACTTGGTTTAATTGGGTTGATGTTGCTTGGCATATAATGCAGCTGGATGCAGCCTTCGTGTTAGTCAAAGCCTGACCCACTTTTCCATCTATCATTGTCAGGACTAACTGGTAGCTTACTTCAATTTGCTGCCCATCTAACTGTAATTGAAATGGCTGTAGTGCTGTAATTTGGGCCTTGATATCACTAATTTCTTTATTAATAACATCATTTGTTTCTTTTTTGAATTGAAATTTGCGTTGTACTAGTCGAAGGCTCTGAATCTTCCAAAATCTTTTTCAATCGCAATGGTACAAATGATACCATGAACATATCTGAGTCAGAAATATTTTCACATACAGCTTGTTTATATTGTTTTTGTCCCGAAGAACCATCACATCCCCATTTACAAAAAAGAATTAACTTTGTGTTTCCGTATTTCTTCAACTCATTTCCTGTTATTGATTGCAGCAAGCGTGCGGCTGTGTGATCAAGTAGAGATTGTAGTTGTACCTCTGCCGAAATTGGTGTGATTGTAATAGTGTCCTTTGATGGCAAACAGTCCATTTTAGCAGCGGTTATGTGATGATATGCTGGATATATATTTGAGCCTTTTTCAATCGCACGCTGTCTGAGTTTAATATATTGCTGTTTTGTTAATTTCAAATCCAGAAATAATGCTAATGCCTCCTCATTTGTGTACTGTATTGCATCATTCGGAGTTGGTATACTTTTAAGAATCCGTTTTGTTCTCGGTGGACTAGCTTTAACAACTTTTTCAATGATATCCACTTTTGTAAATTGGTTCTGTGATCATAATTGATGTAGGAAAGATTCTTTTATATTTGTAGAACCAAAGGCATCGTTAATATCTTTAAGCTTCCGCCTCTTAGATCTATCGCTGCAATTGTCCACTAATGATTTGCGTGGTCTTCCAGCCTTATCTTGCTTTGCTGTTTCTGCAGCGACAGTAAGTTGACCTTCTAACCACTTTGCACTTTTTATATAAAATTTTTGTTTACTGTACATAACTTCTTTGTAGCGTTTTTTTTAGTGGTTTGACGAAATTATATAATTGCTCTTGCATTTCGGTGCTACACGAATTTAAGTTTAATTTTATTTTAACGTAACTAAGAACATCTTCCTGATTTTTGTTTCTAAAATACACTTCGGCCAGTTCTTTATAACTGAAGCTCTCCATTTTCTTTTCAATATTTTTATTTGCGTTTGTTATGTTTTATCCGTACACTTAAAGGATTAAGTTATTACTGAGTAATCCCTTAACGAATCCGTACTTTTATAAATTTTTAGATACATGTTCTTCACACACTGATCTTTAATTTCATAGCAGGTAGCGCTTAAATTGAACAAAACTGCACTCATGCGTCAATATGGGGTTGTTTTTTAACTTTAGTGGTTTAATGTCGCAATTATTGTTTAAAAAATTGTTTATGACTTTGGTTGACCCTAACATTTGATAACAGGTAAATTTAGAAAGAGATCATATGCTTCCTGTAGAGCCCATTGTGATAATTTTATTACTTATTTTTTGCTGATCAAAACCATGCCAATAAACCCTTTCGAAGGTATTATATTTATTTTTTTTGTTATACGTAGCCTAAACTAAAAAAAATAAACTTTTAGGCAAAAAAGTGAAAATTTAATACACCATTGTATATGAATTTTTTTCGAGTAATTTCATTAAAATGAAAAAAGTGTTCTACAGGCGGCTCGTGGCGGGTGCAAAAGTATATATAGCCTTAAAGAGGACACTTTCACCTTTCTCGTGGTTGTATACGTTTCTTGTTCCCTTTTGTTCCCTAGAAGTTCTATTCCACTAAAGTTTAAATTTGAGGAAAATATAGTAGTTTCATAAATATTTCATAACGCCCCTAATATTAAACGCTAGAGCTGTGTCTACTTATAACAACTAAAGACAATAATCCTACCAACATTATAAAAAAAACCGCAGACCATTATCGATGATAGCTTGCGAGTAGTAACCATTTAATTTTGATAAAAAACCAAAGAAAAACACCTTTTTCTGAAATTAAAAAAAAAGTTGAGTTTGACAGCATGCCACGCCCACAATTCTCAATATTTTAACATAATTTTTTAGCTACCTTAATTTGGATATATTAACTACAAAATGACGTAAAAATTTTAAAAATCGGTGACAAAAAAAAATTTACTTTTGGCCAACGAAAAACGATTTTCAGCCACTGTGCGTCGGTTAAGAGCCAACGCGGCTAGGTGCCGATGTTAATCTTGATTACATCTGTCCCTTCTGTTTATATCAAAAATTAAAATTATAAAATTTACAGTATGAATAAAATGCGTCCATCCACTTAAAGCTCCAAATGCCCAGATAAATCGACAAAAAAATAACTAGAAATCGCCAGGTAACCGGTGTTTTCTCGACACAACTTAGCCAGTCTCCTAGAACTGACAAAATCTAACTAGGAGCCATTATCAGCCGCCAGCTTATACCGCCGGTATAAGTTGAACTACTGACAGTACACTCAATTACGTAAACTAAGTGTAACTGGCATTAAAATACATGTAACATTTACCATTCAGAATTCCATTACCTATAAAAACGCTTGCTGTTTTCATCTCCGTAATACTTTCCTAAAATGCAAAGTGTGGCAGAATAAAAAAAATATTTTGAAAGCAAAGGGCTAGTCCGATTGATCAAAAATTTTACATTGTCGCTGGGCTCTAGTCACTCATCAGGGGACGGCGCTATGTGGTGTCAAATTTGAAAGCCTTGCACTTAAAATTTTTTAAAATTTGACATTTCTTTATTTTTTGTTCGAGTTTTAAGAATTACATATGGTCTTAAACCTTCAGTTAATACCTAAAAAATAATGGTTTTTCCTATTCAAAATAGTGTAGACGTCTTTCCTCAGAACTAGACGATTTTCAATTTCAAAATGATTGCATTTTTATCTATTTTAATATTATACAAAAAATATATTAGTATTACATGAGGAATATATACAAATTTTATCAATCATTGCTGAAAGTATTTCATAATCCCTTGTCCATATGTGAACTTTATGTGCAAAAGACTGTAGAAATTCCAATTTTTGTATTTTTTGTTCTTTATTTTGTAAATTTATTAATAAAAGAATTATTTTGTAGGTCTTACCCAGCGTTTAATATTTTATTGATGCATAACTCCGTAACACCCATGTATTTAACTATGTTATACATTACGGTGGGTCCGTTGCTTGCTGGCCAAGAGTATAGCAGATCGTATCAATAAACCATATTTATAAAATATTGTTTAGTATTGTACTATAACATCTTCTCTACATGCTATGGAAAAATATACATGTGTTTTACTCGAAACAAATAATATTTGACATGTAACATGTTATCAGCTTAAAAAATATGGCGATGCCTATATAGTGTTAAATTACTCGCTGAACATGTATGTACATATGTTGCAGTGACCTTAATTAATAAGTGTGTACAGTTTTATTAAAGGAATTAAAAAATTTTTTTTTTGTTTATAACTCAGTTATCAAATTCTTATCTAAAAAAATTTACTTTAATAAATTTTATTATTTTACAAACTGTATTGAAACCTAAACACCCTCCGGCATAAAAGCACATTTATACCAGATCTGATATGTTTGGGGCAAGATTAGTAGTTTTTTTAACCGTCTGCCAAAAAAGAAGGAGGTTATCAATTCGCCTGTTGCTTTTATATGTTTGTGGGTGCAGAACTCAGTCATTTCTGATCCGATTTAAAAAATTATGTGCTTATAGATTGGTCCCATTTTAAAAGAAGTTCAGAATTTAAAAATTAAAGGGTGTACCCATGCAAAATACATGTTTTTTACATTTATAATGAACCGTAAAGGGCACCATTTTTAAATTTTAGAAAGCTGTGTATCACTAAAGCTGCCAATAACAGAAATTGATAAAAAAATAAACTTAAAAATTAAAGGGTTTCCACATATGTGACATCAATTTACCTATATGGCCCTATCTTTACACCATTGCAGACAATCACTTGAACATTTTACAGAATGTCCAATATTTATAATTAGAAATTAAAGGGTGTCCCAATAGTTGTAATTTGAAGTATATGGCAAAACTTTGGAACCGTAAGAGAGAGACAGTTAAAATTTACAAAAAACCTATATTTTCAAGTCCGCTTTAACAGCAAGTATAAAATTTGAATTTGGAAACTAAAGGGTGTCCCCATAGGAGGTGAGCTTATCTTTTGGACCGTTGTAGACAAATACTTGAAATTTAGACAGAATCTCCACTGCTATGTCCTGTCCTATAAAATGTATAAATAAAAATTACAAATTAAGGGGTGTGTCAATAGCTGATATGAATTGATTGATTCATGGCCAAACTTTTGAACTGTTATAGACAGACATTTGAAATTTAAAAATCTATCTACCCTTTATAATAAGTGTTTAATTTAAAATTGTACATTAAAGGGTGTCCCAATAGGTGATGTTATTAAAACTATATGACCCCGTCTTTGAAACCGTCAATTTTTATTACCCTGTCAGTAATAATAATAACTGTAAGAAAAATAAAGGATGTCCTCATATCTGTCGTAATTTCTCGTATATGGCTTTATCTCCTGAACCGTATACAAGTATAAAATTTTTTGATTTGGAAACTAGTTCTTACAGATTACTTTCTTTTAAATTTTTAGTTTAGAATTGATGCCCATGTATCTGTTTTGAAGTCGGTTTTTTTGCAAGAATTATTTTTTTTTTTTTTTTGTATCAAATCAAGAATTAGCAGTTTGGTTAGTTCTTTATATTTCACTAGGTTTTTAGTAGGAAAAAATGTTAATTAACAATTAATTGTCAGTAAAGAATCTACTAATAAAAAATGCACATTTTGTAAGTGACAACGTTGGAAAAAAATATATATCTGTAAGAAATATATATCTTGTTTAAAAACTAGTTTGTCCGCATTTAAAAAACCACGAAGAAACAAATTTTCATTAAAAATTTATGAAACATGAGAGAATCAAGTGAGATAAAGGACGAATTGGAATAACAAGTTTCGAATGGGGAACTATATACATATAATGTTTTGTAGTATTCTAAATCTCACAATTAATAGATTATTTGTCGGCACTAGCAGCTCAATGTTGTCCAGACTTCGCCATAACAACAATCCCTAAAAACAAAATCCACTCAGTAAAATAAATGCTTTGGCTAAAAAACTGTTAACATTGTAAACGTTTTTTTTTTTGTTTGCTTTCGTGTTTGTTTATATAAATATGGTTTGGCGATTAGCCGAAGCAGATCTCTACCCTTGTAAGCCACTTTTTATTTTTTCTTTTTTTGACAAAAGGTTTCTGACATCTAATTATCAGCCGACATTCGGAACATTAATCCCCGGGTCATTTTTAACACATATTTTAGACTGAGCACTCCCATGCTCTCCGCATTTATAATGTATCTTTCAGTCTAATGTTCCCCAGTTCCGGATATTTGCACACAATAGTTCTGCGGTCTCAACCTGTACTGTACCATATTTTTCGATCTCAAATAGATGACACCTGCCAATACCGGGGCATGTTATCTTTACAGTTAGCTAGCTTAGGGTAGTCCTTCTGTACCTGTAGGTAAGTACCTTTTCGCTTTCCTACCTTATGGCGACTTTAGTGCCAACAGCCTATCTCGTTCCATCTTTTTAGATCCCAGGACAAGGTTGTCAGATATGGCAACATGACGACTTGTGGACTATTTTTTAAATAATTGGCGATTTTTCATTGACTTTTGGTCAACATTTATAGTTGAATTAAAGAATGTCGAAATGGATGATGAAGACATTGAAGCTATAAGATCGGAATGTTTTTCATATTTAAAGTTGATTTTAATACAATTAAGAGATTGACTTCCTGAAAAGAGAAATCTATTTAAAGTTTAGGAACATTTTCCATTTAAAAATCTTTTGCAATTCGTTATCACAAACAAAACTCATCGTTTTCAAAGTTTTTTTTTTCAATTAACCCTTATGAATCTGTATTGAAAATATTTTCTCTTGTTAATTTTAAAGATTATTTTTATAATGATATTCCATCTAATTTTTATACTTGATGTGCTGTTAATTCCAATGACTTTTTTATACTTTACTTAAAGTAAAAATAAAGTATAAAAGGTGGTAATTCCTCCATAGCAAGAGAGCTTTCAATAATGAATTTCACCAAAACACTAATGCAAAATAGAATTTCTTGATTATATAAATTATATGAATTCAAACAGGACTGTTCTCAAAAAATATATTTTAAATTTAACTAAAAATTGTACTTTTCTCATGTTAACTAAACATTTTAGTTTTATATAAACAACAAATAGAAAAAAGTCCTCAAAATATATTTTTATTTTGAGGACTTTTTTCTATTTTTCGCGAATTTAGCTGTTTCGCTAAATTTTTTGTTGTGATTTATGAAAAATATTTTTGAAATTAAACAAAATCGTATATGTATATTATAGGCAAATTTAACAAAAAACTTTTTAGGCGATTTTTCACGTCGATTTTTGCGAAATAGGTGAAAAAAATCTGATAACCCTGTCCTAGGATTCTAATTGTTTGTCGGCTTTGGCTCTGATCAAATCGGTTCCAAGAGCAGTTTTCGGTTCTGTTCTAATGAACTCAGCGCTGAATCCTTGCTTAGAGGGCACATCATTACGCATGGCATTAGTGTCACCACATTTTTACATACATATGGATATTTGCCGCATGCATTCAATCAGAGATTACTTATCCAGCGCGAGTTTGTACCTTCTCTTCAATTAGATGGTCTAACGAATTCTGCCTGGTAAGCGGACACATACTTCCCAAGACATGGTATGAAAGATAGGTTTAACTCCTTTGAGAGCCACACATGATTTAAACATAGTGCAGAACCCTATAATTATCATTTAGTTATTTAATTATTTAGGAAATGAATGATTTTTTTTTCAAACACTGTATAAACTTTTATTTCTTTTGTGACAACGATAAGATAAATTCACACGTAAATTGATTGTAAAATGTTTCATATCATTTCATAACATTCAACGATGACAACTTGGCGTTTCTGGCACTACTTTTAGTGCTTTTTAACGCCTCAAAAACAAATTTTTCAGCTTTACTGCCAAACTAAGAAAAGGCTTAGTGCTTTTAACAAGTTTTGCCTTATTTATTTAAATTCGATATTAGGAGAAGTACAGAGTCAATTTAGCATTTGAAGCATAGTGATTTGTACCGTTTACTTAAAAGTTTCACAAACAAAGTTATTTAAGCACAACTTTGAAAAGGCCTGTAAATTTGTTTTATAATTTGTCCTATTAAGTGTTGACAATATAATTATAATTTACCTTCTAGGGACTGCAGAGATTTTTCTTCCAATCAAACGTTTATAAATCGAAATACAGTTTTATGGCCCGATTCAAAACGAAATAAGCAAGGCCCAAACAACTTTTTGGCTTGAAGTAATATTATAATATATGTATATATGTATACATTATTTTGTTATTAATGTAGGGGGAATATCGAAGCAGACCACTTCCTTAACGGGTCACTTTTCGACCCCCATTCATCCTCTATGATTTCAGAAATCCGAAATGTTATAACGGCAATGTTATGTTTAGATACTTCTTTTATATAATGTGTTGGTTAAATAACAAAAGCAAGATTAGTACTTTTTATCGCATTTTTGCAAAAAATTACGCTTTTTTATGGCTTTTTTGCTTATGATTTGCTTTTCGATCCCAAGAAGTTGGTATCACTGCTTAGTTTCCTATAATTTCTTTCTAACCAACATAATTGCCCATAATTTTTTTTTCTAACTGAACCGTTTAGTTAAGTTAATTCACAGCTTTAGATTAGGCAGGTATTCTTTAGACATATGTAAAGGTCAAGTAAAAGTAATATATGTTCTCTTAGATGCATATACAGGAGAAGATGTACAAGATCTAGAAGAGAGGCTAACATTAACCTCTGCCACCAGATCTTCATGGATGCACGAAAAGCATTAAAGTTAGCTATCCGTAGAAGTAAAAGGAAATGTTTTTAAAATGTATGCGAGGATCTTAGAACAAATCCCTAGGGATTTGCTTCTAAATTAGTTACTAAGAAACTAAAATGTCTTAACCCTGCTTTATCCAAAGAGAAAAACATTCTTGGTCACCACCTTTTTCCGTATCATGAAGCTACATCTTGGTTTACTGACGTAAATAACGAGACACTCGATTATCCCCCAATAAATCAAATTAAAACTTCTATTGGAAAATTTTAAAGATAGGAAAGCTCCTGAATTAGATGGTACCTCAAATGTGGTACTGAAGGAAGTATTTAAATGGAAGTATTAATCTCTATGGATGATAGCCACGTGCGGCAAATAACTGGAAAGAATTCTATGTAAAAGATTAGAGGAATATCTACCTGATGTATCTACCAGGCAGGAGGCCTGTCTGAAATGTACATCAACGGTGGATGCCATGAAAGTGGTCGTTGAAATTGCGTGGATCGCCAAACGATGGAAATACGGTTCCAAAAATACTGTGTAGTAGTAACGCTAGACGTTAAAAATGCATTCAATACGGCAAATTGGGATGTTATCATAGACAATCTGGTCAGGCTTGGCGTACCTAGCTATCTGTTAGCCATAATGAAAGATTATTTCCGGAATCGGGTTCTATCTTTTGAAACTGTTGATGGAACACAACACTACAACGTAATGCATGATAGCGTCCTTAAGCTAAAATTTCCAGACGGGGTAAAAATTGTCGGATTTGCTGCTGACATCACACTCTTGGGCGTTGCAAAAGAACTAGCTACCGTAAAACTGATTATAAATACAAGCATACAAATCGTACATTCCTGGCTATAGTCTGTTGGTCTTAAGCAAGCTGATCATAAGATTGAAGCGGTTTTGATATCTGGACGCAAGAAAATTGAGGAATTGGAATTAATAGTAGGCGATTGCTGCATTAAAACCAAACCTAGCCTTAAATGTGATAATAGATGGCCGACTTTCCTTCGCTGAAGACTAGCGATACATCCGTAAAAAGCCATCGAACAGATACGCTGCGCTGTCAAGAATAATGCCGAACACTAAAGGCCTTAAAGACCTACAGAGGAAACTCCTTATGGAAGTAGTAAGCAGTACGATATTATACGCACATCCAATATGGTCAACGGTTTTGAGACATAGTTCATATGCCAGATTATCGACATCGGTCTACAGACTTGCTGCGTTGCGGGTTAGTAGTGCTTTCAGAACAGTGTCGGACGAGGCTGTGTTTGTTATGTGTTTGCTGGTATATCCTCAACAATCTTATGGCCTGAAAATCATCTATCCGTGTTCTGATGGTCTGCTTGCAAAGCAGATGGAAAATGTCGACAAAAGGACGGTGGACGTATTCATTGATCCCTGATATTTGTGTGGTATTCTTGGGGTCATGGAGACTTGGACTTCTACTTAACACAGATGCTAAGATGTTTTAAATCATACTTGTACGGCTTTGGACACGACATTGATCCGTATTGTCTGAGTTGCGGTGGGAGCGTAAAAGAGGATGCAAGACATGTAGTCTTTAAATCCCCCCGTTTCCAAAAAGAAAGTGCCCTCTTAGCAGACGAAGGGAAAATTGTTGGTACAATGTTATCTTCATTGCAAAATTGGGCGTATGTATATGCTTTTGTAAGGCTGGTTCTCTTAGAACTTCGTAGGTTGGAGCAGATTAGTTAAGGGTTTTTATACCGTTCTCACCCCGCGACGAAAAGCTTTGTGGTAGTTCCGCGGGAACGAGTGGGTTTTAGTATGTTAGAGTTTCGCACTCCTGGCAAATTCGAGTGCCATAGTCTTTCGATGATTTTACCTCGTTAAATAAAAAAAAACACACATGCGTACATACATACATACATACATACATACATACATACATACATACATACATACATACATACATACATACATACATACATACATACATACATACATACATACATACATACATACATACATATATACATACATACATACATACATACATACATACATACATACATACATACATACATACATACATACATACATACAGACATTGATACAAACATATGTAAGTGTTACACGAGTAATGTTAAATATGTTTAGTCTATACATCATATGGATGGTGGGGTATATACATATACATACATATATGTAAATACAAAAGTATTTTCTATATTTCTGTATTGCAAATAAGTAAACAAGAAGCTAAATTTACAGAGTGCTTAAAAAATAATAATAAAAAACAAAGAATCAAAATTCTATGGAAAAATACTGATACATAATTTATGTAAAGGAAAGAAACATGAACACCAAAATAAATAAATAAATGAATTTCAAATTTGTTTTTTTGGTTTTCAGAATAATAACTTGGCATTTTATTTAAAAGAACGAGTATAATGAAAAATAAAGGAAATATCCATTTCCATCAAATCAAAATTAATGGTTTTCCCTTTCCATTGGACGATGGGCATGAATGAATTAAAATTGATTTGTTTACAGCAAAAAAAAAAAACAATACTTTTAATTTAATTAATTATTGATAGTGTTTTTATTGTTTTTTTTTTTTGTTATGTATTCTTTTCTATAAAATATAAAAATGCTGGCTGGCGCCTACAAACGGTTTATTGGAATTTTACTATACAATTGTTTATCTGAATGAATCGTCTATGCTTCCAGTTGATTTGAAGAAAAATAAATTGATGAAAAACTTGTACATTTGCCTTTCAACTGATTTAGAAATTTAATGTTTACTTTATTCTTTTAGCTATAAACAAATTTTCTTTTTATAAACATAAATAACAAAAATAGTGCCTTTTAATAAATCATAAAATATTTGTTTCTAAAATTTTCTAAAGTTATCTTTAGAAATGTTAATAAGTGCTTAAGGGCAGTATTCATAAATTAATTTTTTTTATTTGGCTATTACCATAGCACTTACAAAATTAAAAATGTACAAGTATAGCCAATATCTTGGTTTTCATTTTTGTTAAGAAGGCATTTATGTTTTTGGATCATTTTATTATATTTTTGGAGTTTGCTTTATTTATAGCTAGCAGAAAATTTCAGCAGCTACCTAAAAAGCAATAGCACAAAAATTTTATTCCGGCATTATTTTCTGTTTTACTTTAAGCTAAAAAAGAACTGGCTGAAAAAAACAAAATGTAAGAAATACAAAATTTTGTAATAGAAGTTCACCGATTTTCCGATTCGATTTTATCTGAAAAAATGTTGTGCCATTCCACTGATTTCAACATATGGAAAATTATTCTCCTTTTAATATACTATAAAAATGCAAAAATAATCTTTATTAATGAAAAAAGCTTAATTAGATTCGAAAGATTTATTTACAGATGAAATTTTTAGTCAAGCTTAAGTTCGTTTTTATTCTCTCTAAGAGGAAATAAATTAAATGACAAAGAAAGAATAAATGAAATTAGAAAAATCGCAAAGCACAGCGCAATTTAAAAAAAGCTTGATTTAAAAAAGCTTAAATTTAATCAATCACCTATTTGATTTATACCACTTTTCTTGATTTATCAGATTTTCTTAAAGTAATGTTTCGACATCAGGGGAATCACCAATATCATTGACATTAATACAGCTATGAATCACAGTTTATTAAAAGAACCGTCTATCAATGTTGGGATCTCTAAATGTTTAAAATGTATCGCCCAATGATGAAATTGTAACAAATAAGTATCAATTGTATCAAAATTAGGCGTTAAGGATAAAAACAAACAAAGTATACATACAGTAGCTCGACATTAAAATAGGACAAATCAAAACTGTTATACTAGGGTATTTTAAAGTAATGATATTTGACCTTGCTTTTCTGTTTTTGTGATGCTGATTTACTAGGTTTCCTTGCAAACTACTTCCAGCTTGAAACTCCACATCAGTAACCGGATCTTAATTCCATAGAGTATAACTGGAGTTATTTTTAAGAATATACAGATGAAGTTAAAAGTCAGGCTTAAGTTCTCTTTATTCTCTCTAAGAAAGAATAATTTAAATTAAATTAAAATTTTAAATTTAATCAGCACTCTTCATATTTATCAATTTTGGGTAGTGTTAATTAAGTTGTAAACATCATCTATTTAACCAACCAAACTCAGATAAAGGAATACGAGAAAAATCACAATCGATCATCTGTCGTCAGTGGGTCAGAACGAAGTCGAACACTACCTAAACATTCCCTCTTGTTTAAAATTTGACTTTTTAATATTTACCACCTTATATTACAAATATTCAATATTTTTAAGAATAATTAAAGAGTCGTCTATTTATCAGAAAAGACCTTACGATTTCTTACTTGAATGCCGGAAACTAATTGAGGTGTTGGAAAAACGTTCAAATGGCGTCGTTCAACAAAAAGGCCTTGCAAACTTCTTTACCTCTTTCTTATACATAAAAGGGTTATTAAAGAAAATAATAATAATTCTGTACATAAATCAAGAATGTTGCAATTTAGTTAGTTCTAGACAGGGTTGGAGAATTATGAAATTAAAAAATTTATTATTGTAAGAAGAAGTGAAAAAAAAATATTGATTAATTAAAAAAAAATAATCGAGTAAATTTTATATGAAATTGTACCCAAAAAGCATAAAGTGTACCAGTGTACCACAGATGTGTCGATTGTACCAAATTTGGTACAATTGTACCACAAATCCTAACACTGCCGTCTATTCAAGAACCAAATAAATCTGGGGGAGAGAATGTTCTTCAATATTTTGATAATGCAAGGAAGGAATGATATTGGCCTATAACCAGTGACGCTGGCATGGTCTTTGTTTGGCTTAGGGATTGGTATAACCGTAACGGTTTACCAACAAGAGATACTGTTGTAGGTATTTAGTAGATGATTTATTGAAAAAGAAAAAGACAGGTTTATTAACAAAGGATATGATACTCGTCCGTTCCCTGGAGTTTTACCTTTGGCATTGTGTAAAGCACCTTCCAATTCAACCATATTTATTTCACTTTTAATCTTAATTCCATATCTGATAAAAGTTAGTGGAGAATAATTCAAATTAATAATTTTAGTTTTATTCCGTTGGACCCTGGCAGAAAAATTTGTATCTTCTGATAAATTTGACCAGTGTTTTGCAAAACTTAGCAATATCTAATGACGATGTTAACATATCGAGTCCATGTTTCAGATATTTTATTGTGTTAGAACAAAAGCCATTGGTTAGGCGTTTAATATTGTTCCAAATGCGTTGTTCAGTGAGATCTTGCAGACAGGCAGCCTTCCTTTCTTTAACGGATTTTCTAAATATCGCTTTAAGTTTCTTGTACACTATAAGGTTACTGACGGTTCTAGTTCTCTTAAAATTGTGCCGTAATGTTTGTTTTTGGTTGCTTAACGCTTATAACGTGGCACACGTAGTTTAAAGTTCTCGCTAACTGTTTCGGGTATACATACATTCATTTGCAGCAAATTTAATACTTTTCACCAGTATTGCTGCTTGTTGGTTAATGTTAGGTGTTATTTTGCCATTTGATAATTTTTCCTCAGACTGTTTTTTGTATAAATGCCAGTTAGCTACACCAGTCTTATATTTGGGTATAGGTACCTACTTATGTAAAGTTTTTATAGAATGAGCTATTTTTTTAATTTAAATAATTCTTGCAAAAAAAAAACCGACTTCAAAACAGACAAACTTAAAATCATGTTTCTTTAAGACGATAATTATACAATGATTATATTATATTCGAGGAAGATTGTAGCGGGATTTTTTAAATGTCATTGCACAAACTGTCAATTCAGATAAAAAAACTAATTTTTGAATTCAATAATCTAAAACAAATATCAGTCGATTTTCTACCTGGGGAGCAGTACTTCCGGAGTACATAGGGGCACAAGACCCCAGGGTTCTGTGCTTTTTCAGGTCAAACCAATGCCAAACGACTGTCTGTATACAGCGGATAAAAAGTTTGGCTATATACATAAAATTACACTAACTATTGCGACACCCTGTAATTACCGAGTTCAAATTTTATACTTGTTATAGCGGTCGTAGCAATACAGGTTCATTGTAAATTTCAACCGTCTGTCTGTAACGGCTTAAAAGTTTGGTCATATACATCAAATTACATAAACTATTGCGACACCCTGTAATTTATAATTTTAAATATTTATACTTATTTTAACACACATAGTAATGGACATTCTGTCTAATTGTTAAGTGTTGGTCAATAACTATTTAAAAGATAGGGTCATATATATCAAATGACGTCACCTATTGGGACACCCTTTAAATTCAAATTTTAATATAAATACTTGTTAAAGAGAACTTTGTCATACAGATTCTTTGTAAAATTTAACTTTGTGTCCATATACATCAAATTACATTAACTATTGGGACACCCTTTAATTTCCAATTTTAAATATTTATACTTGTTGTATACCAGACATAGTAGTGAACACTCTGTCTATTTTTCAAGTGTTTGTATATAACGGTTCCAAAGATGAGGACATAATGGTCAAATTACATCAATAATTGGGACACCCTTTAATTTATCCAAATTTTATACTTGTTGTAATAGCGGACTAAGCAATATAGGTTCTTTGTACATTTCAACTGTCTATCTATAACAGTTGAAAAGTTTGGCCATATATATCACTTTTACATTAACTATTGGGACACCCTTTAATTTCCAAATTCATATTTTATACTTGTTATTTTAGCGGACTTAGCAATACAAGTTCTTTGTAAATTTCAACTGTCTGTCTATAACGGTTCAAAAGTTTGGCCATATATATATCAAAATAAACCAACTAATGGGACACCCTTTAATTTTTAATTTTAAATATTTATACTTATTATAACAGACATAGTAACGAACATTCTGTGCAACTTTCAATTGTTTGTCTATAACGGTTCAAAAGATAGGACCATAAAGGTGAAATTACGTCACCTATGGGGTCACCCTTTAATTTTTAATTTTTTTTTAATTACTTTTTGTTATTGGGAGCTATAGTGATACGCACTTTTTTCTAATTTTAAATGGGTGACCTACAAATTTCATAATACACGTAAAAAACATGTATGTTGTATGGGGACACCCTTTAATTTTTAAACTTTTAAACTGTTTTTAAAATGGGACCAATCTGTAGCCATAACCTTTCTAATGGCGCAAAAATTTTTAAAATCGGTTCAGAAATGACCGAGTTCTGAAGGCACAAACATAAAAAAAAAAAAGCAACATTCAGACGAATTGATAACCTCCTTCTTTTTTTGAAGTCGGTTAAAAAAAAAAATAGTATTATGGTCATTTCCGTGTAGATTTGTTAGTGTATCTTAGTTTATTTAATAATAACATGTAAATTTTTTATAATTTTTTCTTATTATCTCTGTTCGTATATTAATATGTCTTTCTGTAAATGTATTTTTGTTTGTGTTAATGATATTGAAGCCACCTTTAATTCCCAGTATTATTTCTTATTTGTCATTGCAAATGTTCAACCTTTTAAGTTGTTGCTCGCCTGTTTGTCTGGCAAAATAAATATTTCATTTATTGTATGTTGCTGTGGCTGTATACCTTTGTACTCTCAGATGAATACG